>JAHRHZ010000111.1:25533049-25588352 GCA_024137785.1 Ginglymostoma cirratum | reverse complement strand
ATGCTGCTTGGCTGCTGTGTTCATCCAGCTCCACACCTTGTTATCTCGGATTCTCCAGCATCTGCAGTATCTATTACCTCTGATACAACTTTAAAAACACTTATGTTTTGTACATACTTCCCCCAAAGTCTACTTTTCATAAAAGTACAATATAGAACCATATATAAACCATATTCATTTCTTCCATTATATGTTATTCACTGGATGTATACATTTATAACTTTGTAGATACAGTGAAAAAAATTACAGATTAATTCATAATGAAATAGCTCCTAGTTGCCTGGATGTGTGCAGCTCCACCAACACTCCAGAAAGCTTGATACCATCCACCACAAAGTAGCCCATTTGATATTTGATTGGCACAACATCCACAAACATTAGTCACTCCATCACCAACCACCAGTAGCAGTAGTGTGTACCATCCAGATGATGCGCTGTAGAAGTTCACCAAGGCTCCTTAGACAGCACCTCCCAAATCTGAGATCATTACCACCTAGAAGGGCAACAGATGTATGGGAACGCCATCACCTGCAAGTTCCCCTCCAAGCTACTCACAGTCTTGACATGGAAATATGTCACCATTTTGTCAGCATAACTGGCTCAAAATCCTGGAATTCCCTCTCTAATGGCATTGTGGGTTTACCTAATCCAAATGATCGACAGCAGTTCAAAAAGGCAGCTCATGGCTATCTTCTCAAAGGTAGCTAGGGATGGGCAACAAATGCTGGCCCAGCCTTTGACACTCATATGCCACAAATGAGTAATAAAAGTTAATAACATGACAAACAACCTAACGTCTTTTTGTCCAGTTTTGAGCCCTTCATGTACTATGATGGAAGAGATTTTCAGGAAACAGCAAGCACTGCTGATATTAAAGTCAAACTTCCTTTTCTGGAATTCTCAGGATCTGGCTGGCTAAGCTGTTAATTATATTAACAAAATTGCACAGATGTCTAAGAAAGAAGCTAAATAAAAGTTACATGGAACAAATTTAAAGTGGGGTGAAGGTGGCATTGTATAAAGCAATACTTTTGAAGGGGTTACATTAAGCTCATCCCTTCTGCTGATGTGACACAGTCTGTGATGGAGATAAATGTTTCTATTCTAGCTTTGAGCGAATATGCATCTGTTCCTGCTCCCTAAGTTTATCATAATGATACAAATATAGTTGTATTTCATTACTATCATTAAATAGACCTCCTCATTACCTAAGAGCAGTGCAAAAACTCTATGGTGTTTTATCCTCTACCACTAATTACTAGGTAGTCCCAAGATTATTTCAATAGTGACAGTATTGGTTCCTCAAACGACCCTGATCCAGCAGAAAAAACAGGTAGAGGTGGTGAATACTACAAGGTGCCAGCAGTGGTCTTCAGGAAAAATCCCACAGATAGAGGTTGAAATATTCTGGTAAAATTAAAAAAAATCTCTTATCAAATGATCAGTTCAGAACACTACAAGATTATAAAATAACTTATTACAAGGCCTGTCTTTACTCAACAAATCTTATTAATCCCATACCTGTTAATAATTCAGTTATACTATGTTGAAAAACATTTTATATCTTATGATACTTATGAGCACACTGACAGTGTCAGCCTTTGAAATCAAAAAATGCTGTAAATCACAGCAGGTCAGACAGCTCTGTCTGTGGAGAGAGAGCAAGCTACTGTTTCGAGTCTAGATGACTCCTTGTGAGCTCTTCATCATCTGCAGTAATTTGCTCCCATACTGTCAGAACTTGTTGCCTTGAGGAGGACACCACCTGTCTTTCACCTTAACATTGTGCCCTCTTATTATTGACCCTTCAACTAAGGGGAGCAGCTGCTTTCTATTCAACCTATCGATGCCTCTCATAATCTTACACCTGTTGATCAGGTCCGTCCCTCGACCTTCTCTGCTCCAAAGAAAGTAAGCAGGGTATATCCACCCTTTGTTTTATAGCTAAATTCCACCATCTCAGACAAAATCTTGGTGAATCGTCTCTGCAACCCTCCAGCGCAATCACATTTTCTATAATGCAAAAACCAGAATGCATGCAGGACTCCAGCTGTGACCTGATGAAAGTGCTCTACAGCTTGAACGTATTATACTTGTAGATATATCTTGGGATTGTCGATAATCTTGCCCAACAGTGTCTTTTTATGCCCCTTCTTTGCTCTCCTAGTGGCTTTCTTAAGTTCTCCCTGGTACTTTCTATACTTGGGCCTCCACTGATTTGTTCCTTTTGGTCCTATTATACTTCTCTGTTTTCCTTTGAAGTCAGTCCTGAATTTTCCTGGACATCCAGATTTCTCTGGACTTGTTGCTCCGACGTTTCACCTTAAAGGTAACATGTTGGGTTTGTGCTTTCCCCAGTTCTTTTTTAAGCAGCTCCCAGTTTTCTGCTGTAGATTCATCCTCAAGTAGTTGTTCCCACTCATCTTTGGCCAGTTCCTGCCTATTTTAATAAGACCTGCCTCTCCCTGATCCAAAACCCTTTTTTATAGACAATATTTTTCCTTTTCTGTTACAGGCTTAAAATGCATGGTGTTGTGGTCGCTTTCACAAAAATGGTCTTCCACTGACACCTTGAACACCTATCTAGTTTGTTCCCGAGGATTAGGTCCCACATTGCACCAACCCTAGTTGGACCTTCTACATGCTCATATAAAAAGCTCTTCTGAATACATTTCAAGTAATCTGCCCCCTCTAAACCCTTCATACTACAATCATCCCAATTAATGTTGGGGTAGTTGAAATCACTTAATATAATTACCCTCATTATTTTTACACACCTCAGTGAATTGTCTACACATCTGCTCTTCAATTGCCTGTTACCTATTTGGGGACCTATAATACCCTCTTAAGTGTGTGACTGTCCTCTTTTTATTCCTAGTGTCTATCCACAAACCTCATTTGACAACCCTTCCAGGTACTATCCCTCCTTACTGCAGTAACCGACTCCTTAATTAATAATGTGACACTGTCTCCTCCTTTACAACCTCCCCTGTCTCGCCTGAAGATCCTGTACCCCAGAATGTTGAGTTGCCAGTCCTGTCTTTTCATCAACCACTTCCCTGTGATAGCCACAACATTGCAATTCCATCTGTCAATCCAGGTCCTTCACTCATATCTTACCAATCATGCTCCTAACGTTAAAATAGAAACTGGTGAATCTAGTCTTACTCCTTTGAAGGCCAACATGTGTGAGCTCGTTCTGCCAAATTCTTTTCCTAAGTTACACTTTGCAGCTATTGAACTAACGCACAGTATCTCTTGCACCCGCTGAGCTAGTTTCGACTCAGTGCAATGACACTATCAATCAGCATGCACTTGCCAACCAATCTGCACTCTCTTCTCATACAGTATAAAATGTTGTTCCCCTTTTACATTGGTATTCTTGTGGATGGATGCCCTGATGAGTGCAAGACAAAAAGCTCCAACAAAAAGTGCCCTTTTCTTCAGCAATATTCAAGTTCTGTACTACCAAATGGCTAAGATGTTAATAAATTGCAAATAAATAAATTCCATCTGAATTGTTTGCAACACATTCTATCTTCATACCGTTGTTTGTTGGATGGCTTAGCTTGACTATAACTACACCATCCATGATTGAGCATATATGTTGTTGCACCAGATTTTCTGATTTTCAGTGAGGTTTGGGGCTACTTCAGGCCTTCAGTACTGCGCTACTGATTTGAACAAAGGTTGGCCATCATGCTTGGTGGAGGAGTGGGGGAATATGCTAGCTCATGGGTTTACAAATTGTGCTTTGTGGTTCTATAATTGTTGATGGCCTACAGTGCTTTGTGGATCTCCAATTTTAAGCTGCTGAATCTATTCTGTGTCTATTCTTGTTCACATGGTGGTAGTATCACATGCGTAGTGAAATCTGCGCTTAGTGTGTAGGTGGGACTTTATTTCCATAAGTAATGTGCAACTGGCATTTATACCAATACCATTAAAGATGAATGCATCTACATCAGATAGATTGACAAGGATGAGTTCAAATAGATTTTTTTCTTGTTCTGTCATCTCTTCCTTCAAGTCCGATATGACAGTTATGTCTTTCAGGGCTCAGGCAATCTTGGTAATGGACATTGATGTCCCCATCTAGGATACATTTAATGCCCTTGCAATCCTCAGTTCTTCTTTAAGGTGATGTTCAACATAGGAGTCATAGTCATAACATCATACAGCACGGTGCAACCAGTCCATGCCAAACACAATCCCAAAGTAAACTAGTCCCACCTGCCTGATCCAGACCTTACCTATTCATGTACTTTTCCAAATGTCTTTTAAAAGGACAACCTCTGAACAATTCTGAAGAACAGTCATACTGGACTCGAAATGTTAAATCTATTTCTCTCTCCACAGACACTGCCAGACCTGCTGAGTTTGTCCAGTATTTTATGTTTTTTTTTAGTTTTCCAGCATCTGTGTACTTTCCTTTTAATAGAAGAATACTAACTCATTAGTATGGGAGGTGATGGCCCAGCAGCAAGTTTCCTTACTCACGTTTGATATGATACCATGAGACTTTGCTATAAAAACAAGTGCCTTTACAGAAGGGGCTTTTCCTCAGGACTTGCAAGTCTTTAGATCCTGTAAATAAATTTGACAAACATGGATATTGACTTATTATCACCATATTGCAGTGCCTTTGTTCCTGTGAACATGATATTCAGAATATGAGAGCAAGGAACTAAGAGGATGAATGCACTTGGGCAGAATGCATAATATATTCTGACCTCCTACATTCAAAACGATCTCCATTCCTACAACGTTCCAATGAATAGTGATAGCAGATTTACAACACAGTGATAGACACAAAGAGATGAAAAAATATGCTGGAAATCAAATATGACATACCAGGCTATAATAAGTTTCATAGTTGCACAGCTGGAAATATAAGCAGTGTAAGCAAAAACAGGCCTGGAGAAACATAATTGGGAACAGTTTAGTTCTAAGGATATAATCCTATAAAGATTGCCATTGTCTTTGTACAACTACGATGCTGTAATATACTTCAGTGGCAGACTTACTGCATCGCTACAGAAAATGACATTAATTGGCTGGGGAGTGTTTAAAGGATCAGTGTGAGTTTTTAAATATTTTCTTGTGACTTCTTCATTGAAGATCAGAAGCAAATTCATATAAGTGAAGAATGCTAAAATGATTGAAAATAAAGAGGATTGAAAGCATAGGCAGCAATTTGGATTAAAATGACAGTAGATACGGTAGAGTTATTGAAGAAAAGTTCTGTCGTTTTGGAATACAGGTATTTCTTTATAACGCATACTTTGTTACTGCGAATTGGCTGTAATTCGATTGATGAATAGTGGATGCTGTTTGGATAATGTGAACTTTCTACTTTGCAGCATAGTGATTTTCTATAGCGATTTATCTATAATGTGATTTTCTATGGCAATTATTTATAAATTGATTTTTCTACAGTCGATGTCACACAAAAACACAACTATTGCGTTATAGGAGAATGGACTGTATCAAGGTGTAGTTAATTTAAACTTAGATCAATTAGCAATTTTGCTAATACTCTACATTGTATAGTTCTAGACATGATATTTATAGTTTAATTAATAATTGGAACGATCAGTGATATTGTTGACATTTCAGCACAAGGAAGAAAATCCTAAAAAGAAACTCCCACTCAAAAAGGTTTCATCAGATAGACTTTAGTCCATCGTTCATTTTTGTGTTTGTTGTTTCAATTGAGCATTAAATATTTTTAAAAATGTAGGTTGTCTTCCTGCTGTGCATCACTTTATGACTCACTTATGTGTTCTTGCTTTACAGTTGGATCCTAATAAATTTGAGGATGATCCGGAGCTGCAGAAGATCCGTAAAGAGCGGAATTACACCTGGATGGATATAGTAAATATACACAAAGACACAATGCCAAACTATGAGGAAAAAGTAATTGTTTACTTTATGGTTTGCAAGATTGAGATTTTTTTTATATACAAGCAAGCTGTCAGGTCTGTCATTTTTAGCCATAGTCATATAGCCATAGAGACTTGAATGCAGACTCTGAATTGATACTGTAGTGTAGCACTGAGAGACCACTGCAGTGTCAGAGATGTGATCTTTCCAATCAGTTATTAAACTTAGAACCCATCTGCCCTCCTGGCTGGATGTGTGGTTCCTATGAATGTATTTCAAAGAAGAGTGGTGGATATCTCCCTAGTGTCCTAGTCAATAATTATCCTTCAGCCTCTTTAAAAGAAGGAACAGATCATCTGGATGTTATCTCATTCCTGTGCACTAACTGACTACATTACAGGGGTGATTACACTTCAAACGTACTTTATTGACTATTATGCAGTTTGCAATGTTCAAGAACTTTGTTATATAACTGCACGTTTTTCTTTTAATGTCAAATTAGCTTAATTGGTAGCGCCCTTAACTTTAAGTTAGAAGCATGAGGGGTTTAGTCCCAGCACAGAATAGAACACATAATTTAGGCTGACACTTCACTGGAGTACCGAAGGAATGCTGCTTATGGTTTTAGTTGATGATCTGAAATTAGTGTCCATCTGCTCCAGTACGTGTTAAACAGCATAAACACGGTGCTCTCTGGGTGATCCAACACTTTTCACACTTCACATGATACGATCCAATACAATAGTGAACCGTTCATCTTGTCAGTGTTTAATGGGACCTTACAATGCACTATGACAGTGGTGCCATGTTGCCTGCATAACAGCTACTACTTCAGGGTAATTGGTTATATGCTGATCACCAGTAAAATGTTATCAAACTGAACACTTTCTTTTGTGAAATATACTCCAGTTTTGAAAATTGAGACTGTCTTGGAAGTGAGAAAGCCTGCTGTTTGATAGTGTGGACAGCAGGAGACAGCACTGTGCCACATGAACGCAATGCTGCAGCAGTTGATGATTGATTGGTTAAACCTTTTGGCACCCTCCTCTGTGTAAAAAAGATTCTCCCTTCTAAATTGAGTTAGTGCTGAACCGAATCAAACGGATTATTCCAGCACACTGAAACGTGTGGTGTCTGCATTTTGAAAGAAAATAATTAAAACAAAATGATAGCACTGCCTAGCACAGCGACCTCAGCCTGGTAACTGCTGCCTGTATTGTCAATGTGTCTCACAAAACGTGGGGAACGTATAATTACAGATAATTCCGAGCTGAGCTTGAATCACTGCATCACTGACATCTGAGCTGACCTGTCCTCGGTGAATCCCGAATGGTTTGTTAGGTTGATTTTGCCACTGCCGTGCAGCAAACCAGCCATCCTGTAATAGAGAGAAATTACAGCCCACTCCTCTGGGCCACTCTGCTGTGCACCCTGACTCCCATCACTCAACAGTAGAATAGTACAGGTTCAGACTGGCACACTCTCCTTGCTTGAGCAGACACCAATCATGAGAACAGAAACAGAAGTTGCTGGAAAAGCTCAGCAGGTCTGGCAGCGTCTGTGGAAAAAAGATCAGAATTAACGTTTTGGGTCTGGTGACCCTTCCTCAGAACCAATCATGAGAGTTTGTTTATGACACCATATCTCTGTGGAAAGGTAAAACACTTACGAATGAATGATAGTGAATTAAAAACTTACAATCATATTGTCTCACAGTTTTATTTTTGATATCAAAGATGTATGTTATTTTGCTTTAGATCAAGTCCTTT
The DNA here is from genome assembly GCA_024137785.1 of Ginglymostoma cirratum. NCBI lineage: Eukaryota > Metazoa > Chordata > Chondrichthyes > Orectolobiformes > Ginglymostomatidae > Ginglymostoma > Ginglymostoma cirratum. The sequence continues at coordinate 25,580,697 of JAHRHZ010000111.1, read as the reverse complement.
TACCAGGAACACATTCACCTAGATGAAGAGATTCGTTACATCCTAGCAGGGAGTGGATACTTTGATGTACGAGATAAGGATGACAAATGGATCCGAATTGCCATGAAGGAGGGAGATATGATAACTCTTCCTGCGGGCATCTATCATCGATTCACTCTGGATGAGAATGTAAGCTCCCTCAGACAGCATCATTGAGTTTATTGATCACATTAGAGTTTAAACAAGTGGTGCTAATGCCATTGATGGTGACAGCTTCTCAAAAGCATCAAAGCAAACTCAATGAGCTTTGGGACATGTAGTACATAAATCGAGCCGACTAGTATTCACCTGGAATCCTTCTCTGCTGCAGTCTTTGATGTTCTCATTTTGATATAGAGTTTGCTACTGATACAAATATCTGTATATATTATATGATACGTAGGAAGGAAATTAGTAATGACATTGAGAAATGTTGATTTCACGGTATGCATTACAGTAGGTTATGGGATTCCCTGTTGACCATGATATGGATCAGAATCACTGTCCCACATGGTTTGCAACGGCAATATAATTATTAGGAGTGTTGAAGTGTCCTCAGTTTTCTGAGTCATTCACAGAACTTTCGGCTCCTCACGCTCTTTTGTACAGATAATAGCCTGCTGTTAAATTGTTGTAAACTCTGTGCAATAAGACCTTCCACTAGTTGAACAGAACCTTGTTAAGTAGAGTGTCAGAAAATAGAGTATCAGAAAATAGAGAAGTTGGATTGCTTTTGTTTCTTCTCCTTTCTTACTACTTTTTCCCAATTCCATTAAACTCTTGTTATATTCCTCCTCTTCCTAAGCTGCATTTCTGATCTAGGGGTGCTAAGTCCCATTAAAAAAAAATCACTATGAGATCAACCAACTGTTTGCTATTTCTGGTCTGCACAGCCTTGCCACCCCCAAGCCCACTGAAACAAGGAAGATCAGGGAAAGGGAGTGCAGCTCATTCTGTAATCACAACACATAGCTTTGTTACAATTCCCTGGAGGAAACATAAACTAAAATAGCCAAATTTACTCAGTGATTTCCAAATGAAGGAATTACCAAGAAGATACCCATTTTCTTAGTTTTTACTTGACCATGAATTGAAACCGCTGCAAATTACGCGTGAATTGGAAGCAAATGATACTTCAAATCAGAGGTAAATTTCACTTTAAATAGTCAGCACAAGAAAGGTACTTAGAATCACACAATTGTACAGTACGGAAACTAGACCTTTCAGTCCAACTTGTCCATTCCAACCAGATATTTTAAACTGATCTAGTCCCATTTGCCAGCATTTGCCCATATCCTTCTTACATGCCACATCACCCCATACACAAATATGCAACTGGGTATCTGCACCATTTCACACAGGGTAGTTCAGGAGCACTATCCAACAACAGCTTTCCTCTTCAAGATTCTCTGAGTATGGCTATCATCAGCAAGTTACCACTCTGTGAACCCTCTCTCCCTTGGGTCAACAACCACTGCTACTGTAGCATTTCAGAATTCCTTGAGAACTGACTGAGTAGGAACACCCTGTTTAGCAGTTTTGTCATTTCTGGGAAAACATCTAGTTCTTTTGCATCCAATCTATTCACACAGCTTTTTAGGTTTTAGTCCTTTTATGATAGCTTGTACAGTGCTTCCAAAGGTCCTGTTTGCTTTAATGTTATCCAGATTTGACTGATTTTCTAGTACTCCACACAAGAGTTCTCTGTGTTCCTCTTTCTATTTCTGTGTGTTTTGTCTTTTTTGTCTGTTTCTGGGTACTTTGAAAAATTCTTTTATGCAGTAGGAGCTGTGCTGGTGAGCAGTTGTTGCCCATTCTGTATTGCTCTCGAACTGAATGGCTTGTGAGACCTTTTCAGAGGCAGTTAAGAGTCAAACACATTTCTGTAGATCTGGAGTCACATGCCGGCCAGACCATATAAGCATGGTATATTTCTGTTCCCTAAAGAACATTAGTTCTCTAGCCAGACAGGTTTTAATGGCAATGGATGATAGTCATGATGGTGACCTTGATAATCAGCTTTATATTTGTATTTATTAATTGAATGTAAATTTCACCAGTTACCATAGTGGGATTTGTACACATGCCCCCAGGTGATTAGCCTGAGTCTCTGGATGACGAGTCCTGTGACATTACCATGACACTATCATTTATCAATATTGCCTTTGTCCTCCAGCTTCTCTGATTATAGCTGTCTTTTGTGCCTGTGGCCTTCCTTAGTGTCTGCCAGCTCACAAGCTTATTTCATAACTTCCTTCCTGTTGATGCTGCTCGCAGATCAAGGCTACCCAGAGTTCATGGACCACTATTTCTTATTCATAGAATCATAGAATTACTGCAGCACACAAGTTATTTAGCCCATTGTATCTATACTGACCTTGCTTAGGAGCAATTCACTTACTGTCCTTCATCTTCAGACAGTGAGAACATTTAGAAAATGTAGCAAAGACTATTTTACAGAGACCACAATGCCCATTATGTGTGTGCCTACTGAAAAATGAACCATTCAGACCAATTCAATTTTCCAGAACTTAGTCTGAGTACCTTCTAAATGAGTTCAGGGTTTCTGTTTCTTCTACCCTTTCAGGCAGCGAATTCTAGACTCCTACCGCAATCTGGGTGAAAAATATGTTCTATCTAATTGTTCTACCAATCACTTTAAAAATATGCCCTCAATGTCCCTTTTGTGGGGATGGTCTCTCAGGGGAAAGCAACAGCAGCAGTCAGAGCAGTGGTTCCATGATTGGCTGTGTTGTACAACAGGGAAGGTTGAATTACAGGTGAGCAGTAGTGATGGAGGACTCTGTAGTCAGGAGCACAGATACATGTTTCTGTGGCCACAAGCGAGACTCTAGGATAGTGTGTTGCCTTCCTGATGCCAGGGTCAAGGATGTCTCTGAGCAGGCACTGGATATTCTGAAGGTGGAGAGTGAGCCGCCAGAGGCTGTGGTCCATATTGATACTAATGACGTAGACAGAAAGAGAGATGAGGACCTGCAAAGGGAATTTAAGGATTTAGGTAGGAAGTTGAAAAGCAGGATCTCTAGGGTTATAATCTCAGGATTACCCCCTGTGCCACGTACCATGTGCTAGCAGTAGGCCAGCCTGTAGAGTGATTGAGGAGAAGGTCAAAGTTAAGTCAAGTAAGTCTAATAGGAAGAACAGGCAGGGCCAGGTTAATGAACACAGCGGGATTGGCGATCTGAAGTGTATTTATTTTAAGGCAGATGAACTTAGAGCCTGGATTAGTACATGGTACCACAATGTCGTCCAATATGGAAACTTGATTGGGAGAAGTGCAGGACTGGCAGCTCAACATTCCTTGGTTTTGATGTTTGAGATGAGATAGAGGGGGATGTAAAAGAGTTGGAGGCGTTGTATTATTGAATAAAGAGAATGTCACAGCTGTGTTAAGAGAGAGGACACCTTGGAGACTCCATTCAGCAAGGCCATATGGGTTGAACTCAGGAATAAGAGTGGTGCAATTGCTACGATAGAGTTATACTATAGGCCTCCCAGTACCCAGAACGAGACAGAGGAATGTTTATGTAAGCAGATCAAGGAACAATGTAAAAACAACAGGGCTGGTGTAATGGGTGAATTTAATTTCCCCAATATTGACTGGGACTCCCTAGTGCCAGGGGATAGATGGGGTAGAATTTGTTAGATGCATCCAGGAAGGTTTCTTTAAACAATATGTAGATAGTCCAATTAGGGAAGGAGCCGTACTAGACCTTGTTTTGGGGAAACAGTCAGGTCAGGTCATCAAAGTTTCATTTTAGGAACAGTGATGATAATTCTGTAAGTTATAAGATAGTGTGGTTAAGGGTAAGACTGGTCCTTGGGAGAAAGTGCTAAATTGGTGAGGCTAATTACAACAGCATTAGGCAGGAACTGAAGAACTTAGATTGGGGGCAGCTGTTTGAGGGTAAATCCACATCTGACATGGCAGTCTTTTAAAGGCCAGTTGATCAGAATTCAGGACCAGCGTGTTTCTGTAAGAAAGAAAGGTAGGGGTGGCAAGATTTGCAAATCTTGGTTGACAAGAGATATTGAAAGGTTAGTCAAAAGAAAAAAATAAGCATATGTAAGGTTTAGGGAACTGAAATCAAACAAGGCCGTTGAGGAATAAAAAGGAAGCAGAAAAGAACTTCACCAAGAAATTAGAAGGGGCCATGAAATATCTGTGGAAAGTAGGATTAAGGAGAATCCCAAGGCAATTTATATATATATTAGGAGCAAGAGGTTAACTAGGAAAAGAGTGGGTCTACTCATGTACAAAGGAGGGAATTTATGCATAGAGACAGACAAGGTGGGTGAGGTCCTTAATGAGTATTTCGCATCAGTATTCACCAAGGAGAAGGATGTGGTGGTAAGATTTGGGAGCGGTATGTTGATATTGTGGGGCATGTCCATATTAAGAAGGAGGACCTTTTGAAAAACATAAAGATAGATATGTCCCTAGGGCCTGATGGGGGTCCATCCCATGATACTGAAGGAGACTAGGGAGGAGATTTCTGGGGTCTTGACAAAGATCTTTGTATCCTCTTACCCACAGGTGATGTCCCTAAGGACCGTAGAATAACTAATGTTGTTCCTTTGTCTAAAAAGGACAACAGGGATAATCCAGGAAATCATGTGCTGGTGAACCTTACATCAGTGATAGGGAAGTTAGTAGAATAGATTCTTAGGGACAGGGTTTACTCCCATTTGAAGAAGAATGGATTTATCAGGGCTAGTCAGCAAGGATTTATGTGGGAGAGGTCTTGTGTCCCAAATTTGATTGTGTTTTTTGAGGAATTAACAAAGATATTTGATGAGGACAGTAGACCTTGTATACATGGACATTAGTAAAGCATCTGACAAGGACCCTCATGGTAGGCTAGGCCAGAAGATTAAGTCACATGGAATCCATGATGAGTTGGCAAGTTGGATACAAAATTCTATGACTTGGTCATAGAAGATAGAGGATAGAAGATAGTTGTGGAGAGGTGTACTTTTTTGAATGGAGTTCTGTGACCAGTGGTGTTCTGCAAGGATCAATCCTTATAAATAATTTGAATGAAAATGAAGGTGGTCTGATTAGTAAGTTTGCAGGTGACATATTGGTGGAGTTGTGGATCATGGGGAAGGTTATCAATGGATACAGCATGATATAGATCATTTGGAACGCTGAGTGGATAAATGGCAGACGAAGTTTAATCCAGACAAATTTTGGAAGGTCAGATGCAAGAGGAAAATATACAGTAAATGGCATGATCCTTAGGAGCATTGTTATACAGAGGGATCTTGCGGTCAGTTCCTTAGCTCCCTAAAAGTAGCAACACAAATGGATAAGGTGGTAAGGAAGGCGTACGGTATATTGCTGAGCTTATTATCCAAGAAAATGACAATCGATCCTTTCAGAATTGATGAAAATGCTTAAGAAATTTCAGAGATTCTTAAAAATAATTACAGATTTCACCCAACCTTTAAAAATAATCAGATATTTTCTCACTACTATTTCCGGGTCAAAAGTCATCGCTATTGGAGAGTCTAGAAGCAGATGGCACAATTTAAAAGTAAGACGATATCACCAAACAGGAAACGAAACAGAAATCGCTGGAAAAGCTCAGCAGGTCTGGCAGCAGAAGGAAAAAACTGAGTTAACATTTCGGGTCCGGTGACCCTTCCTGAGAACTTGCACAAAACTCTGAGATGAGGAGAAATTCTTTTACTCAGAGTGATGTGAACATCTGGAATTCTCAACCCCAGGGGTCTGTGGGCGCTCTAGTCTTAGAGCACCTTTAAGGTTGAGATTTATAGGTTTCTGATTTCCGGTAGCGTACAGGATTATGACAATCGGGTGGGTAAAAGACATAGAAATGTTCTATCAGTTGTGATAATGGTGCACGGTGGGACAGAGTCGATGGGTCATATTCCTGCTTGTATGTTCCTCTGCGTCTTTAAAGTAAAAAGTTGTCCCAAGACACTTTACCAACATTTGTGGAGAAGAATTCATACTGAGCCAAAGCAGCTGTGATTAGAATGACGTGATCTCATTGGACAAATACATTTTTAGAGGGCTCAGCAGTGTCAATTTTGTGAGGTTATATTGCTGGGCTGGAGAGTCCAGAAGAAATGGTGGTGGCTTCAGGATTGAAGGTCAGTCATTTAGGACTGGGATGAAGATAAATCTGTGAATCATTATAGTTCTCCACCCTAGCGGGCCTAGTGGATGCTTAGCTTTTGAGTGCATTGCAGGCTGAGATTAATGGATTTTGGGGCTCTAAGGAAATTGAAAAATTATATGGAGGGTGGGCAGCCAAATGGAGTTGAAATCAAAGATCTGTCATGATCTTAACAAATGATCCAGCAGTCCTGAGGGTGTGTTGTGGCCCTTGCCTATTTATGTAGCTATAAAAGAACCTATGATTAGTGCCGGCTGTATTTCCTGGAGTTAGGTTGACATTGACATAATTCACCCAAAACTAGTGTAACTGGTGCAAAAGACCAAGGTATGTTTACAGCAAATTATGCAGTGTAAATAAAGTTTCTTCAGATCTTTTGCACTCATTTATAGAGAATTGTGCAGAAACAGTCCACGCCCACTAAATTAACTAATTGCCGCTGACAGTTTTCTCTAATTGCATTGGTTGTGGGCCTTTGTGCGTAAAGATATCAGTAGTAACATTTAAAAAACTTCTCAGTTTTATTTTAAAGGGGCACTAAAACCAACTACTGCACTCCAATATAACTGTAGAATGGCTCTTTTTAAGTCATTTTAGACTTGCAGGAGGTAGTTTCATGCTGTCATTAAATATGTTGATTATCTGTTCCAAACTGCTTTCTGCTGCATTAATTAAATTGCGCCGTTACCACTTTTAAATATGACTTTTCTTTGGAAGTCAATTTGTAAAATATTATACTTTTTTTATAATTAACAAGTCTGCCTGAAATGTTGCAGTTAAGGGGAGAAAGCACTTCTTTTGAAAATAGTGCAATTTTGGGTGCAGATTGCATTTGTTTTGTTGACTGACCAAAGTGCAACCTTTTGGACCTTTAAGAAAGTTGCGACTTTCATGATGTTTGATTAATCCTGTTTTAGTGTGATGAAGCAAATATTGAGCAGAAATTCCTAATGTAAAAGAATTCTGGAGGCAATGAACCATTGAGTTTTGCAGCAAAGGAAGCTGTCATTCATTCCATCATGTTATGACTAGTTTTTAATTGAGAGCAGTTCAAATGAATCTTGTGACCCTGCTCTTTGTTCACCTTTACTTCAAATGTTTAATTTTCCCTTAAAAGACAAAATGGCCTCTTCTGTAACTACTCACTGTGACATAGCGTCCCATGCTCTGATTAATCTGTGTATGAAACATTTCTACTAACCCCTCTCTCAGTAGCAATTTCAAATTGAAAATCTCTTATTGCTGACTCCCCAGTAAAAGGAAATTAAATGATCAATTCTCTCTGTTCAAAAGCCTGTATAATTTTAAAACAAAATGTCTAATTAGAATTTTGATGCAGTGTAACAGTCCTAATAGAGTAAATCCTCCGTATCCACAAAATCATGAATCACGAATTCACCTAACTCTGTTAAAAAATAAGTAACAACAAAAATAAACGTTCATGGGCAAAAGTCACATATCTGTGATATTTTTCACCATTTTAACCTATTTCTAATGAGCTCCACATTCACAAATTTCATTATTCGTGGGGATTCTCAGGAACTGAACCGTCATGGATACAGAGGAATGACTGTATCTCCTTGCTACTGTTTATTCCTTCCCAATATCTGGACATTGATCCACAAAACTGCAGTCTTCCTCCCTCTTCGAAAGGGGATTTAGAGAAAATTAAAGGTGCCAGTCACAGGAGATGTACAGTTAGGGCAACCTACCTAAGAAGAAATTATCTCCCTCCTTTTGTAGATTAACAAGGTCACTGGAATTTTTTTTAAGGAATATTGTTCCTATTTATAGTCTAGTAGTTTTACTGACTTTAGGAATAAAAGAATAATCTGCTGTAAAATCAGACTTGACAGCTTGTTAGTGTTAAAAAGTTGAATTTAAGAATTTGGAGGCAAGATCTTCAGATGCTTGTGAAAAATGTCAATTTTTCAGCGGCTAAAATTGATCTTTGCGTGTATTTAAAGTATCAAAGTTTGCTTAGTACAATGATAGCAGAAGTCTTATTTCTAAAATGCACTCAAGGCGCAGGCTGAGCTGTGCGGACTCATTCTGCAGTAGCTGAATATTGAATCATGAATATTTACTATTCTGCCCAGACTGAAGTAACTGGATTGAGCTCCATGTTGTGAAGATGCTTCATATTTAACAATTGTTGTGGACTTTGTTTGAAGAATTGTGGAGATGCCCGGATTATTTTTTTTTAAATATTGACGAAAAGACGCATCAAAACATTTTCTTAAGGCATTTCTTGGAAACTACATGGCTCCAGGTAATTACTGGTCTTGGTTGCTTGAACTCACTTCAAGGAAAACACCTGACAGGGTTTTATGGCTGTTCTGTTTGAAGTGTTTTCAGGCATGGAGTTTGTGTTTGCATTTTCTGTTCTTCAATAGAGCAAACTTTCCTTGCTTTCAAGAGTAACCATCTTTGGCCTGAAAATATTTTTCTGTTTAAAGTGGAGAGAAATATGTTTTTTTTTAAAATTTGGGTTGTTTAGATGATCAGAACAGCCATGATCTTGTTGAATGGTGGAGCACACTTGATAGGCCAAACAGCCCAACGCTGTTCCTACGTCTATGGTGTGTTAAGCAATTCTGCATCTCTGTTGAATGGGTTTTGTTTTATAATAAATGGATTTTTTTTCTGTATAGTAAAAACACATAATTAATGGATCTTTTCATTCTAAGTCTAATATAGAGGTAGCATATGATTGACCATGCCAGAGATTGGGTAAAATATATTTTTATTTGATGTTGTGATTTGTAGAAAGCAGGAATAGAGTGACACTACTGTCCTCTCAAATGTAATCATTGAGACCAGAATAATGTAGCGACCAAAGGTTTGCTCTTATATGAGTGTCGGTGTCATATCTGTAGATTTGCATAATCCTGTAAATTGTTTGATATGTGCAGGACTTAAAGAAAAATAACTGGAGTGTAGGGAGTAATTGAACACACAGCTCAGCAATCTACCATCAATTTCCATGCCTGCAGATTGATGATGGACCTTGATTTGAACTGCGTCACACTGTGAGACTCTTGGTGTGCATAGTGACAGCACTAAATCTCTGCACCTTCGAATATTTGCAGCCATTGTGGGTAGGAATTTGTGAAATCTGTTCCTTTTTTTTAGAGAAAGGCAAGTGAATACCTGCGTGCTGTTTAAGGAACGCTTTGTTGCACTTCATAGTTTTTAAGGTTTGTTGCAGGTTCATTAAAAGCTGCTTTGGATTGTTACTGGGCTGTGTCATGGAGTCAGTCATTGGACTGAAATTTGCAGGCTGGCACACTGATCATCCCCTCCATTAATTAAAAGAACGCCTGCTTTGCAGTGTGAAAGCTGCCAGTGGCTTTAATGAGCAGAGAGTGGGACTTTGTTACATAGATTCAAGGTTGAGATAGACAGATTTTAATCAATAAGGCAATCAAGGAAGAGAGGGAAAAGGCGGGAAAGTGGAGTTAAGCATTATCAGATCACCCAAGATTTCATTGAATGGCAGAGAAAACTTGGTGGGCTGAATGGCCTCCTATATCTTATGGCTTTGCAGCTTCCCCCCCCCCGCCCCCAGCCTGCCAATTGGGAGAAAGTCCTACCGTCGAGTGCTGCTGGTCAATCTGATTGGCTAGTAGCTCTACCATTCCCAGCAGTGTCAGAACACAGTAGTGGATGCTGCGAGGAGGCTCATTTCAAGAAAGGAGTGAATTCGAGACTAAGACAACTTCCAGGTCTTTAGGGCTGTATGAGTTTGAACAGTCTAGGGAGGAGGGGCTGGGTGGCAAGGCATTTAGGAAGGGATGGTTTTGGTGGCTAGGTGGCAGCACAAAATGGAGTTTCGCCTTGGCGGTGTGGGTGGGCATGTGTTGAGTCTATAATAGGGAGGTCCCCAAGGCATGCAAAATAAGCAAACCCTTTCTTCCTGCATTTTCACCTCAGAAGCCCCAATAGCTGCAGTTTAGCTGAAAAGACATTTTGCCTACCGCACAAATGAGTAACGCGAGTATGAGTTTCAACATTAATATGATGCCAGATATATAGACCATACATCGCAATGACTGGTAGACTGTATCAAACAGTACATTTCATTGACCATGCACAGTAGGCAGCAGGTCACTCATGTTCAATTAGTCCAAGCTTGCAAGCTTTAAAAAGGTATATCCACCATTAGATACGATTCTGCCATTCGAAATCATTTATTAAATAAGCCGGGCTGTACTAAGAGTTACACCAGAAACCAATTTAAGATCATGAGCCTTACACACAATGTGATGTGTTTACATGCACGTAAATACACAGGATCCTGATTTATGTGGATAAAAATAGTTCTTTTATATACATTGCATCCTCTTAAATAAAAGGGGTCATGAAGATAATTAAACTTTGCCGCATAGCAACACCCTGACCAATCAGAATCCATCTGCCAGGTTTGAGAATTAAGATTGACAGTTAACTGTTCTTGCAGTGTCTCTATGTCAATTATGGTACAACCAATCAATACCCTCTTCTCTGTGTAAAAATTGTGTCCTTTATCTTCCATGTTTCTTGTTCTTAGTTTTGATGAGCAAAGATATAAAAATCTTAACTTTTACTTTTCGCAATGTTTAAGCTGTATACTGCCAAGCATATATTTACCTTTTGTTTTACATTGCAGAATTATGTGAAAGCTATGAGACTGTTTGTTGGAGAACCAGCTTGGACTCCATATTATCGCCCAGCTGATGAATTTGAAGCCCGCAAGAAATACATTCAATTTCTTAATGAAAGACTTTGAATTCTACATGGTGGCAGAGAAATACATGTCATCTTGTAATTTGAAATCATGCAATTCAGCAATAACTGTGAAGAACTTTTTACTGGAACTTATTTTGATGTTTTTCAGGCAACGCTGATAGGTCCTTAACACTAATGAGTTTAGAAATTTAAACTTCACGAAGAAGAAATAATAACTGGCTTTGTTAAAAATTAACTGTGGGGAAAAAAAAACTTCATGATATTTCACTGTGAGCCCAGATTGTTTTGTTTAATATGCTTCATATTTACCTTGATTTTATTTTGAGTGTTCTACATTGGTAAAGTTGGAGTGTCTTTTTCAATATATTGACTTATTATCAGCAACCACTACATTTTCAATAACAATGGGTATAGTAGAATGACATTGATAGGATGCTAGTTCAAACCCCACCATGCCAATTGTGAATTTGAATTCTGTCAATAAAATAAATCAGAAATAAAAACTTGTATTAGCATCAGTAGCTATGAAGCTACTGGATTCTTGTAACAAATATAACTGGTTCACTAATTCCTAGAGAGAAGGAAATCTTCCGTCCTTACCTGGTCTGGCCTATATATGATTTCAGATGCAAAGCATTGTCCTCCATGGTCCTCATAACTGCTCTCTGGAATGCCGCAGCAAGCCACTCAGTTATATCAAATAGCTTCAAAAACTGGACAGACCACTGAGGATTGACAATGACAGCCCACCCCAGCTGGCCTTGCAGATTGTTCTTCACAAATATTTGGCAGTCTGTGCTGAGATTGGGAGGAGACTTGTCCTACAAACTGTCAAATAACAGGCTGACATAGCCCTAACTGTATTCTTCCGTCACCAAAGGTAGGTATGTCCTCTTGTACTGGTAGGACAATTTGAAAAGAGGGAATGGCATATTGGAATACAGACAGGAGAAAGTTGCCACAAGTGTCCTCAAAATTGATGTGAAATGTTTTGGCCTAAATTCGTGAATTAGCAGTCTTCCACTTTGAATACTTGGGCCAAGCACCGAAGGTAAAAGTATGATGTATGATACGCAATAAACTCTGTCCACTGTGAGAGATGTTTAAATGCACCATCACAGACCACGCTGGCACATCCTGACGATGTAACTGCCTGAGAGGGCAAATGGAAAGGGAAGCTAGAAGGAATAATTTAGGGGCAGCACAGTGGCTCAGTGATTAGCACTGCTGCCTCACAGCGCCAGGGACCCAGGTTCAACTCCATCCTCGGGCGACTGTCTGTGTGTAGTTTGCACATTCTCCCCGTGTCTGCATGGGTTTCCTCCGGGTGCTCTGGTGTCCTCCCACAATCCAAAAATGTGCACGCTAGATGGATTGGCCATGCTAAATTGCCCATAGTGCTCAGGGATGTGTAGATTAGGGGGATGGGTCTGGGTGGGATATTCTGTTTGTTGGTGTGGACTTGTTGGGCCGAAGGGCCTGTTTCCACACTGTAGGGATTCTTTGAAATTCTATGGATTCTATATCCTACCTGACCTTGTTCTCACCAATTTACCTGGAACAGATGCATCTCAATGCTGGTATCCTGAAGATTGACCATCCACAGTTGTTGTGGTGACAGAAGTCACATCTTGCCACTGAGGACACCATTCATTGTGTGGTGTGACATCAGCACTGCATGAATTAGATAGTTCAAACTGGCTGTGAGGCGCTGTACCCTTCCATAATCTGTCAATTCATTCTCCAACCTGTCCATTACCATCAGGTATACTTGAAAATGAAGTACTAACATGTGAAGGTAGAACACAGGATTGTGCACTGAACAATGAGAAGAGTATGCCAGAGATATTTTCTAGTTAACTTGATCAAAGATCAATTACATACCTCTGGGAGCAAGTAGGACTTGAACCCAGGCCCTCTGGCTCAGAAGTAGGGAAACTACCATTAGGCCACAAAAACCCCTAAAGAAACCAAATGTACGTATAGCCATCAGGGAATTGAACCCTGTTCTCACAGGGCGGGTGGGAGTACTGACCACTACACTAACATGGTGCTTCTGGTAATAGTATGCCAAAGATATTGTCTAATCAACGTGGTCAAAGATGTGATTATACACCTCCAGAGCAAGTGGGACTTGAGGTTTTGGCCCCCTGGCTCAGAGTTAGGCAATGCCCCTGCACCACAAGAACCCCAGGCAAGATTGGGCATTTTCAGACTAGTAGCTCTAGGCAATAATATGCTGTAGACAGAGCCAAGTGATCCAACCAATCAACCAACACCAAATCAAGCCTCTGCAGTCTTGCCACACCTAGTCATGAATGTTGGTGGGCAATTAAACAGCTAATAGGAAATACAGACTCCACAAACATCCTCGTCTTCAGTGGTGGTGGAGGCCCAGAATTTAAGTACAAAAGACATGGCTTAATTATCTGCAACCATCTTCAACCAATTCTATTGACTGATTGATCCATCTCAACCCTCTCCTGGGGTTGCCAGCATCACAGAATCAATCCTCAATCAATTTAACCCTTTCCATGTGGTACCAATAAAAGGCTGAGCACATGGATAAAGTAAAGTCTATGCGTCCCACTGATTTAGTGCTGAAAAGCTCCAGGACTAACCTGAGCCAAATTGTTCCAGTACAGCTACAGGACAAAGTGGGAAATCACCCTGCTATGCCCTATCCAGAAAAGGCAGGAGAAATACCTTATACTACCACCTTAAATCATTCTTAGTCATCAGAAATAGTGGAACATGTTGTTGATAGTGTTAGCACACAGCATGTACCAGTTTGGGTTTTTCTAGAGCCACGCAACTCCACACCTCATTCCAGTCATCGTCCAAACGTGGCCCAAAGTTCCAGAGGTTATTCCACAGTTCATTGTTTCATGTTAAGTGAGAGTGATCACCCTTAACATCAGGGCAGCATCTGCCTGAGTGTGTGATCATGCTCTCCTTGAGAAACTGAAGTCAGTGGAGATCAGGGGAAACCTTTCTGTTGGTTGGGGCTGTACCCAACACAAAGATGGTGATGGTATACCAGACCAATCAACCCCAGAATTTTTGCAGGAGTTTCATAGGTCAGTGACTGCTTCATTAACTACTTTCCCCTCATTATAAGGTCAGATCTGTGTTTGCTAATAATTACACAGTGTTCAGTATCATTTCCAATTCCTTTTATAATGATGTCGTCCATACCTGCATGAATCGAGGCCTGGACTACTTCAGACTACAAGTAACGTGTGTCACTCAAGTGTCAGTCAATGATCATTTCCAACAAGAGAAAGCTTACCCATCTCCATTTTACATTTAATAATATTACCACCAACAAAAACTTGCCATTGGCATAACCTTAACTGGACAGGACATGAGTAGCTTAGAAGCTGCAGTGTGTAATTCACCTTTTGACTTCCAAAACCTGAAAGGCACAACTAGCAGTATGCTGGACTGCCCACCACTTACCTGGAGAAACACACTACCAAAAATTCTCAAGCTCAACAACATGCATAACAAAGCAGACTTGTCTAAGCAGACCATCCACCACTTTTAACATCTATTTCTTCCAATACTGACACACAGTGGCTATGTGTGTACCACCTGCAAGACACACACTGCAACAGCTGGTCAAGGTTTCTAAACTCATTACAGCAGTGACCTCTACCTGGACAGATAAGTATGGCTGGAACTTTGGCACACCAACACGTTTGAGATTTCTACCACAGTACAGAAAATCCTGTCTTGGAAATATATTGTCATCTCCTCCTTGTGACAGGGTCAAAGTCTTGAACTTCTTACTTAACATTACCCACAGATTGCATTGGTTCAAAGCAATAGCTTGAGAAACCTGCTCTCCTTCCCTATGTTTTTCCCCAGAGCCACACCAATGCCTTCTTGTAATGGCCTAGCAAGCCACTCAGTTCAAGGGAAATTACAGATGGTCAACAAATGCTGGCCGTGCCAGAGACATCCAGATCTCAGAAGAATGTAAAAAAAGACTTTGACTGAATGTGTAAATTAACAAGTCTACTTCGACATGTATTTCAACACGAAACTTGAAGTGTAATTTTAAAAATATATTTAGTGCAATGTGGGTTGAACTAACAAAGCTGAGCTCATTGCCCATTCCTAGTTTCTCTGAAGATGATGTTTGGCCTTTTTAATTTTCTGCAGCCCGTGTGCGGATTATCAGGTAGTGATATTTCTAGGATCTTTGACTAACAGTAAAGGAATGACAATCAACAACCAATTTGGGATGACTTATGTTTTGAAGGAGAAAATATAAGATTAATTAACTAGTTTGCCACTGAGTTTTTGTGGTACAGTGGTAGCATTCCTACCTCTGGGTCAGAAGCTGCAGGTTCAAGTCCAACTTCAGCACTTGATGGTCACGGATGACGTGTTCATAAAGTGGCCAAACAGGTTGATTATCAGGCTGTAAATCCTTCTGGTACTCTTCGTGGCAGATGCTAAGTGTGGGAGCATTTCTGAGTCAGTCATAGAATCATACAGTACAGAAGATGTCCTTTGGCCCATCTAGTCTGTACTGCCAAAAATGTACTGCTTACCTACACTAGTCCCACTTTACCACACTAGAACCATAGCCTTATTTAGGTAGATAATCATTCTTTCATAACCATTGCTGTGAGGAGGACCTCTGAAGGGCCAGGAGATTTCCTTGGGCACTTTCTCAAAACTCCAATGCTTGATCAAAATGTATTTCAGAAATTCTCTGAGAAATTATTTTTCAAAGTAGTATGTTATGTCAGAAAGTCACCAGGAGGTGGTGAGTGCTTGATCATGAACAACTTGCTGCATGGTCCACTCAAAAGGAATGGGAACTCAGGAAGCCAATCATAGCATCGTGAGCTCAGTGTGTTGGGAACACGAGAAAGAAAAAGTGATGTCCTTCCTCACAGTAGGTACAGGTCATTTCTTTTCCTCTGGATCTCTGGGGCCACTTCATAGACAACATGCCCTCCCCCAACCCTCTCAGAACTTGAACCACCCTACAGCCTAATACTATCAGCCAGCTTACTCCACACCTAAAACGTAACTGGGTGAGACAACTCCATGTATACTGTAGTAACATATGTTTAGCACCAGGAGGATTCAAACTATGGCCATCAGCAATTCGATCCAAAACTGAGCTATATTGTTCCAGCATCACCTCCCTGCTTTCAAATTCCGTGCATCGGCTAATCAATGCCAGTATCCCATTTGCCTTCTTAACCACTTTATCAACCTGTCCCATTAGCTTCTGATCCTCAGTGCTTCCCAGGGTCTTACCACTCATCATGTATTCCCTTGCCTTGATCGTCTTGCCCAAGTGCATCAGCTCACATTTATCTGGACTGAATTTCATTTGTCACCGATCAACCCATCTGAACAGCCTATCTGTGTGCTCCTAATGTTCCTGATACATTTGTGCATTTTGGCCATGGGGCTAATTTGGTATATTATCAGTTCAATGTTACTCATGTTTTATTCATATGTTCAGGGAGCATACTTGAGCATTGCCACATCAGTGCAAATACTGTGCTGGAGCCAAAGCCTGCACCCTGGTGGCAGTTCAAAATATTTCTTCATATTTTGACACTGATAAAGAAATCGTAATTTTTCTTCTTTCAAATTCATGAAACATAAATATAATTTGTATTAAATCTAATTGCAGAAAAAAATAGTTTTTGCACGTCCGTTTTATTCTTCTCTGCCCTGGAGGGTTACTTCATTTAGAGATTAAAGTGTGTATTAATGCATTTTCATTAAATGTCTGTTAACATTTGTCATTTTGTATTGTTCATGGAGTTATCAGCAGAAGAATGTGCACTGAAACTAAAATCTACAAGTGTCACTGCATTGATGACAGAATTGTTACAGTGCAGGAGGCCTTTTGGCCTATCATGTCTGTGCCAGCTCACCTACTAAGCCTCTCATCTAGTATCATTTTCCTGCCTTTTCCCTCATCCCTGCCTTTTCAACCCTTCATAGAATCATAGAATCTGTACTATGTAGAAGCAGGCCATTGAGCCCATCGAGTCCAAATTGATCCTCTGCAGAGCACACCACCCAGACCCTGTACTTCCCATGGCCATTCCCATGACTTACCCTGCGCATTATGGGCGATTTCGCATGGCCAATCCACCTAACCTGCACACCTTTGGACTGTGGGAGGAAACCCACACAGACACGGGGGGATTGTGCAAGCTTCACACAGACAGTCGCCAAAGGTGGAATCTAACCCAGGTCCCTGATGCTGCAAGGCATCAGTGCTAACCACTGAGCCACCGTGCTGCACTTTCTTCCTTTACAAATAATCCTCTAATTCCTTTTGAACGCATGAAGTGATCCTACCCTTACCATACTCTCAGGCAGTGCATTCCAGACCAATCCAACTTGTGGTTTGAAATATTTTCTTCACAGTTTTCATTCTTTTATGAATAGCTTGAGGTCTGCGCCCTCTCATTCTCAAGCTTTTCACAAGTCAGGACATTTCCTTCAAATTTGCTCTATCCAGAACTCTTTCAATCTAGAGGTTTTTCAAGGCTGAGATAGACAGATTTTGAATTAGTAAGGGAATCAAGAGTTAAGAGGAAAAAAGGCAGGAAAGTGGAGGATTATCAGATTAGCCATAATCCCATTGAGGTGGAGCAGGCTCGATGGGGTTAATTGTGTACTTCTGCTCCTACATGTTATGGTCTTTTTTCCAAGGAGAACAGTCTTAGCTTCTCCAATCTACCTTCATAATTGAAATTCCTCAACTTTGGTACTCTTCTTGCAAACTTCTACGCTCTCACAATGCCTTCATATCTTTCCTACAGTGAAGCAACCAGACCTGGATGCAAACACCAGCTGAGGCCAATGTAGTGTCTTATATAAATTCAATACAATCTTCTGCTCTTGTACTTTATGCTACTATCAATAAAGTCTAGGAAACTATGCTTTGTTAACTTGTCTCTTAATGCATATGGCAGGGGAAATTATGCACATATACAGCCAAGTCCCTCTGCTCCTGGCACCATCCGTGTCTAAGGGACACAGAAAAATTATTGCCAATATCTCTGCAATTTCTTTTCTCACATTCCTCAATATCCTTGGAGATAACTCACTCGATCCAAGTGCCTTGTTATCTCTGAGAGTGAACAGCCTATCCAATACTACCTCTTCACCAATGTTAACTCCTTTGAGCAACTCTATTTCTTCCTCTTTTACCATGACTTGGGTCGTATCTTCCTTCTTAGTAGAAAAAGTTGCAAATTCATCAATACTTCAGCTACAGCCTCTTCCTTCATGTGTAAATCTGCTTTTTCTCCAGAATCAATCCTGCTTTCTTTCTACTATCACCCTTCGACTATTTATATGTCTATGGGAGACATTAGAATTCTCCTTCATGCACCTGTCATTAGCAATTTTCTTCTTCACAATTTCTATCTTTTTTGCGCTTAGGGAGCTTGGGTCTTGTTTGCTCGGTCTGTCCCTTTCAAAGGAATTTCAAAGGACTACGCCTGAACCATTTCCCCTTTGAAGGTATCAGTTGTTCAGTCACCATTTTTCCTGCCAACCTTTGACTCCAAGTTGTTTGACTCAGGTTCACTCTTCGCTCATTGCAGTTGGATTCGCCAGATAATTCTTCTCACTGTGGATTGTATGATATCCTTTTCTGTAGAAAGCCTTAACCCTAACAATATCGTGATCACAATACTTTAAACATTCTTCCCCACTGACATGATTGAGTTGTGACACCTGGTTTCTAAGAAGCAGTGCTTCATTTCTCATTGGGCTGGAAACAGAAAATTCATCTGAACCTACTCTAGGAATTCTTGCCCTTCTCTCTCCTTTACACTAGTACTACCCTAGTCAGATAATTAAAGTCTCCCATTACAATTATTCTATAATCCTTGCATCTATGTAATATCCTTGCAAATTTGTACTTCTCCATAGTTCCCACTAGCCAGAGGCAAAAACTACAAGAAATTTAATAGCACCATTTTTATTTGCTACCTCAAGCAAAATTGATTCTCTCCTTCACTCCTCTTAGACATCCTCTTTCTCCAACATTCCAATGTTGCTTTTAGAAGGGTGACATTTCAATTACATTCCCTTCCTTTCTGAACATCTTGCACCCAGGAATATTTAACAGCCAGTCCTGCTTTTTTGTCAGTTGGATCTCTTTTATTAATATCATCCATATCGTTATATTTCCACTTGGGAATCTGAACATGGAAGTCACCCATATTAAAATTTTTTAATCAGCCTATTCAGAGTTACAGCACTCCAGGATTTGAACCTGAGTTTCCTGGCTGGGAGATGAACCCATACCAGTGTCACAACAGCCCCTAACACCAATCCTATTTACCATATTTCTTGCACACTCGCATGCACAATAACCCTACTTTAAATTCATTACTTTCATCCTGACCCCATCAATTAATTTATTAATCTCAATCCTAGTGTTAGCTATCTCTCCCAGTATTCTGTACACCCATATTTCTCTTTGCCATTATCTCTTCATTCCCACACCCAAGTTATTGGTTGGTTGACTTATTGCTGTCACATGTAGTGAGATATAGTGGAAAGCATTGTTTTGCGTGCTATACAGACAGACGTTCTTGATGTGGTTTTAGCCACTGACTAGTGACAAGTATGAAGAAGAACAAATTTGCAAGGATATTATGTGGATGCAAAGATTATCGATTAAGTGTAATGGGAGATTTTAATTCTCTGACTGGGATAGTAATAGTGTAAAGTACAGAAAATGGCAAGAATTCCTAGAGTGGGTTCAGGTGAATATTCTGCAGTATGTTTTCAGCCTAATGAGAAGTGAAGCGCTGCTACTTGGAAACCAGGTGTCAGAAATCGATAGTCTCAGTGGGGAAGAACATTTGAGGGACAGTTAGTTTATACACTTCCCAACAGCATTAGCAAAACAGCTTGCACAGTTCCAGTTCTATTCAGGTCTAAACCACACAGCCTCTACTGGTACCATCTTCCAGAGTCTGGCAAAATGTCTCAAAAATTAAAAGCTCTATCACCTGCACTTTCCATCGGCCTCTTCCCCTTTTTCAATACTCACTTGCAGGAAGCACTGGAAATAATTTCAAAATTACGACTTTTGAGGTCGCACTTTCTAATTTTCTTAGTTTCCTTAATTCTGGCTGCACAATCACACTTTTTTTGCTATCTATGTCACTTATTCCAATGTGGATCATGGCTGCTGGCTCCTTAGGGGTGATCTGCAGCGAGCGACATTCTGGGCCCTGGCACCAGGGAGGCAATATATCATCTCGGACTCACATCTTCTGCTACAAAAACGTCTGTGTCCCCATCAAGTTATCTACCACTATGGCTCTTCCGGTTGTCATCGTACCCATGTAGCCTAGGCAGCCACAGTGTCATAGACTCAATGTAGGCTCTACTCCTTAGATGAACTTTAGTGCTCATCAACATTTGGAACTGAACAGGGGTTGGACAGCAGCAGATACCTGTAACTCTTTTCATTTTTGACTGCTTAGTCACCCATTCCTTTTCTTGTAATTTCCAAAGTTGCAGGGTGGCATCATCCATAAAAAGGCTATCATCATCTATAAACAGGCTACCTACAAAGTTCAGAGATGCACAGCAATAATGCCAGGTACTACTCAAAAACATGGAGCTAAAATCACCATAACTGGCACTTCTGGCACAGGATGTGGATTCTCAGACTTGAAGCATCCTCCTCATTCCTTTATTTATCAGTTAACCTTGCTACTGCTTTAAAATCCCTTACCAATTTTAAGCTTTACAACTATTAATAAAATCAGACTAGTATTGTAAACTGGTTACAAAAATTAAATCATCTCTTTCCCCTTACAACTTATATTGTTCCTGCACTCCTTATGTCTCATTGTAGTTTCCAGATCGCAAGTCCTTTACTGACCGTGTCATTTCAAAACCCTAGCACTATTTTAGAGACTATGATTCACTAGCCAGTTTAGCTTCTTGCTCAATAATTAAAATCAATTCAACCAATTACTCAGTTGATTGACATAAATGCCAGCATGAGGCATCTTCCTGTTTAACAAGACCATTTAACTTGCTTGAAGGTTGTTAGTTCTGTGTCACAACCTGACTATTAATCTATATTTAAATTTGAGAAACACATATCATAAACTACCAAATAAATCAAATTTGTTTCATTGCTTGATCTGTCTCTCATTCAGGTGCAGTCTCCTGATTGTGTAGCCCTCAATCCTGATGCACTACCGTTTCTTAGAATTCCAGAAACTCTAGATATTTCACAACAGACTTAATCAAGACACCGAACAAAAGTTGTATTTTGTGTGTTCTGGACAATAGATTAACTTTCTTAGAACATATGCTGTGGATTAGAAGTGAACTGCCTCTTATTTATTGAATAGACTGAAACCAAAATTGGTGCATTGGGAACTCTCTTTCAGGAAGGATGAAGCACTGTCCACCAAGCAACAAATGGCTGTAGTCTAATTACTCTTGGTCCTGGGGCAGCATTGAAACCTACCTCTTGCAGGGAACTTGTGGCGCAGTGGTAGCGTCCCTATTTCGGGACTAGAGGGCTTGGGTTCAAGTCTCACCTGCTCTAGAGGTATCACAAATATCTAAACCTACATCAATATGTCAGACACAATGACCTTCTAAAAATCCCATTCATCAAATCGGAAGAGGAGTTTGAAGGAAAGATAACACCAATGAATGATAATTAGAAACAAGATTTACATTTTTGTGTTTATTTAAAATAACAGCATTATTCTAATTTCTTTAACAGCCAATTCGGAACAGCCCTGTCAGAATACACAGTGAAATGACAGTGTAGGAGCAAACAAATATAAAATGATACAGGCATTTGAAATCTGAAGTGTTTCCTTATCCCTGCCAAAACAGAAGCTGATTGTTGCAAAATATATCATGTGTGGGTCACTTAGTTGCAACATAGACAATAAAGCTGCAGTTAAAGATAAATTAAAATACATGTAATTACATATTTACATCTTTAAAGTTACAATAGCTAAATACTAACTGGACAGAAAGCAGTTTTCACAGTAACTTCAGACACTGAATATTAAAGCTGTCTCCTTCACGACAGGCCACCGACTCCAGCAAACTCTGCTTTTTCTGCGTACTGCGAGATGATTCAAGCTCATACATAGTGGTCAGATTAAAAAGAACACTTTCATGCAGGTAGTGTTTGGGATCCTGCTGTACGAGCCCTTCCAGCTGCCTGAGGGAGTCCTTCAGTTTTCCCAAGTACAACAAGCAAACGGCTGCATTATTATTTGCCTAAAGAAAAACAACATGTGAAAATGACAGGAACACGCCTGATGATTGATTTAATTAATGAGCACACCCGCAGCTGTGTGCCATTGACCTAGCTGCTATATCATTTAGTCTAAAAAGTTATTTTGTCAGAATGTTCTCAGATTTTATTTTCATAATTTCAGCACAGAATGAAGCCTTTTATCCTAATACATCAGAGATCTCATCACATTCCTTTGCACTTCCCACATTCTGTTGGATTCTTTTAAAAAAGCATTTAATTCTCTTTAAAATGTTGTAATTTTTATGGTTTCAACAGTCACTTACTGAAATGGAAGTAATAGTCGAATAATTGGGGATCAGGGCAACATTTTAATTGTTTTAAATTAATGCTAGAGGTTCTTATAATCTTATGCTATTGAAAGTATAAATACAGTAGAAATCAGATTCCCAAAGTCACCAAGATGTGCAATATAGCAAGATGATTTACAGGCTGATGATATTCCTTACCACACACAAGGGAAGCTGGGGGAATTTTGGTGTGAAACATGCAGAAATGGAAAGAGTTTACTGAGTATGGCGGTTCTGTAGAAGGGACAAAAGGATACAAAATGGCCTAACATTTCAGGGGATTGGAAAAAGGTGATAGGTGAAAAAAAAAACAAACTGGGGAAGATTTTTTTCCGCCCCGAGGTGGGTGGTGAGATGAAAGTGGAGTTTATGGCACTTTACCCAAAGGAGAGCAGGCATATTTAGCAATAAACAGAGAAATGAAGTAATTCTTAACTTGAAACCAGATGTGTTGGTTGAGGTTTAGCACTAGGTAAATGCACAGTCGAATACCAAGGAGCTAGATGGTGACAACCTATTGGGGACAATTTTAATTCAACTGTCAGCCAATTGGATCAAAATTACAGAATCTCTGACAGGGCTTTTTCACTAAAAGGTATACATTTGGAAATTGAAAGATCATAGATCAAAGATTCCCTACTGTGTGGAAGTAGGCCATTCCACCCATCAAGTCCACACCGAATCTCCAAAGGGCATCCCACCCTACCCCTGTAATTCCCATGGCTAATCCACCTAACATTCACATCCCTCAACACCACAAGCAATTTAGCATGGCCAAGTCACATAACCTGCACATCTCTGGACTATGGGAGGAAACTGGAGCACTGAGAGGAAACTCACACAGACACAGGAAAAACTCCACACAGACAGTGAGCGAGGCTGGAATCAAACCCGGCTCCCCTGGCGTTGTGAGGCAGCAGTGC
This sequence comes from Ginglymostoma cirratum, assembly GCA_024137785.1. Classification (NCBI taxonomy): domain Eukaryota; kingdom Metazoa; phylum Chordata; class Chondrichthyes; order Orectolobiformes; family Ginglymostomatidae; genus Ginglymostoma; species Ginglymostoma cirratum. The sequence continues at coordinate 25,557,239 of JAHRHZ010000111.1, read as the reverse complement.
TAGCCATTAAGCCACCATGCTACCCTTGGAATTGAGATATGAACACATAAACTAGCTCAAAAACACACGTCATGGGAGATATAACATTTCCTGCTATACAAATATTGTGGATTTGTCGGTGGCTTTCTAAAGCAGACTTTTTTTTGGGAACATGTAAAAATAATCCCAAGTCTATGGCAAAACCGACAACTGAAAGTGACTGAACAAGGTCACTATATCTATGAAAATATTAAACGACACTCCGTAGACTCTTACCACTGGATTGCTCGGGTCTAATTTGGTAACTTCAGTGAAGAATTTATGGGCTTCAGCAAAGTTATTTTGACCAAGATGGAGGAATGCCCTAAAAAAAAAATTAACACCTTTAGTTTTTTTTTATTCGTGCTAACTAACTTACAGGCAGAATATAACAAAATCAGAACAAATAAAACCAGATAAAATGAAATGCTCTAACAAGTTATGCTTAGCATTTTTACCAGGTGCATGGAAGGGTGGGGCTGGGAGGAGTTGGATCTATTATAGTTTCCATTTTTGTTATATGAAGAAAATCATAGTTGCATACTTTTTGCAACTCCCAAACACTTTTCTTTTGAGTGCAGGGGCAAGGAATGCAATATAGTTTTGCAGATTTTAGTGCAAAAGTGCATTAAAAATTAAGCACCCTCTGGGACTTGAATCATGCCAATATTCAGCCCGTATTCATATGATTATCACTAGCCGTGCCCTAATTGTACATAGCTGTCACCACGTTTTAAATTTGACTATTAAAATAGAAAATACACAAGGCTGTGGAGGATGATTCCAACTGAGCATGCAAAAATGTGGTTTAGGAGGAGCTGACTCCTCTGGGATGGGTAGGTAGCCAGAAGTTGTTTATTTCAGCATTTGGCCATCAAACCAACTAATCCCTTTTGCAGGTTTCCTTCCCCCTCCTTCAAAACTCCTAAAAAAAAAAAGAGAAACTTGTATCACACATACAACACCACGTTGCAGGCGGCTTCTAAAACCCCTCTAATTCTGTGGGAGCAGTATTCTGTAATTATGTACCAAAAATCTGCATTACTTTGTAGGCAGTCTTTTCCTATGGAGACAGCCAACTGATATGCTGCTACCACATTACTCTGTTTTTAAAAAAAAACTTGATTGGAGATGCGTCAACACTGTCTGGCCCCTGCCAGCTCCAGCCTAATAAGATTGAATTCTGTCAGGAGACTGCTGTTAGAGACTTAACTTTTACCTCTCTGTAGTGAGTCACATGCAATGTATACCAATAATCTGTCTTGTCTTTCCTTTGTAATGCATTTCAGTGAATTATTTGAATAAGATCTCAAACATTGCAGTTCTGATTAACACGTGCTTAAACTCTGAATATCTTCAAACTAGAACGTACATACAAGTGTTGGGTGCAAGGGAGGGTTTTAAAAAAATGATGGAACAACAAAAAGTCACTAAAATTGAAATGTTTAACAAGAAATACATTAACATTGAAATATAACTACAGAAAACAAAATGGACTGTATCTACTCAGATCTGCAATCAAATATATAAATTTATTGAACGATTGATCAAATTTGAAGAAGCCAGGAGAAGACAATAACTGAAAAGCATAAATACACAAGCATTAGTTATGATCAACTCCAAAGTTATGATATAGCCTGTTGTCAAATTACTAAGTCCTACTAAGGACAATGGGATGTGTCTTGTAAAATGTGACCTGCCCTCTCTGAACCACTAGGCTGCTGTATAATCCCTTTCCTATGGTTACCTATAGACAGGTTACCAGTGACCAGCAAATTAATGCCTCTAATTCTGCAGTAGTAAAAGCAGCAAGGCTGTTAACACTCATCATTGTTAAACAGTTGAACAGCAACTTCAGGCATCTGCTTAAGTAGTTAGAAGAGGAAATCAAGAAGTTGTTTCTCTGCTTTTCCCTGCTACTTCACAGCCTTTGCTACTATACCTCAGAGGTTCAGCCTCAAAATTCAATCGAAGTGTGTGAAATTGCAGCATTCATCTACTAGTCACGCACTAAAGAGGTTAGAATTAAAGCTCGTCCATCCACTCCTTTTTTCAGTGTATGGGGGTCCCTAAAATATCAAAGATCTGACTTAAAACTGCTCGTATTTATGAGCACAATCCTATACAGGGATGACATTTTCAAGATTCAACATACAAGGACTTCTTGTACTTACAAATGGCTACATTACAATGTAGACATTGTGTTCCAACTGGTGCACAAATCAACCCATGAGTGGACTCAAAAACGGAACCTGTTTGCAACCTGGGACTGCCTGTACAATGAATAATTTCTTCTCAAGCAAACAGTCGATGTATTGCTGAAAATTAACTTTTATTTAGATTCCTCCAGATTTAAAACAAAATAAAAAAATCACATTTTGTCTCATTTTTCCCAAACCCGACTTACTTCTGTTTATGATGTTTTCTGTGCATAATTTTACATTGTATCGAATATTCCTACCCTCACTTGCTGGATTAGATTATAATGTTGAAAGATTCATCAATCCACTTGGTTGAGCAGACTCAAATTGCCTCATTATTTACCTGATCTCTGATTCCTGTATCATACTTCTGATTACCATGGCTTACAACACAAATAGCCCATGAAAGCTCTGGGCTAGATGTAGTAATAATGAATAATGCCAGCCACTCATTCGCCACTGACTGCAAAATCCAGACCAATACATCTTCCACTGGAGGTAGATTTTGACCCTGTGAACTGCGCCTTCAGCATCTCTTGTTGAAGTATTGTAAGTTGTTTCGCATATTCTAAATACTTAATACAGGGGTGTGGAATATGAAAGGATAGCACCCAGTAGGGTGAACTTGAATCTACATATTTGAAAGCATACCTTGTTGGGACTTACCTGTTCATTTGAATGATTACATTCTGTTGCAATTCATTTCCTAACTTTGGAGATATTTGCTCAACTTCTTGAAAACATTGCTCAGCTGTTTTGATGTCACCAATCTAAATACAAGGAAGTACAACACTGAAGCATACAATTTAGTTTACAACACACAAAGGTAAAACAGTTCTGACTGTTTAGTGTCTCACAACCCAGTACAAATGGCTGTCCATCTCTACATTGCCACCCTGGTCTACATATGTAAACCGCTTCCTGTCTGAAATTGGACATGTACAACACTACTTGAAAATTGCTCTTGGTGGGCCTTAATATTCCTCTGACTGTCCATTGATCAGATAACAAAGGAAAAATAGCCCCTGCTGCCTCTGATCATCCTGCTCCTTAAGTTCAATGGCACTGAATTGTCAAGAGACAACCAAAATATGTGCCACAATATAATGACTTAAATGATATTCAAGAATTCCTGCTGGCTGCCTTAAATAGGCAGTAGGCTCTTTGTTCAAACAAGAGGCCTAATGATAAATTTAGGACCCTTGTTTTGGAAACCAGTCAGAAATTGAGATGTTTTCTTTGCAGCTTAAAAAGGGGATCTTAATGGAGACTGCCCTCCCAACTTAGGAATGGCGGCTGACAGCATAGAACTAGCCTGCACGAACGAAGTCCAGCATCACCTGAATCTTGATAACATTAGGAAATGCAATGTTTCAGGTAACAGATCTTGTGTTTTGGCTGGGTGTTTAGAAATTGACATTGATTAACAGGGCTTGAAATATTCACTTTTCCCTTCATGTACTGCACTATCCAAAACTGATAGGTTAATTACTACCTTGTCCATTGTTAGATGACTACATACATATATAATGTCCTATTCAGATGGTTCTTTAACAAAATTACTGTTTTAATGCAATATTCCCTGCTTGCAGCAACTGACCAAAGCCGCCATAGAAATACTGTGATGTTATGTAACGATTTTGCATATGCATGGATTATTCTTCACTTTGCAGTGGTGTTGGCCATAAACACAGCCGTCCCTTAAACAGACTGCTGGAAGCTACCAATGCAAAAGGTAATTTTTAAACCTTCCATTCCATGGAGCCACTAGGGGCTTGAGTGCTTAAGTTAACTTCATAGCACAACTGCCTGCTCTTGCCATTTAATGTCCACCTGCTCAGCACTCCCCCACCCTGACCATTCACCCTCTCCTTATAACAGGCCCAAACCAGTCTATCAGAAATCACTGATATAACAAGGTGCAGAGCTGGATGAACACAGCTGGCCAAGCAGCAGAGGAGCAGGAAGGCTGACGTTTCGGGCCTAGACCCTTCTTGCTCCTCTGATGCTGCTTGGCCTGCTGTGTTCATCCAGCTCTACACCTTGTCATCTCAGATTCTCCAGCATCTGCAGTTCCTACTATCTCTATCAGAAATCACTGCTCTGTCTAAAGAGGCTCAAAAGGCACTTGCAACTCACTAGAACGTTACTGCTGAGACTACAGGCCCAATTGAACAAGTCTTGGGTTTCTGATGCAAATACCTAAACTAATGCTACCGCCCCCACTCTCGCTTTGTCATCGACATCTTTATGCATTTTGTTGCACTGCATCACACACACAATATACCTAATGCATTATGACAGGAAAGTGGTTTGTTGGCTTTTACCCGAGAAAGGTTGAGGTTTGATTTTATTTTGAACTCATGAATTCAATTGCTGTAATTCCACAACTACTCAGCAGTCTAAGAAGATCAATGTGAAAACTGAAGCGTTGGAAATTTAAAATGAATACTCAATTAAGTAGTGAAGCGGAGTAACGACAAATAATTTTCCATGACTTCCGTGAGGCTCAGTAGAAGAATGTGAAAACAGTAAGAAATTCTGAGTTGATGTTCTTTCATAGACTCATTATTGAGACTGACCATTATTGCACCGTCATTTTGTACTTCATGGTTTTATCAGTTGCTTTAATGACAATGCATCACAAATAAAAAATAATTCCAAGAACACCAAACCCTTTTGTAATTAGTAGACATTAATGTAAAAGGATAATGAAAAATTGTAACTTCTCTTTCGGCCACATGCTCTAAAGAAACCAACAGCAGTTGTTTGCAACAAATTAAGAATCAAGAAATAAAAGACAGCTGGGAATAGGAGGAGGAAAACACTGGAACTTGTTCCAAGTATGTACTATGGTGCAACAGAAGTATGCTTGTGACCTCAGTCTCTTCATTGTCCATACCAGCCATTATTATGGCAGCTCTGTGTATGACTGCCTGTTTAGCGCAGAATTATTGGCAGTTTGGTGCTGTGGAACTGAACTCAACTTCCTAAACCATCTCTGCTTAGAAACTTTACTGCTGTCAGGGAGATAATTTTCATCAGAGGTACATTCAAAGCCAGACCTCAGAGGTGAATCAAGAGCATTCCAACTCACCACGCCATTAAAAAAAACACACCGGCATAATTGTGTTTTTGCCAGTGTTTGCTTCACTGACGCATTGTAGAAATGTTTTGGGGCTTTTTAAAATTTTGTTTTGATCCAATAAATCTGCAGCCTAGCTTTGTGTAGGAGTAATAACACTAAATTATTTAGTTACAGCTTGCTGCATGGAGATCAATAACTCTCATATTCACAGCTGCACCCAGAATACAGTGCGCCTACAAACATGAAGCATGTCGGTGAGAGAATGCTTCTAGACTTAACGGTCACTTATCAACCCTAGATGCTGAAAGTGTAGGACAGGTACATGTTCGTAGCTTTGTGCAACATCTTCAGGAATAAATATATATTATATATATATCTTTTTCTCTACAGTATAAACTTATTTTTGATTTCCTTTTATTTAAAAGCTACAGGGTTATTTTTAACCCAGTGTGCCTATATTTTTAATATGCATCAAGTATATGCTTGGTTGCTTTAATTTAGATAACAGGTGCTCCACAGCAACATGGTTCAAGAAGATTCAAGAAAAGGGTTTATGTAAGTTCAAAACATAGTGTAAAAAAACTTGGTTTAAAAATAAAGGACTGTATTTTCTTGCATAGTCTACCACTCACTGCCTTTATTTTGTACCACAGAAGAGCTCTGCATTTCTGACAGGAGATTTTGATTAAGGCTTCATCAGAAACGCAGAGCTGTACATCCATTCTGACAGATCCCTTGAGGTGGGAAAGAGTCATGGGAAGGCAAACCATGTCCCTTTTTTCACAGTATTCAGCCGTCATATTCTGAAATATAAAAAAACGGTATCGCACAGACAGCTGTTGTCAAAACAAAAATACAGCAAGTGAGAGAGTAGGCTGCCAGGACACAAGGGGACCAGGTAGCTGATGGAGTGGGCACAGTAAGCTCAGGGCGTGTCGGTGGAAAATCTGGGGTGTGGCATGGCTCAGAGATCCATTGGATCTGGCGGCAGTGCAGAGAGTTGTGGGCCCAGCAGGGAAGATCAGGTCCTAATTATGGAGTCGGTTGCTCGGAGTTGGGGATTGAGGATGAGGGGAATACCAGGCCCTTTGGCAGGGCACGTTAGGCCCAGGAGGAAAGAATTAGGAACAGGCTCTTAAGGGATCTGTTGAATGAGTTAAACGAGGCATTTAATAGTCAGAAGTTCACAGGCTGATATGAAACATATCATATGAAGCAACTGGTCTCTTCTGTATTGGATCTAGACTGATCAAAAAAAGCCACAGAAAAACCCAATAGCCAAGTTCTCTTTCATGCTCACAAGACTGGCAGAGGGATTCTTCATGCTAATGTTGTGAATCAGCAACCCCATGGAAGAGAAAGGATACGGCATGCAAAAGCTGCTTGTCACAGATGGATGGGATATCTTATGCCATCATCTTGGGAGCAACAGAATTCTGGCAGTCTCCTTGTTATAACATCTCTTGGATGTTGGAGGAAGCTGTAAGAGCAGCCCATGTTTGAAAGACACAGAATGACTGACAAGCATTAAAATAAATGTTAGAGCAGGCTGTGCCAACTCGAGACAGTTTTGCTAAGAGGATGCCTAAGCAGATGAGTGATTGATTCTTGCCTCACTAATGAAAGTTTGACTGTCCCAGTAAATTAATAACACCAGGTGTCAGTCTTAACTCACGAACCAGCCAGATTAACTCCCTAAGTGGCTGCAAAAACATCAGCTAAGGATATTTTGTAACTTTTTTTAAAGTTACTAATAATATTAACAAATAGGTTCTAGTTAAAGATTCTTCAAATAATCACTGGGGGAAGTTTCAACATAAGGATAGGTACACGTATATCTAAAATGTATAATGGGAGCATTGAGGGAAAAACATCTATACATAGATGTGAAAGTTAATTAGATGCCTGGTAAGCCCTGAACAAGATAGAGTGGTCGCAACCTATTAATTACAAAGTGCTAACAGAAGTAGTTGCATAACAGAAGTTAATATTACAAATGTTATAGCAGTTAGTTAACATTAACATTTTTGTGTTTTTACATATATAATTGGGATTGTGGGAAATATGAAAGGAATGACCGAATTTGGTAAGGCAGCACATGGAATACAATGAATAATATAATTAAGCAGCCCAGTAAGGTCAGAAGGAGTATAGCTAATAACTTTTGGAATGTGAATTGACAGGATGCATAGAAAGATTCCAAGGTGTCGAGATTACAATGTCTGGTAAATACCGTAAGATCATGGGAACCTGGGGCTTTCCACTGGAATGCTCATCATTTATTAGATGTCCCATGGGATTGAATGTATGGACTAAGGGGGAAGGACAGTGACTATGCTGTATTTGATCATCGTAATGAAAAATGTATAAAAATGCTGTATGTCAGCATAAAAATTAGACTGTGTCAATGATCTCTCTTCTGATCGGAGTCAAAAATTGAGGGAAAAATTGCTTTCTCAGGTCAAGGCCAGATTCGGAGATCTTTTGACCCTCTCCCTGCATCAACTAGTTTTTGCTTGAATAAATGTCTTCCACTTCCACTTGCCTGAATCCTGCCTGCCTCCTGAATCTTTGTCTCCGGTCAGAGGGTACACTCCTACAGAAGCTATTCAGCCCATCATGTCTGTGGTAGCCAACAAAGATCTGACTACACTTGTTCTATTTTCCAATTTTTGGCTCATAACCCTGGAGGCACTAGTTAATCCCATTTGATTTAAAAAAGTTAATTCCTGTAAGTGAGGGTTCCATTGTGTGATGCTTCTAATGTGACCGAAAATCAAAATGCCATCAAAATGCACTAATTATGTGTAATAGTATCAACACGAGGGTTGAAATATCATAGTTCACAAAATGTCTGCAAACTGAATATGTATTGACTGGGCCAATCTAGATCGAGAGAAATCTGCAAGTTATAACTAAAGTCTGTGCTGGGTTCCTAATGGAATTAAGGTTAGTTTTAGCATGCTCAAGTTAACCAGGCCTGAAGGTTTTAGTGTTAATCTGTTAACAATTGAATTGGCACAGAGCAAAGCTAATTTGTGACTGACAGCCCCAGAACTGTAAGAGCAGAAATAAAATCAATAATTGGCTATAGGCTTTTTTGACCATTTGGCGACTAGGGATTTACAATTACAAACTTATATTGGTCTGCCTGCACAATGTCAATTGGTCAAAACCAGCAGACAGTCTCGAAGCTCAACTCCACAGCACAGGCTTAGCACACAAGATTTAAATAATGTTGACCAAACAGCCAATACTGCTTTTTTATGTATCATAAAGAGTAGGTGAGGTTTGCAAATTGTGGACCTGCGTCATCCAAGAATTTCTGGGAGATTTGCAGTGCTGCAGTGAAGTATCCATGGCAATGAATTTTTATGGCGTGCATCAAACCCATTCTACAACCATGTTGTAGAATGAATCAGAAAAGCTAAGTGGGATACATACTGCTCAGATACCAACCAACTGCAGGAGAAGCTTCTATACGCTTTTTAATTCTCATGTTAGCATCTGCAAGATGCTTGTTTAAAGAAGCCACTAAAGGTACCTAAACATTTGTCGGAGCCAAAACTGCATCAGAAATACTGCAGACAACCCTGGGACTCAGGAAAAGCTCTATTTTCAATCCAACCAACGGGAAATGAAAGAAAATGCTCTCCCCACTGCAGTTTGTGTAATTTGAAATGGAGTAAACTGTAGCCTAATGCAGCTTGTGTCAATTGAGGAATTTCTGGGCCATGGTACTGAATGTTGCTCAGATTAGCCATTTACTTGTTACATATTGAATAAATTGCCTGAAGGTTTACAGTCTAAGCTTCAACCTAACAACATACTGGCTAGTCAATCTATCAAAGATTGAATCTTTCCAATGATACATGACAATAGGTTTACAAACAGGCCCACTGGCAATTTATGTAGACACTGGTTGAGGAGGCACGAGATCCATTTAGGAAGCGGCAGGTTAAAAAAAATTAAACAACAACTACTTTGAATTGGTTTGATTTTATTTTGAATTTATTTCTTTTGAGTATTCTGCTGTGTGACATCTCTTGCCTCCCCTCTCCTGACAAATTCCAGTGGGTAATTATCATCCGATAGAAAAAATTCTCATCTCTGAAGTAAATGAGACCCACTTCATTACACAGTCTCTTCTACCAGAGGGTACATCCTCTCAGCATCCGCTCATCAAGTCCACTCTCTTAGGTATTTCAAGATCAGATTTCTTTTTCTAAACACTAATGGACAAAGGCCCAATCTGTCCAACCGTTCCTCATAATCCCATCATCGTAGGAATTAGTTATCTTAAGTGAACTTTTGCTGAACTGCTTCCAATGGCATTATATCCTTTTTTAAATAGGAAAGCAGTACTCTAGACATGGTCTCATCAACATCTTATACCACTGTAACAAAATATCCTTACCTTTATTTTCTATTCCCCTTGTAACAAACAGTAACAATCCTTGTGCCTTCTTCATCATCGGCTGTACCTGGATACTAATCCTTTAGGATTCACGTACCAGAGCAAAAAGATCCGATGTATCAAGATTGATTTACAACTTGAATATACTGCTTTTCTAATCTCTGTCAATGGGGACTACTTCACATTGTCCCTGGATTATACTCCTGCCGGTAATATTTTACCTTGTCTCTTACCTGATCCAAACTTTTTTGCAAACTCCATGTTCCCTCACTAACATATTTTACCCATCTTTGTCTGATCTGCAAACTTACCAAACATATATTCTCTCTCTCTCTTCACCTACGTCATGTATATAGATTTCTACCAGTGACCTATACTTTCTTGCTAGGCCTGGTCACTGCTGTAACCAGACGCTGGAAATAAGATTTAGGAGAACATTATTCCAGAGTTGGCACTGGTTGAGATAAGGAGAGAGACAGATATCAGTTTGGCATGAGCGAAAGGGAGAAACGAATAAAAATAACCCAACACAGTGAGAGAGAAGAGATAACACATTACCAGCGAGATCAGCAGAGAGAGGAGCATCAGACTACAAGGCAAAAGAAAACAGAAATAGGAGAAGAAAAATTGCCAAAGAAATTAAGTAGGATCTGCTACAAAACAAAAAGAGGGACAGGGAGTGGACTAACATTAACAGTTGGATATAATACTGTTTAACCTACATTTGCAAAATAAAATGGGTGGGCAACAATAAACCTGGGGGGATTAAAAGGTCACAAATCAAGGGAAATCAACATAGTTGGGCTGTTCTGATGGAAGGCCATTTCTGTCTGAAACGTTAACTTGGCAGCTCTTCGTATATGCTGCCTGACCTGCTGAGTATTACCAGAATTTTGTTGCTTCTCTTTCAGTTGGAATAGATTGAGAGAAATTGAAATGGGGTAAAAATATGTAGGGAAGTTTGGGAATTAGATTATTGTAGAGATATGTACAGACTCCAAGATCAAATACACATGACATTAATGTGAGAGAAAGATGTACAATATCAAAACAAGTTTGCTGTCTTCAATTTAAGCTCTAGCATGCTGCGGTCTCTTTTCACCTTTCCAGTTCATCTACATTTTTCCTTTGATCTTCATTCTCTACTTAAGCGACTTTTGTTTTTAAATTGTACCTCTTTAGCCATCTTTCACTATAGTCTTCCTTTTAAGCTTTCCTATAGAGAACTGAACAGAAATTTATCTTAAATTCGACTTTCTACATTATTGAATATTGCTCGGTCACTTTGCTCAAATCATTTAGTCTACTGGCCCCAATTTGGCATCCAAAAATACCTCTCATTGCATCTTTACCTCACACCCTAATTGCATTACTGTTGTGTAACAGTACTATGGAGTAAACCATTTCTGCCCGATATTCACCTCACTTTCACTTTTCTCTGTTCTGCCCCAAAGCAGGGAGCAAAACAAATTTGTAGGCTAACAAGTGCACAGATGGAGTTGTAAAATTTACACGCTTCTATATTAATTTATTGATTTGCTGCTGTCTGCTTGTGCATGAATTTATTCAGTGGTGGCAAGTAATCTGTTAGATTATTAATTCACTCACGCCTGCCTTTGCAGCAACGTCCAGCAGTATTTCTTACACCGTCAGTGAACTGTCATATATTTGACATGTATTTTTTGAGCACATTTGATTTTTTGCCTTCTAGAATTTTATAATTCAAACAAAACAAATGCAATTAAACTTCTCTACTATGTTATGTTTTAATCTTCATGCTGTTTCACAGCTATCTTCATTTCTCAACTATTTTAGAGCTGTCATTACATTGTTTGGGAACATTAGTATAAAACATTTTCAGAAGATATAGCTCGATTTCTCTATACTAGCCACAGAATCTTGATTAGTTTATTACAAAATTCCCTAAGTTACTGCTTCAGTAAACAAGGTTAAAGGATGAAACATAGGACAATCTCCCGATGGTGACCTCTTCCGTTGATCATACCTGCAAAAGTAGCCTTCCTATGCCACTGAGAAGCTGAGGCTCTTGTTCTGGTTGGTATTGGATGACTGAGTGGTACATATCAATTGCAAGTACATAATCCTGATAAAGAGGGAAAAAGAAAGTAAACAACTTGCTCAGTTTAACATCATAAATCCAATATACCAACTTTAATAGCTGCAATGCCTTTTACAAAAAAAGAAAAGGAACCCATTTTAATTTACTGAAAGAATGGTATGAATTGGCCTTGTGCACACAATATTTATGATACAAAGGGCCATTTGTGCATGACATACGAGTGCGACCACAGAATTATGTCCAAAAGCAGTGAGCACCTTTAGAAATATGGGGAGGAAAGGGAAGACAATGAGAAATATGATGAGCAGAAACACAACTGAGAAGCACCATATTTGAAGAAGAAATCAATGCAGTACAAGGCAAAGGTACTTGCAAAAAATATCTGGAAGTAAATACCTAGTTTAAAATTAACGGGAAAATTGAATAGCGGCTTCCATTTAAAGCTTGATAAAGTGAACGACTCAGAGCGTGGCACAGGTCAGTTTTGTCTACCCAAGAGGGCAAAGAAGGTCTTGACTCAATGTTTGATCACTAGAAAAAGACGTGGGAAGCCAGAAATTCTACGTACACATGATATTAGACATGGAATAATTGAATCGAATGTTTAGATACATACATTATAACACCCTTTAATAAGGGCATTATTTGAAGTGTATGGAAATCAAAGATATGAAGAGAACACAGGAATGAGAGATTGAGATCAGAGTGTACAGTTTCAGATGAAAATTAGTAGGAGAACAAGGCTCAAATTTTTCCTTCTGTGCTGCAAATTCTATTGTCCTTTGTTTCGTTCAATAGGGTTCTCTTCGGACCCAACATCACATTTAACTTATACATTCTACTTAAAAGATTTCATCCCCACTTATTTCCTTGTAGTTGAACAACACATTTTTTTTCTTTTTGTTTCCAATTTATTTGCTTAATCCAGCTATTTTGGAGATTACATGCCCAAATTAAAATTTGCAAACATAACAGATTTCTATTTTTGCCTCGAAAAGGAGCTTGCTCAGCAGAATATCACAATTAATTTCTTATTCCTCTGAAACTTACATTCCTGAAATTATACGCTCTGTTGTGGTGAACAGACAGCTTTTGGTGAGATAATCTTAAATTTAATCACATTATAATTCATAGTGCCCAGGCAATCTATATTATGGATATTTTGTGCACATGTCCAGTCACCTTTAAGGTACCTCCATGAAGCATTGCTTGAAACCATTCCCTATTCTACCTGACCACATGCTTATCTAGTTGAATAAACTGCTTACAGTCAATACCTAAATTACAGACAAACAACATTAACTTATATTTACTTTGCATTTTCCCATTCTGTAATGTCCTAAAGCTCTTCACAGCCAATGAAACATTTCTGAAGCTTAATCATTGTTGTAGTTGTAAAGTCCACACCTGGATCACAGACTATTCCCTAATTAGAGTGTGACAAGTAATGGTAGTTTCACCGGAGAGTCACCATACCTCCAGCTAGGGGAGATGTTGAGAAACAGAGAGTCCTTCACGGTAATTTTAGCCAGTGTTGGAATTCAACCATGCAATTGCTGTCACTCTGCATTGCAATAACTACAACCATCTTCCTCTATTTAGACATGACTTGAACCAGCAGAGATTTCTCTGATTCTCAGAATCAAAGACCACTGAAACTGGCCCTTCGGCCCTCCATGTCTACACCAACCAACATACACCAAAACTACACAAACCCCATTTACCTGCACTTGGCCCATATCCTATTATGCCCTGTCGTTTTAATCACTCATCCAGCCACTTAAGATGTTGCAAGAGTACAGTCTCAACACCTTCTCAAACAGCACATTCCATAAATCTACCACTCTTTGGGTGGTAAGTTTTTTCTCAGATCTCCTCTAAACCATTTGCTCCTCACCTCTGGTCTTAGACATGTCTGCCATGGGAAAGTGATCTACTGGCTTATGCATCTCAATTTTGTATATGTCCATCGGATTCCCCCTTAGCCTCCTCTATGCCAAGGGAAACAAACCCAGCCTATCCAATCTTTCCTCATTTTTCATCCCAAATCAGTGACTGCAGTTTTCTCAGAGCTCTATTCACCCTGCTTGTCCTTTAGGGATTTGGCAAATCTCAGACCAACCAGCATAAGGATGCTATAAAGTGTCTCAAAGGCCTTAAGCAACCAAATTACTGGATGCACTGCTTTGAGAAAAGACCAGTATTAGGTTCAACTGAAAAACTAGCATTTATTTTCTGTCAATAATCACATTAAATGTCCGCACCTGAAAGTTTCAACATCTTAATAGTGTACAATTCCAGAGTCACAAGGTCATTAACTACGTAGCCATTCTTTGCATTCAAACCTACACTGCAAGTTTCAGTAAGCTATTCAATTGTATGGAACCACTCAGAATTACAAGTGCAGAGACAACCATGATAACTTTATCAATGCCCTATCCTGACCAAGATTAGTTAACACCACAAATATAAGTTAAATGTGACCTTCCTATTGAATATTATCACATTACTTGTGCAACAATCTTAATCATCAGGATAAATGAATAACAAAGCTTTATATTGTGTTAAAACCTTTCTAGAGACGTCAAAGCCCACTTCAGCTACAAATATTGGTGGCCATTATGACCTTAATCTGTGGACAAAACTACATAAAGAACGTATACACAATTCATAGCATACCCACTAACATTGTTTACCTGCAAAGTTCCAGAAATTAGTCCAACATCATGAGGGTGCTTATTAACTGTTAATAAAGTCAAGACTTATACTGCTGCTTTTTAGCCTCCAAAGTCTAAACATTAAAATTCAGCCACAAAGTTTTTCTGATGCAGCCAGTCAGCTGTCATTATCCTGTTCAGTTGTGCGCATGTCATGATCTCAAAAGTCTTCCTTTGGTGATTACTACATGTTTCTCCCAATTCACTTTACTAAAGTCAGACAAATACAGGAGCTCCCAAAAATATAGGGGGTAAAGATCCTCCTATGCCTCAGCAGGCAAATGTATTATTTGCAGGATGAAACGTTTAACAAATCTGGGCTTGATCGCTAAATTTGCTGACTTAGCTGACTTCCAAACAGGTACTGGAGTTTCATGGGGAAAGAACAGGTGGAAATCATGAGTCATTCTCACAGAACTCCAGTAACTGCTATTCGGAAATGTCTTAAAACAAAGTCCAAATGAATGCATTCAGACAATCAGAGATAGCAAGAACACCAAATGCTGGAGCCAGAGACAACACAGTATGGAGCCAGAGGAACATAACAGGCCAGGCAGCATCAGAGGAGCAAGAAAGTTGACATTTCGGGTTGGGACCCTTCGAGTCCCGACCTCTCAAGAAGGGCCCTGACCTGAAACGTCCACTTTCCTGCTCTTCTAATGCTGCCTGGCCTGTTGCATTCCCCCAGCTCTTTACTGAGACAATGCTAGTTGTAATGCTTACATAAACAGCAGAGGGCGATGTTTTACACAATAATAAATTGACCTATATAAACTCGCACTGATTTTTCACGCTGAATACCACAGCTGGCGTCCTGACATAGTACCCATTCGTAGCATTTCTAATATGAAAATCTGGAATCTGGTAAAGGGGCACTTTAGAAAACATGCCCTTTCAACTGAATAATTGGACTGGCTGAGGTCTGAGGTACCATCGCTAAATGTTGCTGTGTAGATTGATTTTATTTCCCTAAACAAAGCTGGCTTACCTAATTAGTTAGCAACGTTTGCTTATCTAGTTTTACAAAAAAAAACGTTTTGTGCTTCTTCTCTAGTCATCTTTAAATTATTAAATAGTATCCCATAAACATTCATATCATATGTATAGCTAAGAACAAAGCAGCTCATTAATTAAGACCAAAAAAATAATCCATGGAGTCTGGATAACTTAATTCAATCAAGGTTTTAAAAATGATCTGAACAACAAGCATTACCATATCCTTCCTATGGTTCCCCCACCTCCAAAATATTTATTTTTTTTCAGTAATTAAGACAATCACAATGATCAAAAAATTACGCATTTGGTCAAGCAAGGTGCTCAGGATCATTCATCACTGATCATTTTTTGTGGTACTGAGTATTGGTTCTGTGGTTAATGCTTTATTGGAAAGTGAACACATTTTTCCAGAACAGGACATTTTCTGATTTTAAAACAAGTTATGTACATTTCAAAACAAGACATTTACGTGTGGAAACAGATACTGACTTCAACCTGCGTGTATGGTTTCAAGCCACGATACATCCCCAGTTCTTCTACCTCCAGCAATTTGTACTGACAGGAATTGATTAAACTGTTGCAATGTCTATAGTAGTGCTCAGATTATAAGGTACATACGGTAATTCTGCAGCTCACAGCCACCCACGTACCTTCATCATCAGCAGGCAGTTTGCCATGGAGTACATCACACGCCCCAGACGTGACCTCCACAACTGCACAGAGGCTGCAAGACACAGGAACATCTCATGAAGATATGGCACACAAATAATTGTTTTTTTGTTGCTGGCTTCATTGCTTCAACTCGCTCTTGTCTCAGCCAATGCATGATATTAATTGACAATTAATTTATTATTATTACATCCAAAGGGGAAAAATCCATGTTTCTCCCCTGCAAAAGAACAATAGATCAACACACAGATTTATAATGGCAATGTGGCCTTCTGTACAGTCCATGTAAAATTTCCTTTAAAAATCACTTGGTTGCCACAAGACTATCTGCTGAGTCAGAATACAAATGACTGAAATTCTGCCACTCGATTTATTTCCTGACAATAATAATACATTTTATTTTTAAATTCTATTGATAATTTGTTAAGTACTATATTTCAGAATATATTGTAAAAGTAAACTAGGAATGAATAACACAAACCAATACAACATCAGTGTGCAGAACCATTCCTTGGTCACACTGTTAACATTGACATGAATGACACTGATGAATAATTAAATTTTCACAGCTTACCAATCTCATACTGATATAACTGCAGCCTCAAGCGTAGCTGCAGTATTGCTTACTTACACGGATTACATACTTGCCACTTTATTCACCTATTAATATAGAGTGTCTGAATTCCGAATTCCAACTTTTCCATTTTAGCTTTCTCCAGTTTCTAATTTTCTCCCCCACCCTGGCTGCCAGAATTCTCCCAATCTATTTGAGAGCTATCTCAACCCTTCCCAACACTCAGATAACCATTATAACAGGATTCACCAGATCAATGTTAAGTAACAGAAATACTGGCTGGTTTCCTCTACCTGGATTCGGAGATGCCACGGATAGCTGTCGACCCTCTTCAGTTGCCACCACTTGACCTCAAATGCACCCACTGGGCTGGATTTTCTGGTGAGTAGCAATCTCAGGCAAACTGCCACTGTGGACCCTCTTTTCTACCACATTTTTGACAGGAGATTCCACTTAGGGCTCCTTAGAAATGCACAACTGCACTTCCATTCTGAGTTTTTCTTTAATACAGAACTGCCAATGGAAGTGTTGGAGCCCTTGCTGATTTTTCATAGTTTTATTTTATTCTTTTTTAAAAATTTTGGTTTGGAGCTGTGTACTAGGGACTGAGATCTCAAGATGACTTTTGAACAGTGTGTAACAGCTTGTGTTACAAAGAAAACAGACCAACACAAGTTTTTGTTTATTCATGAGGCCAGGCCTGGAAGTTAACTGCAAGTTGGTTACTGATCAAAAGTTTCTAAACACGTTTAGTCAGCAGGGAAGTGCATTATATTTAAACAGGCAGAAGTTGGCTATTAATGTGGGCAATACCTGGAAATTGGTTGCAGCAAATCTGGAAAAGACCTTAAACTCAAGCAGATGTTGCATGGTAACTGGGACCTTGTGGAGGTGCTGGTCAGTCTGTTATAGAGTGGTCAGAGTTTAATCTGGGTTTTGGACTGTGTTAAAAAAGAATTGGCTGTTGATGCTACAGCATAAAGATCTGATGGGTCTCTGCCTAATCTCCCATTAGTAGCTCTTGAAAGGTCACAGAAGAGGAATGAAAAATTCATTCACTGATTGAACTGAAAACGTGAATCTGATCGCCATCTTCAGGAAATCAACCAAGGAGCAATCATCTATGCCACTGAAGAAATCCAGTGTGAAAACTGCTTAGGTAATCTGGCCAATTTTGTTATTTTCATTTGTTTATCCTTTAAGTGTATTTGTTTGTCTCTCTGTCCTTTGTGCGAATCAGGCTGAAAACAAAAGCTGCTGGGTTTAAAGTATAGATTATTTAGATTTCTTTGTTGTTTAACTTTTGCTCTGCTAAAGTTACAACATTTTTAATAAATTGCTAAGATACAAACCAGTGTCTGGAATTGATTATTTGCAGAGTGTGGGGTTGATTACACAAAAGGTTGGTCAGGAACCACAGTGGTCAATTTTGAAGGTCTTTGAAGGATTTAATTTAACTGTGTTAGAGAAGTGGAAAGGTTGATTTTATTCAGCTGTCTCCGTGTGGCAACACAAGGCAATTACGCCCTCTTCTCACGGCAGTCAGCTGCCTTATTGTCAAATGTAAAACTCCTGATGGACACACTGACAGCTTCTGTAAACCCACCAGTGCATAAGGTAAGTCAGACGTTAGGGAAAGCTGGAAAGGGTTGGCTTCTAGATGATTAGGTGCCAAATAAGTAGGACGGAAGCTGAAAAAGGTGCCAGCTGAGTAGGCAGCAGGATGCCAGCTAAGTTGGGTGACAGCTGGGTAGAATGCTAGGGTACAAGATGGAAAGGGATGTAATGCAGTACCTTAGGATAGAAGAAATCAGTCTGTCAGAGTCGCACAGAGATGAGTCTTCAGGTAGGGTGGTGGGGATGGTTTAAAGGTCAATGGATTGGGTCCGAGGATGATGTGCAGAAGATGGTCCCTGGGCTATTGCGTCAGCCTCTGAGGGCATGTGCGCATGTGTACACTTGATTGGGTGGGTGAGGTCAGCATGGGGACAGTTGAATAGTTACTCAAGAGTTAGATGAGCAAGTTAATAGTCTAACATTTCCTGAGTAACTATTTTACTTAATTTCATCAGAATCATCTGAAGTCTTTGATTTTGGAAGGGTTGCAGGTATAGATAATTTTCTAACAGAAGATTAAATTTCTTGGGTATTTCTTTTGGAGTGTGCTACAACCAGGATGCCACAGGGACACTGTGCGACTCCTATCTACATGAAAACAACTGTCCGACAATGGCATATCTGGGTCAATGTTTTAGGTCACTGGCCTTTCATTACAAATAAGGTATCTCTCTCAGCAGATGTTGTTCCACCTAAGTATTTGTAATATTTTCTGCTTTTATTCCAGATTTTCATATTGCTTTGATAAAAGGATATATCAATCCAGGCCAAAAATTGAATTCAGATCAATGCTGGAACGATAGTCCACCCAATTTAATTGCTTCTTCATGCTGCCACCTTAGTTTATTTATATTCACTTTTGATCTCATCTGACACTGCCATTTTCATTACTTGACTTCACTAAAGAACTAATCCTGTCTTGAACCAATCCCCCAACATTTATCTTCAAAAGCAGAATTCTTGGCCCTGTCTCAACATAGCAACATTTGAAGACAAAGAACAGAAAATTCATACACCAGTCAAAAGCTGCTTATTCTCCTATAACGTTATATCCTGCCTTGCACCTTGTGCAACAAACCAAAAATGTGATAATAGGCAGAAAGAAAAATAAATCAAAGGACACAAACTAAATCTGAGGACAACAATTATGCAGTAATTAAAATTACCTTTCAGTTACACGTGAATCAGTCACAACAAGGTTTGATAATATAGCTTTTTATGTATTTATGTACGGGAAATAGCTATTTAAGTATGGGAAATAGTTATTTATGTATTGGAAATGAATCATATGTGTTGTTGTACTAGAATCACATACCTAATCTATAAAACTCTACAAATTTCTCCAGTGGCTTGCTGCAAAGTACAATTCACACCTTTTCTGTCACACTTCCACTGATTCATAGGGTTGCCCACAACAATAATTAAGCACTTTACGGCATACATTTTCTATCAGGAGTAGCTTACAAGTAATGCAAACAGAGTAAAACCAAATCCCAAAGTCTCATGCGCAAACTTCAATTTAGTCTTTAAGTGTCACTAATGAGGCACACATACAACAGTATTCTTGAATTACCAAAAAAATGAAGTTACTGGAAAAATCTGTTATTTTAATGAGGGACACTTACTTCAACACCTTTTCAATACATCTAAACTTGAGTACATTTGAAGATGAAATTCTGAATGTTTACAATTAGTTTCATTTTTCAGCACTGCATGTACTGGTGGCCATATTTGCCTGTGGTAATTACTGCACAACAACATAACTCATTGTATATGAAGCTCAGATTTGAGAAATTTAAGGCACAAATTAAATCAAAGTCTTCCATTCCATAATGGAATTATACTGCTGCCCGCTTACTTCTGTAAAACATACATTATTTGCTAAATAAGAATGGCATATTTAAGAATTGGGCATGGTTGTATTTTCTTAACCACTAGGATAGCTACCACAATGCACATGGCATGGACCACTGAAAACAGGATGTGTAACAAAATGACAAGTGATTTCTTTAAGGATTGTTCAACAGGTTGGTCCTCACTACACAGGTACCTCTATCAGACCTCCCAAATACAGAAGTTACATGGTGTTTCATTTCATTGCTTACAGTGCTGGACATTAGAAACATAACTTCTAAAGGGGTGTCACATTAGGGCATTTACTAATACTGCTGCTGAAAACATGAAATGCTCCGCGTTTGAAATTTATATCAGTAACCCCTCTAAGTTTGATTTTTCAAAATTATACCCAAAGATAAACAGGAGCTAAATTTTGCTAAATTTCTTGTGCACAAGGCAGAGCACTGCATTGTTAAAACATTAGGAAGCTGTTTTTAAGTAGTCTAGTAATAGCTAAAAAATAATGTTTAAGGATACATTACTTAACTTCACATTTCCAGAGAGATTCATTCCAAATTACAAAACCTACAGCTCCAGAGTATTTCTTGAACGCATTAACCACTTGTCTGGGGCAGTAAGATAAGACCGCAGCAGGCCAGTAATATGCAGCAACAATGATAACAGCCTACTCCAGCCAAAGGTTCCTGTGAAGGAGGATGAACCCTCATCAACTTTTATTTCATAGAACAAAACTTTTGTCCTCCAGTTCCGTAAGTTCTACAGCAATTGTAAATAAGGTTTTAGTGTAGATAGGGTGCACAAACATCAACTAGCAACAAAAAGACGACCACTACTCACTCATCTCCATTTACATGGATATGGAAAACCACCAATTCGACTGAGACAACACCAGGATCCTGGAACGGGCAAAGCAGAGACAAGCACGGGAATTCCTAGAAGCCTGGCTCTCTACTAAGAAAGCCATCAATAAGCATGTAGAGCTAGATCCCATTTATACTCCACTGCGAAGGGAAACCGGAAGTGAGGTAATCCAGGTCAACGGACTCCAGAGTTTAAATACCAGGCGGGAAAACACAACAGCGCTTTATCAGAGGTTGCACTGATGATGTTACCCAGCAGGTTAATGAAATGTCTGCAGAACAACGAACTAGCTCAGCAAGCCAACCAACCACAACAGCAACTGTAAATCTCATGCTTTCTAACATCTCACCAAAATCACTTCTATTCATACTTGCTCACCTATATTGGCCTCCAGTTGACCTTGATCTTAATATTCTGATCCTTTTAACTTTTTGTGACTTTGTCCTTCGTATTCTCTAATCTTCTCCAATCCCCAAACACCATGTTCTCCTCCAATTCTTACCATTTCACCATTGGGAGATGAGTTTTCAGCTGCCTAGATCCCCAAGCTCTAGCATTCCCTCCTTACTCCTGTCATTTTCTCCTCTTAATATGTTCCTTATAAAAGTCTTTAACTATTTATCCTAAAATCTCCTAACCTTGGTGACACTGGGGAGGTAATGGCCTAGTGATATTATTGCTTGACTATTAATTCAGTTGACTTCTGCCACGGCTGATGGTGGAATCGGAATTCAATGAAAAGATTTTGGAATTAAGAAACTAATGACCATGAAACCATTGTTGATTGTCAGGGAAAACCCATTTGGCCCCCTCACGTCCTTCAGGGAAGGAAACCTGTCATCCTTACCTGGTATGGCCTACACGTGACTCCAGAGTCACAGCAATGTGTTGACACTAAACTGTTCTCTGAAACGGTCTAGCAAGCCATTCAGTTGTGTTGATTGCTACAAGGTCTTACCAAAGAAATAAAACCGGACAGACCACCAGGCATCGACATGGATACCGGAAAAGACAACAGCAAAGCTAGCCCTCTGACCTTGCGAGTCCTCCTTACTGACATCTGGGGGGTTAGTGCCAGAAGTGGGAGCATTGTCTCACAGACGAATCAAGCAACATTCGACACAGTCGTACTCTGGAATCATACCTAACAGACAATGTCCCAGACACCACCATCACCATCCCTGGGTATGTTCAATCCCAACAATTGGATAGACCCAGAACAGGCAGCAGCACAGTGGTATACAGTTGAGGGGAAGTTGCCCTGAGAGTCCTCAACATTGACTCTGGACCCCATGAAGTCTCTTGACCAGAGGTTAAACCTGGACAAGGAAACTGCCTGCTGATTACCACGTACCACACTCCTGCGGCTGATGAATCTGTAGTCCTTCATGTTGAACAACACTTGGAGGAAGCACTGAGGGTGACAAGGGCACAAAATGTACTGACTGGGGGATTTCAATGTCCACTATCAAAAGTAGCTCAGCAGTAGCACTACTTATTGAGCTCATGGGGTCCTGAAGGACACAGCTGCTAGGCTGGACTGTGTTAAGTGATGAAGGAACCAAGAGGAAAATACATACTTGACCTCATCCTTACCGATCTGCCAGTTGCAGATGCATCTGTCCATAACAGAGTGACCACCACACCTTCCTGGAGGAGATAAAATCCCACCTTCACATTGTGAATATCCTCCACCATATCGCGTGGCATTGTCACTGTGCTAATGTGACAGACTTCAAACAGATCCAGCAACTTGAAACTGGGCATCCACAGGGTGGTGTGGGCCATCAACAGCAGCATTGTACTCCAACACCATCTGCAACCTCATGGCCTGGCATATACCCCACTCAATCATTACCATCAAGCCAGCCAATCAACCCTGGGGCAAAGAACAGTGCAGGAGAATATGTCGGGGCAGCACCAACATACCTACAAATGATGTGTCAACCTGGTGAAGCTACCAAACTGGACTCCTTGCGTACCAAATAGCATAAGCAACAAGTGATAGACAGAGCTAAGTAATCCTACAACCTATGGATCAGATCTAAGCTTTGCAGCCTGCCACATATAGTCATGGGTGGTGGTGTACAATAAACAACTCACTGAAGGAGATGGTTTCACAAATACAGGTCATTCTCCTATATCGTGATAGTTGCGTTCTTGCTTGACCTTGCACTAAAGAAAATCGCCATAGAAAATAGCGTTATAGGGAAATTGCTACAGAAAATCGCTATAGCTGTACAGCAGAAAGTTCGTGTTAACCAAGCAGCGTCCACTATTCATCAATCGCGTTACAGCCAATTCGCATTAATGAAACACACTTTACCGGAATTACCCGTACCCCCATCCTCAATGATGGATGAGCCCCACACATCAGCGCAAAATACAAGGCTGAAGCATTCGCAGCAATCTACAGCCAGAAATACCAAATGGATGATCCATCTCTGCCTTCCATAGTGGTCTCCAGCATCACAGATGTCAGTCTTCAGCCAATTCAATTCACTCCACATAATATCAACAAACAGTTGGCGGTACTGGACAGTGCAAAAGCTACAGACTCTGACAACATTCCAGCAGTAGCACTGAAGACATGCTCCAGAATTTGCTGCTTCCCTTGCCAAGCTGATCCAGTACAGTTACAACACTGGAATCTACCCAACAATGTACATAAAAAGGAGGACAAATCCAACACAGCCAATTACCACCATATTAGACTACTCCTTTCGATCATCAGTTAAGTGACAGAAAGTGTCTTCAAGAGTGCTACCAAGTAGCAGTAACCTACTCATTGACATCTAGTTTAAGTTCAGTCAGGGCCATTCCAGTTCCTAACCTCATTACAACCTTGGCTGAAACAAAAGCTCTGAACTTCAGAGGTGAAGTGAAAGGGACAGCCCTTGGCATCAAGGTGCCCTAGCAAAACTGGAATCAATGGGCAAACTCACTGCTGGTTGGAGTAATCAGAGATAAAAGGTACTGCAGATGCTGGAGAATCCGAGATAACAAGCATGGGGCTGGATGAACACAGCAGGTCAAGCAGCATCATAGGAGCAGGAAAACTTGACGTTTCGGGCCTAAACCCTTCTGATGAAGGG
>JAHRHZ010000111.1:25504089-25532649 GCA_024137785.1 Ginglymostoma cirratum | reverse complement strand
GACCTGCTGTGTTCAGCCAGCCCCATGCTTGTTATCGCTGGTTGGAGTAATACCTGGCACATAGGAAGACGACTGTGGTTGTTGGGAGGTCAGTCATCTCAGCACCAGGATATCTCTGCAAGAGTTTCTCAGGGTAGTGTCCTAGGCCCAACCATCTTCAGCTGTTTCATTAAAGGCACTCCCTCCATCAGAAGTAGGAATATTTGCTGATGCTTTACCATTCACAACTCCTCAGGTACTGAAGCAGTCAGTGTTCAAATGCAACAACGTCTGGACAGTTTCCAGGCTTGGGCTGATAAATGTCAAGTGGTAATATATCATTGTTCGTTTACTGTCACTGGGTCAAAATCTTGGAATTCCCTCCCTAAAGGCATTTTGGATCTCAGTGCTGAACATGGACTACAGCAGTTCAAGGAGGGAGCTCACCACCACTTTAAGGGCAACTAGGAATGGGCAATAAATGCTGGCCAGCCAGTGATACCCATGTCCAACGAATGAACTTTTAAAAGTGACAAGTACTGTTTGATAATTCTGTTTCAAAATGTCAATTGTTTTGGTACATTAAAAGGTAAAATAAATGTAGTATTGCTTTAAAGTTTTTGAGAAGACTTGTAGCTTGGGTCGTGAACGAGGTTGTGGACATGCTCACCAAGCCAGTGGATGTGGTTGCAAATGTTTCATCACCCTGCTAGGTAACATTGTCATGCATCTCCAGTGAAGCGTCGGTATTCTGTTCTGCTTGTTATTTATATGCCTCGGTTTGCCGGGGTGGATGGTGTTACTTCTGGTTTTGTTTCTCAGTGCTTTGTGCACAGGGTCTAATTCAACGTGTTTGTTGATGGGGTTCCAGTTGGAATACAAGGCCTTCAGGAATTCCCTGGCATGTCTTTGTTCAGCTTGTGCGATTATGGATGTGCTGTCCCAGTCAAATTAATGTCCCTCATTGTCTGTGTGTAGTGAAACAAGTAAGAATTGGTGGTGTTTGTTGGTGGCTAGTTGGTGCTCATGTATCTGTATAGTCAATCTTCTTTCAGTTTGGCCTAGGCTGTGTTTCTCACAGGTCTTGCAGGGTATTTTGTAAATTACCCCAGTTTTGCTGGTTTTGGGTATGGGATACTTTCAGTTTGTCAGTAGCTGTCGTAGGATGGTCATCGTTGGTTCGTGGGCTACTCTGATACCTAGGGGTCTGAGTAATCTTGTGGTCATTTCTGAAATGTCCTTGATGTATGGTAGGGTAATTAGCCAGTCT
This sequence comes from Ginglymostoma cirratum, assembly GCA_024137785.1. Lineage (NCBI taxonomy): Eukaryota > Metazoa > Chordata > Chondrichthyes > Orectolobiformes > Ginglymostomatidae > Ginglymostoma > Ginglymostoma cirratum. Next base: position 25,531,400 of record JAHRHZ010000111.1, on the reverse strand, counting down.
GGTTGTGTTGTGCCTTCCTATTGTATTAGTGTATATATTGTATATTGCTATTTTGTAGTATTGCTATTGTATTAAGTTTAACATTAAATGGTGTTGGACAATTCAAGTGAACGTCACAACCCAATTTGATCCTGCAGATGTTGAGTGGTTGTTTTTCACTGATCAAAGCAGGAATTCTGGCTGCATCCCCCCCCTCAAGCGCTGCTACATGTATCTCCAATGAAGCCACAATGAGCCAAATCAACACAGGCAGAGGGTTGAGCAACAGTACTTTGTTGTATTTAGGTTGAGCTATGCACTGGATAAAATCATTTTGTCTTGAAGTCTAATATTGTAATTTAGTGATAACTGTTGGCAATAATTAAGTTATCATTGACAAAACCTGTACATCAGTATGACTGCTTTTGTAAACAATAAGTGTCCAGTTGAACTTGCTCAAAATAATTTTACTCTACTTCTAATCAATCCAAACTTTGAGCAAGAATTTCTCATGCTGAAATAACAGATGGTCTATGCTTGGAGTTAGAGTACTAGTTAGTTTGTGACAGGAAGAAATAGATTTTGCTTTGGATATGTAGAGTTTTAAAAGCAGTGCCAATTTGAGATGAATTCAGTTTGTTCTATTTTATTTGCTGAATTTAAATCTTGTTGCTTCTGGACACCTGCCATTGTTCTTTTTGTCCGAATATTCTACGACTCTCTACTGGACCAGAGTTATCATGTCCTTTTCTCTCCTGTCCAAATTGCCTCATCCTCCATCATCCCAATACAGAAATAAAAAGGAGATAAAGGAATAATAATGCAAATATTAGCAATGTTTTCTTTTCACTTTCACATTTGGTGAGATTTCATTGGCCAAATTAGTGATGTGACTTATATGTTGTCAGCTATTGACAATATTGAAATACGTCTGAATGTGATCAAAGGTCTTTCTTTAATTCCTGTTAGTGAAAGTACGTTGTTTGCAGTCTATGGAGAGTCTCAGATGGAGCAAGCATTTAGAGTCATAAGAAATGTACAGCACGGAAACAGACGCTTTGGTCCAACTCATCCATGTCGACCAGATATCTTAAATTAATCTAGTCCCATTTGCCAGCATTTGGCCCATATCCCTCTAAACCCTTCCTGTTCATATACCCATACAAATGCCTTTTAAATGTTGTAATTGTACTAGCCTCCATCACTTCTTCTGGCAGCTCATTACATACATGCACCACCCATTGTGTGAAAAAGTCGCCCCTCAGGTCCCTTTTAAATCTTTCTCCTCACCTATGCGCTCGAGTTTTGGACTCACCTACCCTGGAAAAAGACCTTGTCTATTTACCCTATCCATGCCCCTCATGATTTTATAAATCTCTATAAGGTCACCCCTCAGCCTCCGATGCTCCAGAGAAATTAGCCCTAGCCTATTCAGCCTTTCCCTATAGCTCAAACCCTCCAACCCTGGAACATCCTTGTAAATCTTTTCTGAACCCTTTCAAGTTTCCCAACATCATTCCTACAGAAGGGAGACCAGAATTGCATGCAGTATTCTAAAAGTGGCCTAACTAACGTTCTGTACAACCCCAACATGACCTCCCAACTCCTATACTCAACGCACTGACCAACAAAGGCAAACAAACCAAAACGCCTTCATCACTATCCTATCTACCTGCGACTCCACTTTCAATGAACTGTAAAGTTGACCTCCAAAGTCTCGGTTCAGAAACACTCCCCAGGACCTTCCCATTAAGTGTATAAGTCCTGCCCTGACTTGCCTTTCCAAATGCAGCACCTCTCATTTATCTAAATGAAAAACCATCTGCCATGCCCCAGTCCATTGGCCCATCTGATCAAGATCCAAAAGCGGACTTCTCTAAATCATTTAGATCTGGTCCATTCATAGTACCATACTAAATTTTCTTAGAGGGGGTGGGAAAACAGGATTTTTTTTCCCCCCATTTTCCTATTTTAAGCCAGCCATTTGCATGGATTCAAAACTCAAAAACAAAACACCATGTTCATTTAGTGATGCACGTTGCTCCTGCAAACAGACATCAGAACCAACTCTTCCTGTCTACCTCCCAACAACGGATTCTGAGGGTCAATATGTTCCCAAAGAAATTGACTCAAATTAGCAGCTATGCACTATTTTTCTCTACGAGTCCTTACATTTGTAGAATGGAATTTAATTCTAAAGGCTGCAATGAGTAACAAACCAAGCACTCTACCACTAATGATTTCTACCAGGAAAATATTGTTTCTTTAAAATGATGCAAAAGTGAAAACATACCCAATATTAGCATGGTAATGAATTTGAAATGTTTTAGCTCAAGCAATGAAAATCATATGCATATGATGGGGATAAACAATTATCAGGTGTGCCATGAAATCAGATCAACAGCATTCAGAGCTATTGTCATGCATCTCGGTTGTGCCTGTTTTCCAAGCTGCATAATTGGCTAAACTGCATGCATCCAACATTTCACAGATATGCACTAGACTGTCAATTTTCAGTCAGCCTAAGTTATCTTTTCTATGCAGCTGTGGAATGTCTGCAAATCAAGATTAAGATTGATGTGCAATTGCAGACTTCATTGACAGGTGATAGGAAAGTCTTCAAAATGTATAGGAGTTTTATTAAGGTTTTGTGATTTTGAATTTGGTTTTTTATATTACTTTTCTATGCAGAATTGTCCTTGCAAAGAACATTTAAAATCTCTAACAATTCCAAGTTGAAACGAAGCTCAATAATAAACACTTCTGAAAATAGGTGGATTACTACAGGCTGTTCTACTATTTCAAATGCTCTGAAGGAATGCTATTTGTGCAATGTTATTGTTATCCTCGAAACTGACATTAATACTATCAGTTGATTAGAGAGTAACAAAATCCACACCTTGCCTGTTCTCAGAGGATACACTGATCATGCTTCCATCTTCAGCTAGTCCATTTTCCAGGTTATCAATGATCTGTGTGACAGGCAAGTAATATTTTTCAAAAATCTAACAGTCGCAAAACTGTATAATTACAATATTCAAAGCAACTAAATGATTCTCAGGTGGCATTCTCATAACAGATTTTTGTACGTATCCTAGCATGATGCTAACAAAAGAAGTTGCATTCTGTGGTTAAGTATACATCAAAAGACATGAGCTAGACAAAAGAATCAATGTTCACAGATACATTATTGTTTTAAATTAATCCAAAGAAATTTAAATTCAGGTGAAATAAATTTTGAAGCCTCTCGTTTCATTAAATTATAAACTAAGAAAAAGAATACAAAACACAATAAGAGTTCACACAAAGGACAATGAGGGACCAAATGACGTTAAGTGAGATGAATAATTTAAGATAATGACATAAGGTAGGCTAGAATGAATGCAGTCTATCCTTCAAAGCACTGGGAATTTAAAAAGTATTGGAAAAAATATTTATCAAGTTTCATCATCATTCTAAAACACAAATGTGAACAGAATGCATCCATAAATCTTTATTTGAAGTGTCACGAGTGTGTAGTTGTATTAGCTATTTCGTAAAGAAGGCTAATCTGTCTTTGAAATGGACACAATGCCACCAAATGACTCCCAAAAGTCACATGACACTCTTCTGGATTGAGCTGGTTTTGGAGCTAGATTGTGTTTATCTCTTGAAGAAATCATGAGAGCATTTGAAACTGAAAGAGCATTTCCACTGTAAGCAGAAATTCCCTGATAAAAGGTTCTCCCAGAGGTGTAAATAGGTCTTCTTAACTCACTACAACCTGACAATGAGAACCATCCAAAAACGATGCATGAGACAGTTTAAAATCATTTTGGCTAAAGACAGTGGATGGTTCCGCGATCTAATTTTGAAGGATGATACAGCAGATTTGGGATAGCAGGCATGTTAAATTTTGGTCTAGGTAAGACTGACAGAGAGATACCATTTTAACAGAATTCCAAGAAAAAACTTAGAGCATCAGACAGAGTAGGTTCTCAACGGCAAGATGCAAGAAGACAATCCAATGAAAGGACTGCTGTGCTGAACCAGGCTACCATAACCTGTAGCATTGACAAGTAAAATTTTTAAAAGTGCTTCCACTTCCTTCTAGGACCTCTCCTGCTCAGTCCACCAGTGGAAAAGAAAACCTCAACTATTCAACTACATAAACCATCACAGGGATGGGAGCAGAGCGGTAACATTTAAAGTACGTGGTTAATGAATGGTGATCCTAAGTTACACATGGAGAAACAGCATAAGAAGGAGCTCTCTTTGAAAATCCTTGTGACAGCCTTGTAAATATACAAATTGCTTCCACTTGTGACGTGAATATATTTTCATATATAGCCCTAAGTGACTACACATAACAGGAAAAGAAATACCTCCAACAAAATTTTTCACCACACTATGACTTCACAACAGGATCCACCATGGATTTTTCTGCAATGGCAAACCTTACGAGTTGACCGCATTTCTTAGGAGTAGGACTCAAATCAACAAACACACAAATATGTTCTTAAAATTCCAAGTTCCTACCTTTATACAAGTTATTTTCATAGCGTGTAGCCTGTCCAATGATTCCTGTGGTTTCCCCAAATACTGTGGAAGTTCTGCATGCAGGACTCTCATTGAAAATGGTATCATGGACCCTAAAAATGGGTTTGAAAAAATGATTACACAACAGCAATAAATTTTGCATTTATCTTTTCATGTTGTCAAGTATAACTGTGAATGAATTCCTGATTTACTTTTAACTTGTTTGTAGCATTTAAGAATATTTGTTTGAAGACAAATTATGGCAACATATCTCAAGCTTATGCAAATTTCTAATTAAAAAATCCTGATGGTCACTTCCAATTAAATCACCTGCAAAAGATCAACAATATTCATGGTCATGTACCTTTGGCTCACCTTTCTAGTCTTCTGTCAAATTAATTCTATGTATAGGAACTTTGTGTCAATAAACTGTAGACATAATTTCAAAAGCTTTCATTGGTTTGTTTGGGAGTGGATGGTGGGGGTGGTGGGTTTGGGAAGAGAGGAGGACAGGGGAGAGATGTAGGAGGGCATGTAGAGTGGAAGAGGGATCACACTGTGCTGTGCAGAGAAAGGGGACTTGGTGGAATGAAAGGGCACAGATGAGTGCGTGCAGGGAACCGGAGGGTGTGAAGGAGGGGTTGCACAGGGAGAGGACGGAGGAATGGAGGTGATGGGGAGAGGGTAGAGTAAGGGGAAGAAAGGAGAAAAGTAACGGGAAGAAAGTGTGACAGGACATGAGTGAGAAAGAGGTACAGCAGCACAAAGACGACAGATGTTGAAAAGAGCCAATCCTTGTCCACTTTTCTCCATTTATTCCCCTACATGCTCCTCTTCCAAAGTTGTACAACTACACTCTCATACACTGCTTTAAGACCAAATCAGGCAGAAACAATCTACTAGATGTTGTTATTTGGGACTAGTTTGGGTACAGAATCAGGATAATGGCAATGACAGTGTTTGAACATATTACTTTTATACTATTTCTGCAGAAAACTGTCCATTTCCTGCAAAATGCGGAAATAATTTGAAGTTTCTATTTGACAAGGAAAATTTTATTTCAAAATCCCTTCGATGAACTCAAGAACGTTACACTTTTCCCATCTATATATTCCCATCAATATATACGATGCATGGGAAAGTGGTTTCTGGTGTGCAACAAAGCAAATGAATAGGGTAGCTCCTGATTCCCAGCACATGGCTGAACGTGCAAGCAATTTCCCTCATGATCCTCGATTATTGAGTATTTTGCTGGGGTGCGGGGAAATCAGGGAAAGAGTAGCAGCTCAGGAGTCCTCAGAGTAATCAGCTTTACAAACTTGATGGGACAGAAGGCAATTTATTTTGTTGACTGGCCTTTACAAAGACTAAGAGCTATGCCAGTCTGCAGCAGATACAAATCAATTCTAATAATTGATGACAGTGTCAATGAAAGAACAATCAGACAATGTTATTTTTATATGACACACTTGTTTGTATATTTTTGTGCTGATTGTGAAGTATTTTCAATTCTATTCAAATGATCTGTTGCCACCACGAGCACTAACATTGAGGTAGCACAGCATGACTATAGTAAATCACCCTTTATTACATTTTAACCATTCACCTTGATCCATTTGTTATAAAACCTAGAACTTTACATTTCCAGTTTTCCACATGAACAACTTTGTAATCTTCATAAATAAAATATGAAAATACAAAGTTACACTTTAAAGATTTCACTTATATGCAGGATCATTGCTTGCACACTTCCTAGCTGGATATCTCCCATAGTATTATTAGGAAGCAGTAACACTTTACCGACCCAGCAACAATGAAAGAAATTCTATCATTGTGAATGGATTAAAGGACAACATTAATACATTTCTGTATGTATTTAATGCCAGTTTATAAATCACATTAAACAGCCAAAAGATGGCTACTTAATCCATGATTGGCCTTAGTAACTTTCTAAGAGCTTCTCAGAAGCCAAAAATCAGGAAAAGAACACCAATAATAGCTCCTGATGGATCTGGAAGGATAATGAATATAACACAGTCTGCCAAAGATGTTGAATAAATAAAACTCTGACAACAGAATTTCACCTTACATCTTCTAACAGGGTAGATGTATTTAATGATTTTCCACTAAAGCCTCTGGGATGGGGCTATAGATTGCTGCTTATCTGCAATGAAAGCTTTTGCCTCCATGGTAACTGATTGTTTCTCATCGCTCTCCCAAATACAGAACAAAAATGTCTTTTAAACACTCAATTTGGAAATACGAGGTATTTGATGGTCAAGATTGCTATGTACTAATTGACAATAGGAAATCCCTATCTCCACACGACAAATAAAATATGGCCTGTCAAAGGCCGTGTGAAATAAACCTTTTTTTCTGGTTACCTTTGAATATTGTTCTAGACATTACAAAGCCAGACCATATAACTGAGGATTTGGAGGAAACACGCTGCCACTCTTTTTAAGAAGGCAGGGGAGAAAAAAAAAAAAAATAAATCGCTATCTGCTTACAGGTAGGTGATGAAAATAAGGAAAAAGATGTATTTTAAAACTTTCATTCTGTTTCTAACAGGTTATACTCCAAGTTAGGAACTTGGAGTTAGGAACGTGTATTTTATGGAGGAGAATCTTGAAGATGGTGGTATTCTCATATTCATGCTCTCATCATCCCTTGATGTGGTATAGGGCTCATGTTTGGAGGATATTGTTGAAGGGGTTTTGATGAGTTGCTGTTGCACATTTTATTGCAAAGAGGTGGAGGGTTGAATGGTAAAGGTGGAGTGCCAATCAAATAGATCGCTTTGTCCTGACGGTTTCAAGGTCATATATCGTTGTGCTTGTCCAGACAAGCGTTTTCTACCACTGGCTGACATAACTAAATGAAAACTTTTGTGACGTCTTTTTCACAAAGGAACTATTATTTGAAAGATGTCTTTTACATCATCTTGACCTCAGTGGCTTTGAAAAGTTCTGGGAAAGGCACTGGAATATAATTCAAATCCCTTGAGGGATAACATTATAGTAGATGACTACACTTCTAAAATATTTAATTGGCTGCAAAGCACTTTGGGTCATCATGAGATCATGGAAGGCACTACTTAAATGCAATTCCTTTCTTCCTTCCTAATTGAGTAGTACTAAAGAGATAGGAGCCTTGGATTTTTTTGGTTGAATGACAAAAACATAGACCTTGCAGTTTATGCATTTTAAAAGGCCTGTAGCTTTGGAAAAGTCACTGACATTCTTCGAAGGCATGGGATAAATGGGATGTAATGGGATTAAACTGATCAGACAGGAATTGGCAAAGAGCTATTAAATAGTCACAGCTCATTATTCCTAGCAGATGCTGAAGGCTGCAGATTAAGCATCTGAATTCACTTAGCATTCTTGCTCCTAAGTAATTTCTTTTCCTGAGTTTATCACTCTTTATAGTAAAGCAGCACCATGTTTTTCATAATCATTGTTCACAAAATAATTCAAATACCCAAGTAAAAGTCCTTATATGATAAAGGACAATCTTGTATTTTCTTACTGAAGAGACAGGAGCCTTGGATTTTTTTGGTTGAATGACAAAAACATAGACCTCGCAGTTTATGAAATGTTACAGAAGAAACAATGATTACTGCTAAAGTACTGCTTAAAAAAAAACAAGCAATATTCTATAGCTGCCCTCTAGACCAATACTTTAATAGCTAAGAATAAAAGTCTCAGATATTCTAGCTAAGGTCAGAAGCCATACTTCAGACCCTGATGGATTAAAAATCTCACTTAGCTTTTCATGACGTGTGGTACCACCACATATCACAAGGAGATATTGCAAGTATCGCATGAAGCTCCTACGGCAGGGCTATGGAAAACCAGTGTCGATAACCAGGCATTTTACCAGGCTAAGACTTTAAGGACACAGTGCAGCATTGTAAAACATGCCATGCATTTCAGTTAGGATGAAAGTCTCAACATATACTCAAACCATCTCTGGGTACCTTCAATACTCAGTCTATAGGTATGAGGCGGGAAAAGCACAGCAGGTCAGACAGGGTGCTTCCAGCATTTGCAGTCCTTACTGGCTCCATCTTCAATACCCATACCAGTATTTGAAGAACCATTTAGTCAAGTATTAATTGATTGTGTCAGACCTTTAACTAAAATTAGAACAGGACACCAGTGTATCCTTACAGCAATGGATAATGACAACACTACTTTCAGAGCAATTCCTTTAAGAAGAATTACAGCTAAGGTAGTAATGGAATAGCAGACACAAGTATTGGCTTTTTTTTCTAGTCAGATCATGACAGTTTGCAAAGTTTTACACTCTCCATCAGCTTCACCAGTGGCTGTTGGGCTCATAACATGGCACTCTTGCTTATACTGGAAATGTCACTTTAAAAAAAAAAATCAATCAAATGAAACATCTCTGGCACAGTTGGGATGTCACCCAGGTTTCCTGTTTCAGAAGTAGGGACACTACCTCTGATAACAAAATATATCGGAGTCCTTGTGGTTCAATCTGTTCAAAGGTGTCATGACACACCCATCTGGAATAGATGGGACTTGAAACCGGGTCTTCTGGCTAAGAGGTAGGCACACTACTACTGTGTCACAAAGCCCCAATTTTTAAAAAAAAAAAATTAACCTGCGGAGCTAACTTAGGCTGACGAGCATACCTTAATCATATTGCCACAATAAACCACCATTTAAATCATAACAAAGGGTATCAGCCAACTCATGAAGGATGTATTCACAAGAAGATTAGCCAATTAATTTATTTCCACAGTAAGCAGTATTCATCAATAATTACACTTGCCACTTCCTGGAATTTGTAAACCAAGATATGCAAACTGTCCAAGTTGTGGCTCCTGAACCCATACCCCTCTGGTTAAAGGCAAGTCCCACAGCACATCCATTGTCACTTCTACTTACTTTTGCCTTCCTCAGATTTCAAAGATTTAAGTTTTAAATACTGATATCAACACATGAATCAGAAGCAGAGGTAGGCCACTCCATACCTTCAGCGTGCTCTTCCATTCAATAAGATCATAGCTGATCTGATTACTGCCTCAACTCCACTTTTCTGTTGACCCCCATATCCTTTGACTCCCACATTAGTTAAGACTCTATCTACCTTTGCTTTAAAAACATTCAATGACCCTATTTCCACGTATTCTGGCCGAAGAGAATTCCACAGACTCTTGACACAGAGCAAATAACAACTACATTAATTAGGAGCTCCAATGCCCCTCTACTTCATATTCCTCTAACCTTTCTTATATGATCTGTTCTCTCAATTATACCACCATCTTGTTTTCAACACCCTCTTTAGCCTTCTGTGATCTTGAATGGTCTTTAGCAAAGGTCTCAGCACCCTATTTCCCTACCCCAATGAATTTTCAAGAGTGGCACAGTGATTGTTCTTCTCACTTTTGTTTCCACATTTACTTCTTTGGATAGGTGTCTTCTCTTCACACAGCAGACCCATTTTATCAGTTTTCAAAATTTTTGTTCCACCTGGATGTTTTTTTTACCATTTCTAGATCTTTTCATTAACACGTCACTTCACCAGTTCCCAATTTCTTTGCTCTCCCTCATCCACTCTAACCTATCTCCCTCTGAACATCCCGTGCTCCATTCTCTCAGGTCCGATCCTGACAGGGTCATTAAATTTGCTGATGGGATGGCACTCTCATAGCTCTGTGATCAAAGACTAAACGGTAGCTCTCTTTAATGTCTTTAATCTCCACCTGGGCCGTGAACCCACCAAAAATATTAAGCTAGTATCTGACAGATCATCACATGCTCCTTCCCTGCTGCAGTCTTCCTTCCCTAATCCCACTTCAACACTCTTCCACCTCAGTCCCCCAAACTCTGAGCCCACTTATATATCTGGCTCCTTTCCAAGATTCCCCAACAGGACAACCTGGTATGATGTTTCAGCCCTCATCTTGTCTTATCATCCATGTGTGGTCTCATGTCCACTACATCCACAACTACTCTGACATCCTCCATCACTTTTAACAATTTTCAGTTTTCCCGCCATCTCCTTTCCACAGTGGATGCCATCATCAGGTCCATCTGCCATGAGGATGGCCCACAGCACCTCTGCTTCCTCCTTGAACTGAGACTTAAACAATCATTTTCCACCACCACCTTCCTCTACCTGGATGAACTTATTCTTATTTTGACTTGACTCCAGTCGGATCCATGAATGAGGAACTTTGAATTGTTCTCAGCCTGATCTGATTTTGTGCGATATATAGGTAATTTATTTGCTCATTCCTACTCAGGCCCCCTCCTGTACCCACCTTTCCAGTATATGGATGACGAATGGTTCTGCTTCTGCCCTGGCCCCAAATTGAGAAACAAAATTTTTCTCCAGTTTGTCAGGCTTTTAGATTTGTTACAGCTTCGACATCTCTGCTCTCCCTCTTTCCACTCCCTCCAAGTGGTATAATGATTTCTACTCTTTCACACCTTCCACGTCACAAACAAACATTCATATGCAATATATTATTCTCCATAATTGGGCTCTTCTGGTTCAGTGATCATAACTGTACCTCTACACCTGCCATTTTAATTTAAACCCACTTCCATGGTATTAAAAATGCCTGAGAGGACATTGATCCCATTAGGGACTGGGACCAACCTATTCAGCTTGAACAGATCCCTTCCTCTCCTGAATCGGTCCCAATGCCTTAAGAAGCTAAATCTCTCCCCTTCTACACCATCCCTTCACCAGGTATTCAACCAGTCTATTTTCCTACTTCTGATCTCACCATAATGCAATGCTGGGTTTCAAGTCACTAATTCTATCTTTCACACAGCAGCAGCTGGGAATGTTTCAGCTGTTGACATGTAATGTTCCTCTAAATCCTCTAACTGGCCTGAGTCCATTACCATTCCCCTTTGTCTTACAACATCATCACTTCTGACATTTAATCAGTTTTGCTTTCCATTCTATCAGACCTTCCCTCTTGTTTACTCCTCCCCTACCTGCGTTGCCTGCCTCCCGACTTGCCCAAGGGCTTTGAACACCTTTAACTGGTTTAAAAAGTAAATTGACTTGAAAAATTAACTGTTCTTCTTCCAAAGATGTTGTCTGACCTGTTGAGTATTTCCAGCACTTCATTTTAAGTTGATTATTCCTGGCTTGAATCAGGTAATTGATTTAAGTACTGAAAACCCAATTTTAACAAAATCACAGAAGTTTGGAGCATGGAAGGTGACTCTCCCTTTTGCCATAGATCTGCAATATTTACCTTAAAGTATTAATACAATTCCTCTTCGGAAGTTATGACTGAACCTGCTCTCAGATATAGGAAGTATTTGCTTCACATTGTTCCACTTAATATAATTTTGCATTAACGTCGTTTTATTTTCCAAGGCCTGTTTCCTTGCATTATGTTCACAATCCCAATGTGGTTGCCTCTCCATCTGCCTGCTCCACCCCCTCCAAAGCACCATGCCTCCCAGAGTTTCTCCCACTGTCCTTGCGTCCCACTCGCGTTGGCTCCGCCTTCTTGTTTGCACGCGCGCGCGCACACACATACATTCCATTACCACCAAAATCTTCTCCCTCCTCTACCCCAACTCCCCCCAACTTCTGCCATTGCAGGGGAACCTAGTCAATCTAAAAATATAGACAACTATTGGTCAGCATTTTCTTAAAACTATGTTATATAGGAAGTAGGCTGCTTTATATTTCTCACATTTCGTGACAAGTTTTATTTTACACGTTATTTCAGCTAGCAATGCATAGGCTTGCATATATATGGTACAGTACATCAACTTGAAGGGACTTAACTCTAACTTTAACATTTATTTGTATGGGAGCTCATGATTCACTTAAAGTTGACATTTTCAGAAATGAAACCACAACATTACGTGAGGAGTTACTGGCCTGTAGTGCATTCCAGATAACCAAATGTAGAAAAACATTTCATGATCTCACCCCGGCTCATTTGCTCATTATCTTAAATCTGTTCCTCTGGCACTGCCAGTGGAAACAACTTTTCCTTATTTACCCTGGCAAAATGCTTTATGCTTTGAACTTAACTCAGCCTGCTCAATCTTTCTACTCAGAACAATCCCAACTTTTCCAGTCCAGCTGTTCTCAATCCTTTTGGATGAAGGATACTTTTCAAATAGGTTAAAATTCACAGATACATCTCATCTTAATGCTAATATTTTAAATGTGCCATGTGATAAATTTGTTTTAATTAAAAGAGAGCGAGAGAGAGCAAAAAAAAAAACAAAGAAGCAATAGAAAGACACAGCACAATGAGAACCACAGTGGAGCAGGGAAAAAAAAATCTCCAGAACTGATTCAGCGCTCTAACTGCAGGACAGAATAGCAGCAGGAGACGACAAGACTTGCTCCTTTTCACCATGGCACCCTGGAAGGTCATCCAACCCAAGTATCTGTGGAACTCCAATGCTCTAGTCTTTCTATGTAACCTAAGGCCCTCCCTTCTAATAACCCTCCTCTGTAGTTGCAGTAAGGTCTTGAAAAAATTTCCTAAATGTGGTGCCAAAAATTGGACATAAAACTCCAAGTGAGCTAGCCCATCTTTCGTCAATGTTTAGCATACCATTTGCTTTTCTACTTCATAACTCCATTTGTGAAGCAAAGATTCTACGTGCTTTTCTTAAGCAGCCTTCTCAACTTGGTCTGCCCTCATCAATTCTCTCTGTTATGTCATAAGAAATCGCAGAGATCAGCACATAGCTTTTCAAGCCAGTTCTGCCATGCATAAGATCATTGCTGATCTCCTATCTTAAATCTACTTTATACCAAGTTAGTCAAAAATGATTTAACTTTTTTTAAAAAAATCAGATCCTTGAACAGATCCATCAATAGTCCATTTCCTTTTTCCCTTTCCTCAACATGGGGCTGTGATTACCTAAACACATGTTCCCGTGTAGGCTTCCCATTGCTCATTTATTGTTTTATCTCCTAATCTTTGAACCCCACCAGGGCCTACATTTTATTCAACCCACTAAAATTGACTCCCTTTCAATTTAATTTCTGATTTTTCCTTGTATTTTCTCAATTATTCTACAGCTAACTATACTGCAATCACCGATTCCCAAATGCACTCACCGAAATATCCATTTCGTGTATCAGAACTAGTGTTAGCCCATCAACACTACTTTCTCGTACTTGTATCTTTCTGAAATGTATATGCAAAGCCACTCACCCATCATCTTTCCACCATTTTATTGTAGTTATATGTGGCCTATAGCATATAGAATGTAATAGGTAACAGTTCCTTGAATGTACTTAACTCCATCCATATTAGCTTTTCATTCTCAATAGCATTATTCTTTTCTTGGTTCTGTTATATCATGCAAAATCAATTGTGCTTTAATAATCATTAGAGCTTCAATAATCCTTTGCTTCCTTCTCTCCCTGTCTCTAGAACATATACATTATATGTTCAGTGTATATGCCAATAGTTGCTGAGGCAATTGTTTTAAGTACATATGCATAATTATCTATGGAAATGTGAAAAGTTGGCATTAGCTATTATTTCTCATTAACAAAACTGGTCACTTAATGAATAATTTCTACCACTGGAGTAAATCAAACACAACACATTAATTTTGAATGCAATAAAATGTAACCTCTGCGTCCTGGGTATACATGAGGATAGTACTCGTAGTACAAATCTGGCTGGTCGAGATTCCCAAATGGCTCAAATTCGGTCTCAGCATTTTGGAATAAGCTTAGCTTCATCAACAAGGCTAGTCGCACAAACCACAGCTGTAACAATGAAAATACTATTGTTATTGAGCTGCACTCATAAAATAATATCACAAAAATGTTAAAAGTATGTGTAAATTAACTTTCTTTCCTTTTATACTTTGAATGACATTACTAACAGCAAAATGTCCTGATAGCATTTCATTAAACATCTGAATTATTTCAATTGTGACAATCATGGTCTGTCATTGTTCCTGAACCTGCACAACATTACTGTAAAATGAGACTAATGTTATGTAATTCAGGGATGTGCTAAAATTTGTAAGATAACGTATAAAGGATGGTATGCCAATGCATTAGATTCAGACTTGGGACAAGTACCAGCCAGAGACACTGTCAAAGGATTCTGTCTAATGAAACTGAATTTAAGCTGGAGAGTCTGTGTTTGTCCAGGTTTTGGAATAGAGAGAGCACGAGCAAGGGTGTGCGTGAGCCTCGGCCATCATTTATATAAAGCACGTGGACAGTGGCTGTAAATTAAACTTGGGTAAAGAGCCAGGACACTATGTTCCAACATTGAGAATTTGAGCTGGGGAGAGAAAAGTTTGATGTATAGTTTCTTCCCTTGCTTCCTCAGGGACATGATTTAGCGCACTGAATCAGTAGTAAAACTTTGTATTCGTGCTTCCTTCGCATTTCAGTTTTCTCCTCAATTCAACACAACGTACTTCCAATTGCACGCGTTCACCTTCCCTCCAACTGATTTGTCTTCGGCATCACAGAATTAGAATTGTGTCCAGTACCATATCCAGACAGTATATGCATTTCTTAAAGGTTGCTAAAAGTAAAATGAACTTGTTGTGTGATAATCATGTGAAATGTCTTTGGCCAGTTGACTATAGAGAAAGCAGAATCTCAAAGAGGAAGGACCTTAGGCAAAAACAGAAATTTTGTAAGAAATTAAGGAGATCTGACAGTATTTGGCAGCATTACAACAAGTTATTATTTTGTGTCAAAATGTTAATTTTTGATTCAAAATGTTGATTGTTTTCTCTCCACAAGTGCTGCCAGACCTCCCGATTTTGCGTTACGATTTTGGATCTGTTTCAGATTTCCAGTAACTGCAGTTCTTTGTTTACATTAGTAAAAACTTTAGAATGCGCTCATCAAGACAAACACAAGAGTAATTCTCCTGCAGAAAAATTGACATCCATGTTTTAAATTTGGCGTTCCTGCAATAGCCCTGATGAGTGCAAAGTGAAAAAGATTCAACAATATGTTGGTCTTCCAGAAATATTTAAGTTCTCTACTAGCAAGCAATTGTTTGTTCACAAATGTATTGGTGTAACTAATTTTAATACAAAGAAATGCTGGTTGTATTCCAGGAATCCAACAACATTGTTTCTTTTTAAAAGAAACACAAAGGGTTTTGGAAGGAAAAAGATGACAAATGCTCGTCAAAATCACTAACTTGCCAACTGACCTGAACTGAATCTGTAGTGTGGTTAGTCGGCTGACCACTTTTGCCATAGCCTTGACCATGTGCTGTGAGTAATCTTCCACAAAGGTCAACTGCAGCTCTCCAGTTCTTTGTATTCTGTTAACATCGAAAGAAAAGTATCCCATCATCAACATCAAGTCAGGATATTTCAAACAGGGGTACATGTTACAGCAGTGAATTCTACATTAAAAGAAGGCTACTTTTAAGAAAGATTGACGGTTTTTGTTCAGGGTAAACATTCAAGTTATCCAATAGGGAACAGTAGAACATGAAGTAACTTTAATGTCAGAAATGCCAGAGTCCTGGGTAAGGAAAAATCTTGGTTTTAATTCACGCAGAAAAATTGAACAGTTCTTCTAAGAGCACTGAAATATGAACAAATGACACAGGAAAGGTAGGTAATTTGGCACCTTGAGCCACCTCTGCCATTCACATAGACCACGGCTGATGGTTTGTGTTAGGCCACAACATTTAGGAGCAGGACTAGGCCATTCAGCCTGAACAATCTGCTCAATTATTCAACAAGATCGTGGATGATCTGATGATACACGACTCCACTTTCCTGTCTTTCTCCTGTAACCCTTGATTCCATTACTGATTAAAAATCTGTCAACCTCAGCATGAATATACTTAATGATCCAGTCTTAACAGTAAAGAATGCCACAGATTTGCTACCCACAGATGAAATTCATCCTTAAACGGGTGATCCCTTACTCAGATTACGATCTCTGGTCCCAGATTCCCTTACAAGGGACAAGCAATATTTCTGCCTCACATCTGCCCTGACAAATCCACCAAAATCTTGCATGTTACAATTATGGCAGCTCTAATTCTTTTAAACACCAATGAGCACACACCCAACTTACTTAAAATCTCCTCTTAAAGACAGTCTCTCCTGAATTGGGAACAACTGACTGAATCTTCTCTGAACCATCTCCAGCATTGGTATATCTTTCTCTAGATAAGGGGATAAAAATAATTCATGGCATTCCAGCTGCGGTCTAACTAGTGCCATGTGTAATTTTAGCAAGATTTCCCTAATTTTATTCTCCAGTTCCTTTGAAATAAAGGCCAACATTTCAGTTGCATTCCTTGTAACTTGATGAACTTACACACTAGTACTTTTTTTAAAAAAACGATTATGCACCAGGGCTTCTGTTTTGCAACTTTCTGCAGTGTTTTTCCTTTTAAATACTATTCTGTTTTTTCTGTCAAAGCGCATAACCTCACTTTCCCACATTATATTTCATCTGCCAAGTTTTTGCCCACTCATTTTACTTGTCTATATTCCTCAGCAAACTCTTTGTATTATCCTTACCATTTGCCTTGTACCTAACTGTGTCAACTGCAGACTTAGCTATAGTACACTCACCTTTATCCAAATTAATACATATATTGTAAATAATTGTGACACCAGTATTGATCACTGTGGCACTGAAAATGCACCCCTTAACCCAACTATCGATTAGCCATTCCTCTATGCGCATAATAATAATATATCATACTTCCAACACAATGGGTTCTTTTGAATTCACATTCTCACCTAAAAGAACGCTACCTTATATAATAAAATTCTAAACGCAAGGTCCTTTACTTACTATTAGTTGCTTGAGCCCCACAAAGGACTGCTCCACAGCATCTGCAGTCAAAGCTTGTCTCTTCATTGCAACCTGTTCTCCCAAAAACCGCAGCATTACTTCCTTGACTGCATCACCCTGAAAGAATCAAAAGACATCGAGACAATTGATTCGTCAGTTATTTATGCCAGATAAAACAGCTTTTAAAAAGCTACCTTCAATTGCATCCTGGAATCTTGAATTGCACATGCTATTAGGAATGGAGCAAAACATGTCTTTTGCATTCTATGCATTTACATTTAACATGAGCAAGTACATAAGAATGATTCATAAATTATAACAATACTATTAAAAAAATCTTACACCACATGTATTTCCTTTGTTATAAATTTGATGTCCGTATTTGAGACAAACTACCCATGTAAATTTGTCATTTTATCAAAAAACAAACTTGATCATGTTCCTGTTTGTAATATTGCTTTTTGTTTATCCATGGAACATGAGGATCAGTGGCTGGAGGTCAGCATTTGTTTTCCATCTTCTTCTGTCCTCAAGCAAGTGGTGGTAAGCCGCTTTCCTGAACCATTGCCGTCTTTGGGGTGTAGGTACACTCAATGGGCTGTTGGCGATTTGACTCAGTGACTGAAGGAATGATGACATATGATAAGTGATGAATGGTGTACCTTGTTGATGGCACAGTGATGGCACTATTTAGTAATGGAAGGAATTAACAAAGGTGGTAGATGGGGTTTCTTCTCCCAGACAGTGTTGAGTGTCATTAGAGCTGCACTCATCCAGGTAAGTATATCATAGAACACTGGTGACTTGTGCTTTGTTGATGGAGGGCAAATTTTGGGGAGTCAGGTGAGTTGTTTGCCTCAGACTTCCAGCTTCTGAGCTGTTTTTGTACCCACAGTATTTACGTGGTTGATTCAGTTCAGTTTCTGGTCAACGGTAAGCCCAAGATTGATAGTCAGGGATTCAGTGATAGTGTAACTAAATGTCACGGAGATGATCAGATTTTCTTTTGTTGGAATTAATCACTGCATACCCTTTGCGATATATATTCAACTCTAGCCTGGTGCCGTCCAGGTTTGTGTACTACATTCATGCAGAAACTGCCTCATATCTGAGGAGTTATAATAGGTATTGAGCACTAAGCAATTATAAGGAAACTTTCCCATTTCTGATAATGTTGATTTAGAATCCCTACAGTGTGGAAACAGGCCCTTCGGCCCAACAAGTCCACACCGAACCTCAGAGCATCCCACCCGGACGCATCCCCCTACAACCCACCTAATCTACACCTCCCCGAACACTACGGGCAATTTAGCATGGCCAATCCACCTAGCCTGCACATCTTTGGACTGTGGGGGAAACCGGAGCACCCGGAGGAAACCCACGCAGACACGGGGAGAATGTGCAAACTCCACACAGACAGTCGCCCGAGGCTGGAATCGAACTCGGGTCTCTGGTGCTGTGAGGCAGCAGTGCTAACCACTGTGCCACCGTGCTGCCCTAAAGATCAGGTGATGGAGGGAAGATCATTGCTGAAGGAGCTGAAGATGGTTGGGCTGAGGACACGATCCTAAGGAG
Organism: Ginglymostoma cirratum; assembly: GCA_024137785.1. Lineage (NCBI taxonomy): Eukaryota > Metazoa > Chordata > Chondrichthyes > Orectolobiformes > Ginglymostomatidae > Ginglymostoma > Ginglymostoma cirratum. The sequence continues at coordinate 25,512,530 of JAHRHZ010000111.1, read as the reverse complement.
CTCCTGCAGTGATGTTCTTGGGAGATGATCGATCTCCACTAGCTACAATCATCCACTTATATGTTAGTTATGAGTCCACCAGAGGACAGAGACTTTTCCTCATGTCGTTGTAATTAAATTTTGGTTGGAAACCCCAACGACACATCAAGTGTTCCCTTGACATCAGTGGCAATCACTTTCACCTCACCGCTAGAATTCAGTTCTTTTGTCCAATTTTATATCATGGCTGCAAGTAGGAATGGCAGAACTCAAGCACAGCAAGAGCTGCTTGATAGCACTATCAATGATATCTTTCGTCACTTGGCTATAAACACAGGGACATTAGAATTTTCTTTATCTAGATCACTGGCTACTCCTCAAACACAGCGAGTTCCACATGCTCCCAATCATGAGCCTTACATCATTCTCTAACTGATATTTCTTGAGATGTAAACTTATTATTGCTTTCATTAGAAACTTAAGGAGACTGCAATTTCCAGATTGCTCTCACCCACTAACAGATTTACTTCAAAAACACTTTCAGCAAGATGGTATTAGGAAGTAATACATGCATGCTTACAACTCCCCATAATGCATATGTCATTTACACATAGGACACACCATGTAATCCAGTTGTTTCCTGTATGGATGAAGAGCAGTTAAATTGCACAAGTTTGTACTTTATTCTTTCCCATTTTTCAGCTACACATTTAAATCATTGTAGGTTCACTGCAACATATTATTTTTTAACTATGTATACTGAATCACTTAACCTCACTTAATGGTATTGGAATTACCTCCTGTATGAAAACTGATGAAGAATCTATTCAATTTAACTGATTATCTGCAACAGGTTTTAGTACAATACATCCTTAAATGGGACCACCTGTTTGCTGCTGCTGTCAGTTTGCATTCAATCCTACTCCAGGATTTGAACATGTTACGTGAGGCTGACAGTATAATAAAAATTTTCAGATGGCAAGTTTAGGTCTAATCTGCCCTTTCAGGTAGACATCTTGCATTCATAATCCTAAATTTAGCATAGTGGTTTAATAGTTAAGGAAAAACAGGGTCATTGCACTTTTTTTAAAAGGTGGAATAGAAGACTAAATGACCACTTTGTGGAACACCTATGTTCTGTTCGTCAAAATGACCAAGCTTCCTGCCTGCCATTTCAACTGAACACGATGTTCCCTAGCTGATATTTCTGTCCTGGGCTAGTTAGTGCTCCTGTGAGGCTCAGCACAAGCTGGAAGAATAGAACCTCAGTTTCCACTTGGAAACCCTGGAGCCTTCAAAACTCAATGGTGAGTTCAATAGTTTGAGAACCTCAACACCTCATTCTAATGTCCTTTATCCACAATATCACAACCCAGGTCCTATCATGACATGAGCTGCTTTCAGCACAGCCAACCCATTTTCACCAACTTATGGTCCTTGTTATCAGCTTTTCTCCTTCCTTGGCTTAACAGTATCCATCCCTTTGTTTGACTAATAGTCTCTTTCCCTAGGCTCCATCACCACCTACTCCTTTCTCCCCCATTCTGTCACATCTTTTCCTAGCTACTACCAATTTTGAACCAATATTAACTCTGCTTTATCTCCACGAATGTTCCTGTTCTCTAAGACCCTCCATCACTGGAAACAATAGGTACTGCAGATGCTGGAGAATCCGAGACAACAAGGCGTGGAGCTGGATGAACACAGCAGGCCAAGCAGCAAAGCTTCTGATGAAGGGTGTAGGCCCGAAACGTCAAGCTTTCCTGCTCCTATGATGCTGCTTGGCCTGCTGTGTTCATCCAGCTCCACGCCTTGTTGTCACTGGAAACAAGCTGTTTTTGATCTACAAATAAAGACAGAGCATCTGTAGACAGAACCAGCTTCTTGATTTTGAGTTAAATATGACTGCTTCAGAACTTCAGTCTACCTTTCCCTATCCTCAATTTTAAACACCTCTATCAATTAATCCCTTGGATTTGTAGCCTTTGCTAGAGCCTAGCAGCACTCGACATACCAGAAAAGTGATCTATTGATTCTCAGAAATGTCATAAGGCTTCCATTGCACTATCCAAGTGAAAGGCAGTGACAAAGAAGGCAAAGACAACATTCTGCACAAAAATTTAAGTATCTAATTCTGAAAAGAGGCAAACTCAAATAGGGAAAAAAGGAACAGCAGGTTGGATACCTTTTAGAATTTTTCTTATACACAGCATAGCATTTACATTTAAATATTTAATTTTTCCCCAATAAAATGCTAGTCTGGAACACATCTAGTGTGGTATATGTTGTAAAATCAAAATGAACACAAACAAAAACTGACTTACTTGCACATTGTCAAACTTCAAACCTGGCATGGTTAATTTCTCCTTGTCGATAAACACTGTGCTGTACTGCTGGGTAGCGACAGAAATTAGAATCTTCCTAGTGTCCTCAGAAGGAAGCCAAGCATCATATCGCCTATCTATCTCACTCATATTCAATGCTGTTGCAAAGGGATCATCACTTCCTGCAAATGCCGCTTGGATCTGGGTAAAAGGCTTAGGTGACAGAGGTATTTGCATAAATGAGGCTGAAGAAGGTGTGACATCACTTCCTATGATAAAAGATTGAGTTGTGCCATTGTGTTGATTGGCTATTCCGGAAGAAGAAAGGGATGATAGTCTGTCGGGTACTGAAGCACTAGCATTAGGATTACTAACAGAAACGAAAGAAGTTGACGTGAAAGAGTCAAAAAATTCTGCTGCCGATGAACTTGAACTGGCATCTTCTGTGAAAAATTTGCTGAGGCTAGGACTAGGGTGTACTCCAAATAATGATGGCTTATTAGGAGTATCAATAATTGTCCCAAAGCTAGGAGATTTCACCATCTGGGGTTCATAACCATCTGCTTTCAAAGGAGCATGAACCTGGGATTTGGATTGATTGTCCTGACTAAAAATGGTGCACACTGGTAGATGTTCATCCTTGGACAACTGGGTGCGAACTGGCACCAGTGTCTGCTTCTCCTGCAATTCTGAATCATCCAGGCTTTCAGATCCATTTTCATGGCTTTGATTTGTTATTTGATGCTTTTCTTCTGACTTGACTGCTAGTTCCAGATTTTGTGGAGTAGACTTCACATCTTGAGTTGGAGACCGATCATCAGCATCATGTACAACAGAAGGTGTGAGTTCACTATCTTCACCAGAAGACTCTTTACAATCTTTATTCTCTGAATCCATTGACTGATCACCGCATCCCATCTCTAAAGCCTCTTCACAGTCATGCAGGATTGCTAGATCTCCTGCATAACCCTCACTATTACTAGGTGAATCAGATATTATTACACTCTCCATCATCTGATCATTAAGTTTATCCATGAGATTCACTGAACATGCATCAGATATTTTATCTGTTGGCTCAGAAATGAATGCATCTGGACCTAGATCAATATTTTCAGTTCCAAACAGCAATTGCCGCTGAGTTTGAGATTCTTGTAGCATTGCGTTCACATGCTCTTCATCGTTAATCTCCTCATTAATGCTCAATGTTATTGTATCAGTAACCGGAGGGTCAAGTTGAAGATCTTCCATCTTTTCCTGTAACCAAAGTGCACAAATTCAGTAGTTACCTATAGAATTCTGCTGCAACCGTGCAAGGAAGTTATAGTCAACAAACAAATTATGTTGGCCTAGATGTTGTGGTCAGCATCAAGGTGATTACACCAACCTCAAAGGAAACTGCTCACAAGAGACCAGCAATATCTGTTGTCCCAATTTCAACTCTTCCAATGTTAAATTTGATTCTAATGACAGCTATCAGGAATCGGACATTAATGATGCCATCAAACAGATTAAGCAGTGAACCTCACACTGAAGAACTAAGATGTTGCCAGTCTGGAAATAAAATAATTATTGTTTATTTTAAATCCTTTTGTAGACAGCAAATTGAAGATTGCAACACAGAATTAACAATTTTTTTCATCATGATGAAGAAATTTGACATTCCTAAATATGAAATTAGAGTCCACGTAAGAGTAATTAAAATATAATGAATTGTTAAAACCTACTCAAAGGAAGGTAAAGGTAAAATCGCCAGACTCTTATGTTAGAGAGATGACTGGTGGTGGTTTAACATACCACCTCAGGTGAGTGGAAGAGGTTAGGAGGAGAGTCCTTCATGGCAACCTCAGCCAATATAGAACAGAACCTAAGTTGTTGGTGTCACTCTGCATCTGCATTAACCAAATCCCTCTCGTTGAACAGGGAATACCTTTATTCATGATGGGATGGAGTGGTGGGGGTATTGGGAAATTACAGTCAAATGCAACATAAAAAAGGTTATGGTCACATCAATTCAAGCTATTGCCAAAGACTTCCATTTACAAGTTTTTGATAAGCATCCTATGGAGGGCTGAAAAAGCATGGACAGCAACTTCTGGGTTTCAACATTTAACAGCACTTATGGAGAGAAATGACTTCACTTCACAGTTGTAATAACAACAAACACTAACACCTTTGCGGTCATTGCAAATGCAAAATTCAGCCTATTAAAAGTGGTATCATGAGCTAAATTCAAATATAGTATTTTTAGACTGATTAAAACTACATTGTTCAAAAAAGCATTTTATAGATTTTTAATAAAAACATTTATAAAACTCTGCTTAGACAACAACTAGAGTATTGCACGCAGTTCCAGCTGCTGTTGTAATTGGCATTCCTTTCAATTTGAGGATGATATTTACTCAGAGTCTTGAGTCTTTTCCACTGGGCTTCATGTCACAAAACAGGCATACCTTTGGAAAAAATTGAGGGAGTTTGATAGGATGAAGAGGGGTTTTGCCAAAATGATTCCACGGATGAACATTTTAGTGAAAAGATGAGGGTGGAGAAGATGGGTTATTCTCTCTGAAGCAAATAGGACTAAGGGGATATTTTATCGAGGTATACAAGCCTATGACAGCTTTAGATCAGGTAGACAAAGAAAAGCTGCTCCTATTAGCAGATGGTACAAGGGGTAGGGGACACAGATTTAAGGAATTGAAAGAGATGCAGGGTTATACTAACAAGAATTTCTTTTGTGCACCAACCGGAAATGATCGGGAACTTGTTTTCTTTGAGGATTGCGGGAGTAAAGATGATGAATGGTTTCAAAAGCAAATTGGAAATAAACTTTCAGGGCCACCTGGATGTAAAGTTGATTAGATTGCTGCAAAGCGCTGGCACGGTATCGGTGGGCTGAATGGCCTCATTCTGTACTACGATGAGTCCATCACACATTGTTAATTCTAGGTTATAAAGTGACCAGCCAATGAGTCTGTACAAAGAAAGAAAGACTGACACACACATTTTTAAACTAAGAGTGAATTACAGTTCTACAAATATTTGGCATGAACAGAATTATGGTGTATAGTGGGATAATGGAAACTAACCCAGCATGCCATTATGAAATGTAGTTACATATCTAATATTTACATCAGACGTTCCCTACATATTTTCCTTCTGTTTTAGGTCATTCAAACTCAATAAATAGCAAAATAATTGTCATGCGTCACCCCCTGCCCAGTGTTAAACAGAACATTTCCTTACTTGTCAAATGACTACATGAAATGCCTATCATTGAACTAAGTAATTTTAAAAGATGTATGAATCTGGAGACATGGTGATCAACTTTTTAAAAACAAAAATCGACAACACATAATCCTACTCTTGAATGTAATATTAATAGACCCTTTACTGATCAGATTACACGTATTAAATAAAACAGAGGTGCACATCACAAAGTTAAGAATGAATAGACTTTGAATTATCTCACATACCTTCAAATCAATCTTAGGTGTTGGTTCACTGTTGACTTTATCATAAAGTTGCGAGAGAGAAAACTGAAATCTACACAAATGTTAGCTTTGTAGAAGTAGTAGGGAAAATGTTAGAATCTATTATGCATGATGGGATAAATAGACACCTCATTGATAATTTGATTGGGCAGTCAGCATTGATTTGGGAATGTGAAACCATGTTTGATGAACTTGGGGTCATTGAATACATTCTGACAAAAGAATACCAATGGTTGCAGTATATTTAGATTTTCAGAGGGCTTTTGATAAAGTCCTCCACAGGAAGCTGGTGAGAAAAATTAAGGCACATAGCTCTGACTTATGGGGTACTGCAAGGATCAGTACTCGGTTTCAGATTTTCACAATATGTATCAATGGCTTAGAGTGGGAACCAGAAGTAATACTTCCAAACTCGCGGATGATATGAAACTAAGTGGGAATGTGTTGTGAGGAAAATGTAAAGTGGATTCAGGAGGATTTGGACAGATTTAGTGCATGGGCGAGAACATGGCAGATGGAATATAATGTGGAAAATGTGAGATTATCTACTTTTCAATGAGAAACAGTTGCAGATTATCTCTTAAACGGTAAGAGCTCAGAAAGTGTAAATGTACAAAGGGATACAAGTGTCCTTGCAGGCAAGTCATTGAAGGCTAACATGCCAGTGCAGCAAGCTATTAGAAAGGCTAATGAAATGTTAGCCCTTATTGCGAGAGGATTGGAGTGTAGGAGTAGTGAAGTCTGGCTTCGTGTACAGGAATTTGGTTAGACAGCACCTGGAATACTTTGTGCAGTTTTGGTCCCTTTACCTCACAAGGGAGTGTCCTACAGAGGGAGATTGGGCAAAATGGGCCTGTATTCCCCAGCATTTAAGAATGAGAGGTGATCTCATTGAAATTTACTAGGTACTTAAAGAGATTGACGAGGTAGATGCAGATGACATGCTCCCCATCAATGAGGAATAAATTTTTAAAAAGATGTCACTTAGGTCCAAGATGAAGAAACATTTTTTTCTTAGAATGTTGTGAAGCTTTGGAATTCTTTACCACATAGGACTGCAAATACTCCATCTTTCAGTATATTTAAGATAGGGATTGATAGATTTCTAATTTGCAGTGGCATACTGGCTTATGGGGATCGGCTGGGTAAGAGGCACAGAAGTATTCATTTAGCTATGATCGCATTGATCAGTCTACTCCTGTTTTTATTACTGACTGTTACGCAGAATTAACCTTAGTTTTGTTGCTCATTTATTTCATTTTTTTTCTGTTTTTGGGAAGTGGGAAGTGGGCAGAGTATTTTAAAACTGGAGCATATTTTGAGCAACTTAGCACTCTCAATATCATTTTGGTTAAAAGCTGCAAAGGGTAAAAAAGATGCCAAATTAGAGGCAGTTAGTAGCTCTGCCAACCCAATCAAGGCCCGAGCCCACCAGCTCATAGTTAACACAGAAAAGACTGTTCCTAAGAAACCAGAAAAAAGTTAGATATAAAACTAAATTTTATCAATACGTTTCAGACAAAGCAATTCTAATTTCATTACAAATATGATCTTGTAACAAAAGAACATTCTAGCTTTTCTACTGGCTTAAGAATACCTTAATGATCAGGAACTAGACTTTCCATAATTTCACTTCAATAGGTTCCAATTTCTGCATATAGTAATAACCAAATCTGATTCCATTCATAAAGACAAAGTAGAACAAATTAACTACCATTACTTCCATTTGTCAGAAACATTCAAAAATATAAACCTCCAGAATCAAACATTCTCATTATTTCACTCGTTTTTAAAAGACTACACTCCCAATTCACATTTTTAATTTACTCATTGCCTGCTCATACTTGATCTTATAATAGATGCCGCTGAAGAATTATACTAACTGCGAAACAATGTTGTGTGCTTTAGAAAGAACAGATATTTTAAATCAATCTGTTCAGATGTTTTAATGACACACTGCTGGAGCAGGTGAATATTGCAACAAGGTCTCCCAGCTCAGAGATAGGGACATGCCACTGCAGCACAGGAGACCTTACTTTAGAAAGTATATACTAAGTGCGTTTACCCAACATGCTAGTGCTTGTTGACTTACACTAGTTACTAGTCTAGCTGTGCCTGGATATCTAAACTCTCATCCTTACGTCCCAATCCCGCCATAGCTTCAACTCTCCCCAACAACCATCAAGATTTTTGAGCTCCACCATTGTTTTGTTAGAGCCTAGACAGTTGAAGGCAGAGTTAAGGGTTGGAAAAACCTCCCGAAATCTCTCTTTAGATTTAAGCAGACTCTGAAACCATGTTGCTTTGACCAACCTTTAAGTCATCTACACTAATAACTTTCTTTTTGGTGGGCAGGGCAGAGAAGGGCAAGGGGGCAGAAGGATGGAGAGGGGCAAAGGGGTGGCAGAGGGGCATGTTGAGAGGAATGGGGGAGGTGATGAAGAGGAGTGGTGGGTGGAGTGGTGGGGTAGGGAAGAGGAATGGTGGGATGGGAGGGTGAGTGTGTCGGGGAGTTAGTGTCGCATGGGGCGGTGACAGGTCCGTGGGAGGTACTGTGGGATGGGGCGGTGAGAGGTACTGTGGGATGGGGCTCGAGATGGGCGTGGGAGGTACTGTGGAATATGTACTGTGGGATGAGGGGGGTGTG
>JAHRHZ010000111.1:25476472-25488819 GCA_024137785.1 Ginglymostoma cirratum | reverse complement strand
TCAAGTTTTCCTGCTCCTATGATGCTGCTTGACCTGCTGTGTTCATCCAGCCCCATGCTTGTGAGATCTATATAGTGACTGATGAGAGAACAATTCAGTGGCAATATTTGAAAGAGCTGTATAATCTTGGTAGCCATTGCACCAGTTTTAGTTACCAAAAGTATTGAAAACATTCTAGACTTTAAGTCAACTTACATGAGTTGTCACAAGTTTTCTTTCCCTTCATTTGAATATGCCCAATCATTTGAAGATGATCCAATTAATCTCTCGCATTTTTTAGATCCTGAAGCATGAAATTCTATGCATTCCAATGCTTCATCCATTAACTAGTTTGAGCAAAATAGTACACCCTCTCTGGATGTGAAACTTTGTGGATGTCTCTCACATATGCATGATGTCAGAGCAAAAGATTAGAATTTCCATATGCATGGGAGGCCTCCTGATTTTGCTTGTTTTTGATTCACAGGTCATAGCTTCCTGCCTTCACTCACTCACGTCCGTATCTACCATTTCTCATTCCTTCAAAATACATTAATAAAACAGGACAGTATAAAATCAGCAATAAGCAGCAGTTTTTAAAAAAATTTATCCCATCATGATACTTATGACAAATTTTGCCAAAAACATGAGGCATTTTTGAAAAAGGAAGAAAGATAGAGAAGCCATGTGGCAGAGCTTGGAAAAACACAAAGAATGATTCTGTACAAGTGTTCATGGCTTAAGCTTTCTATGGCTCAGTATAGTTATCCTCCAAATTATTGTGAATACAAAAAATTATTTCTAGCTTATTTATGTGATTATCTGATATGCAAAATGCATCTAGGATTCCCTTTAGTTAAAGTAGACATTCATAATTTACAAATTCAGGAGTATAGAAGTTAGGAAGATACCAGTTTTATATTGGTTCAGTTCAGCTGGGCTGAGGTGGAGAAAGTATAATCAACTTCAGTGACCCCTAGCAAAGGAAAGTTTGATCCAGTGACCCACTCCTGATCGCTGTTGAGTAATTCCTGTTGGAAGTGTGCATTTGTAAATCTTGGTTGAGGAAGGATAAGGCTCAGTGTAACTCCCAACAATCAAATAACCTGGTGACACTCACTGTCAGGTTCACTGTTGTGTAATGGACAGTTGAATGAAATGATGAAACATAATTGGGTGTAGTGGAATTGTGAATCAGCAAAAGTTCATATCTCCTAATTGTGAACTATCAGTAAATTTTAGTGTCTTTATTTAAAATTTTATTTGGGAGGGGCACAGATTTAAGAAAAGCTGATGAAGAAATGAGAGTTTTTTTAAGGTAGCTGTTCAGAGATGCTACCACTATATACATGTCTGGAGCAGATGAAACTTGAAACCAGGCCTCCTGTTTGAGGTTGGGGCACGAGAGTTCTTTTATAGTCTCCTCTGCATTTTAACTTGCATGCTGGTAATTTAATATTCTTCAAATTACATGCAAAGTAGAGTGGTTAATTATTGTGAATACAAAAAATTATTTATAGCTTATTTATGTGATTATCTGATATGCAAAATGCATCTAGGATTCCCTTTAATTAAAGTAGACATTCATAATTTACAAATTCATTTTGGTTTCAAGATGAATGTTTTGATTTGAATTTATAAGTCCTTGATCAAAAAACAAGGATAATAAATTGATTGAATGATGGGATCTGGGTGAAAAGTGTTAAATATGCTTTGATCACACTACTCCTGCCACTCTCTAATGTACTGCTTATTTCAAAATTTTATATGGGATAAAGTGATCTAATTTGGGCCATACCCAGTAAAATAATTTTGTCGGAGAGGTTTAGCAGTGAATTTCAGTTCACTAATTGTACAACTAATCGGGAGAAAGAATTTGTTCTTTAATGTATTATACACTTACTTAGATATATAGAAATTTATAATACCAGACCATGGAAACACACCATTCAGATCATAAAATCTCTACTGATTCGTTTTACTCTGCATTACCCATTTACTGTAATCCCACTGACCTCCTAGGCTTAAAACTTTTTTTTTCTTCTCTAATGCACCTTTATTCTGTGCCGGTGAAAATTGGCAGAATTTGGAATGGGGTCAAGAATCACAAAATTGAGTCCTGTCTGCCATTTTTAAAGGATTCCTGAGTCAGTGTTATATTTAAACCCTTGGTTTTTGACTCTTCCAAGTTTCTTTCAAACAATGTTAAATACTATCATGATATCACCATATCCAACTTTTCTTCCAAGCCACATTATATCACTGTTGCAGAGTTTAAGCACCTGAAACACCCTTCAGAGTGGCAATGTGCTACACCTTCTGTATTGACTAACTCAAAAAGACAGCTTATCACCACATTCTCAAGGGCAATTAGGATGGGCGATAAATTCTGGATTAACCAGTAACACCTATATCCCATTACAATATTTTTAGAAATTTTGTATATAACTTGGTGATATTAGTGACTAGAAGGAGTGGCATGCATTCAAAGCCGACCTCTTCACTTCACAAAGATGAATAAAGGTGAGGAAGTCCACCTGACCCATCCAGCACATCCTTTCAAGGAAGCCCACAGTCTTCCTCAACAGTGTCTCCACTATAGCCGGGAAGTCCTTGCATGGGTTAATCACTGTTTTCAAATGCTGTCTGATATTAGTGCTGAATCTGCATTTTCCCAGTTTGTACGTATGTCTTCAGTTACATTTTAGCATGAAGTAGTGCTCGGGATTAATGTTTTCTATTCCACTTAATATCATGCGTTATAAAAAGCTCCCTTAAAGTCTGAATTTTTTGAACCCTTTCTCACAACTTAGTTCTATCATATGACAGATGAGAAAGCTTCCACAGCTTGAATGTTCCCCGTGTGTCTCACTGACTAGAAGAGTGCAGTACTCTAGATATAACCTGTATGGCTCCTGCACAACTTTAATGGGGTTCTGGCAGTTAGACTGAGTGGCAACACATTATTGATCACATATTTTTCTTACGTTAAATGTTTTACTTATGTACTTGCTCTTCAGAAATCCTGGGAGAGAAGATTTACGTGGGTCTGCAACCTCGATTTCTTGGGTAAAGCAAATATCAGAAAATTATGCTCACCTAAACATTTGACTTTCAAGGAACCTAATTTCCTTTTTGAAAGACAATTCATAGGTTTTTTTTGTAAGTGTGTGATGAAACCCATCCAGTTTTCTGATATTTGCTGTGATGATATAATCAATGCACCTGGGCGTAGGCATTGGAAGCTGTCCCCCTCCAATAAATGATATCATAAATACAAAAGTGAGTAGCAAAATAAGAAGTTGTGGAATTATGCATTCAATGGACTGAAAATCACAGTTTCCAAAATAGGCATGTAATATCCATCAGCATGTATATTACTGCCTATCCGATAGTAATGTTAAAAAAAATTTGTTCCATTGTCTCCAACCCATTCAAATTCATGTAAGCCAAGATTTTTAGCATTGATCTCATCTGGAGTAAGGGCCAGATCACAAATGTTCCTAGTGTCAAAGAGTTGGGGAATTGCAAAACAGCCTGTGATCCTACTCACAACTGCTAACCAACAGACCCAGCTGGAAATGCATGTCTGTGCAAGAACAGAAATAAATATCCAACCACTATCTGGGATTGTACATTATTTATAAGCAATTGCCACTTGAGGGAAGCATGCAACGGTGGTGATCGTGGATGAGGAATTGCATCTCAGGAAAATATCATTGCCTTCAAAAGAGGATCAGAAAATATTAAAGTGGAAAGTAAGGTACATAAGGATAGTCTCCCCATTTAAAAAAAAAATGTACTTGTCATTCATGTGAGAATGGAAAAGAAGGAAGATGTATTCTTTATATAGGTATGAGATGAAATTGTTCGATCAAAATGACAGAATCAGCTTTTGAAGAACTCTTTAGTACCATGTATATTGATGAAATTATCCTTGACCGGAACAATGACTTGCAGCTTTGGCGCACCACCCCATGAAACCATTCTTCTTTTCCTCAGACTCCTGACTTGTTCTTGAAACACACCCTGTACTCCAAGGATGCTATTGATCAAAGTGCCTCATGCTCCAAACCTTAGTTTAGAGTGTAATTGGTTTTTAAAAAATCTGACAGTCAGTATTTCATTACTAATTTATGGATGTGGGTTATGTTTTTAGATTCACATCATAGATTTTGATGATGAAAATAACATTATTAACAAGAACGTCCTTCTGCATCAAGTAGGAGAAATATGGCACATGAGTACCAGCCCTGCAGATAAAGGAGTTCTTGCAACTTGCTACAATAAAAGTAAGTGTAATATATTGATTTGTCCTTTGATTTGTTGGATGAAATAAGCTACATTTTAAAATGGTGGAGTGTGTTCCGCACCTTTTGCATTTCATAAACATGGACATTCAATAAATGAAACAAAACTGAAGACATTATGCACTATTTTCCTTTGCTATATTTTGTAAGTTGTTTCTGTCAAGTTATTTATTTAAAAGCTTAGCTCACTTAGTTTTTAAATTTTTGCTCAACATTTCTAATGCCTCACTCATCAATGGATATTTAGAAAACTATTGTTTTCTATAAAAAAAAACTTTATATTGAATCAGAAGCAATTCTGGTTTCCAAGAGGAGATAATAAATTTAAAGTTATTTCAAATGAAACACACTTACAGAAAGCCACAACACTGCTTGCAATCCTGTCATGTCTTAAGCTGTGACTGCAGTGTTTGAGCTTCAAGGGTTGTACAGGCAGAATTGTGACCCAATATGTTAATTAATAATGAAGTGTAAAACATCCAGTGACCGAATGTTGACACTCAAACGATGGCTAGTTACCAGAATTTAAATGAGTGCAGTAACTGCATGCAACTTACCTCCTTTAAATTTTATCTTTAAAGAAATAAGGAGCTTAGCAACTGCAGAGCTTCCTCATGTGCTCCCGACATTGCAGATAGTGCCAAATTTAATTGCCATTGAAGTTTAAGTTTTATTCTTCCTCATTTGCCTGGTGAAGATTGAAAATTCATCACCTCAAAATCTGTAGCCTGCAGCCATTAACTTGCAGGCTTTGCCATTCCATGTTAGATTGTGCTGGTATGCCAATTAACTGTAATGTTTTGACATACATCTTCAGCAGGTTGTAGAGATAAAGTGTAGTGTCATTTTGAAGCATGAAGTTATAATGTTTTGTGCCATTGAATCAAATTAAAGAATTGGAGAAGGTTCCAGAGATAGGACACTGTAAAAAGATTTGAATATGTGTATATATAAACACTTTACATTGGAGGCCTTGGAGTCAGTTTCAGGCAGCAAGTATACAAAAAATAGACTCATGAGATTTACTGTGTAATAGAACACCAGTAGTTGAGCTTAGAATGAGCTATAGCAAGGAGGAACAGAAGCTGCCCAGATTCACTTTAGAATAGTCACGTCATTGATTAAATTTTTGTTGATGAGCTAAATCAAGGGCTACAGGAGATAATGTTTCACAGATGTAAATATATTGTCTTTGTGATTGAAGATAAGGGGTTAAATAGGACTGACATTACAAACAATCTGGGTTATCCTGGGTCAGTTATTGTGAAGATAACAGCATCACTAGAAAGAGCACAGAGTTTGTGGTCGCCAAAGATAATTGCTTTCTTTGTTCTGAATGTTTCACTGTAGCAAAATGCAGCTGTTACAAAACTGGATATTGGGCAAAACATCAACAACACTAATACTGTAGAGGGACTGAGAGATTATGGAGAGGCATTACGGGATGTCATCAGCCTAGAAACTAACTAGTGACTGTGGCTGGTATCATCAAAGTGCCGCATGTTGATGAGGATGAGGGAGATGAAGGATAAATCCTTGGAGATCTCAGAGACATAGAGCACCATGTCTATGCCAGAAAACATCAAACTAATCACATTTACCTGGACTTGGTCCATTTCCTCCAGTGCCCTGACATTTTAAACAGTCATCCAGGTGTTTCTTAAGTGTTGCAAGAGCACTTGCCTTCTCCACCCTCTCAGGCAGTATATTCCATATTTCTTCCACACTCTCAGATCCTATCTAAACTGCTAACACCTCATCTTAATCTCCTGCCCTCTGGTCTTAGACAAGTCTGCCATGGGGAACAGATTCTCACTATCAACCTGCCTATGCATCTCATAATTTTGTGTAGCTCAATCAGATGCCCTAGCCTCTTCTCCAAGGAAAACAAATCCAGCTTATCCAGTCTTTGCTCATAAGTGGTACTGTTCATCTCAGGCAACATCCTGACGAATCTCCTCTGTGCCCTCTCCACTTCAATCACATCCTTCTGATAGTGTGGTAACCGGGACTACACACAGTGTTCCATCTGTTGTCTAACCCATGTTTTATAAAGTTGTAACAAGGCTTCCTTCAAAATGTAGCCCAAAACCACATCCTCCTCACTATCAACAACAACACTGATTTCTGTGTCTTTTGCAAACATACTAATTAGACCTTACAATAACGATTTGGACATGAAAGTACATAACAAACAGCAGGGGTCCCAGCACCAATTCCTATGGTACACTGCTGGTCACAGGCTTCCAATTGCAAAAACAACCCTCCACCATCACCATTGCCTCCTATTTGCAAGCCAATTTTGGATCCAGTTTGACAACTTGTACTGAATTCCGTGGGCTCTTACCTTTTGGACCAGTCTTCCAGAAGGGACCATATCAAATGCCTGACTGAAGCCCACATAAACCACATCAATTGAACTATCCTCATCAGTATATTTAGACACCTTTTCAAATGACTCAATTGAATCAGTCAGACAAGAACTCCCTCTAACAAATCTGTGCTGATCATCCCTGATCAATCCCTGCCTTTCCAAATGTTGATTAATCCTATCCCTCAGAAATTTTTCCACTCATTTTCATACTACCATTGTCAGACGAACTGATCTTTAATTATCTAATGTGTCCGTGCTGCTCTCCTTAAATGAAGGAACCATGTTAGCTATCCTCCAATCATCTGGCACTTCACCTCTGGCCAGCGAAGTATTAACTAACTCTGCCAGGGCCCCAGCAATCTTCTCGCTTGCTTCTCTTAGCAGTTGGGATACATCCCACCTGGCCCTGGGGATTTATGCACCTTTATGTCAACCACAACATCTAGTATCTCCTCCTACTAATCTTAACATGTTCCAGAATCTCACCATCCCGACTGAAATCTGCAGCTACAATGTCTTTTGGTATTCACAGATGAGAAATATTAATTTACGACCTCACCCGCATCATCTGGTTCCAGTCACAGTTTGGCACTTTGGTCTCGAATAGGCCCCACACCTACCCTGGAAATCAGCTTACTTTTAATATACTTATACCTCTCCTGAGGTAATGGTGTGGAGACAGGAAAAGAAATCATAGCTTGAGCTGAATTGGTTAGAATTGCACAGGTAAAAGAGGAACTATGTATAAGCAGGTGTTGGCTGGACAGCAGAGGAGAGGTATTGGAAGAAGATGGTACATCTCAAAGGCTGTAAAAAGTTACGTGGATATAATACAGCATGGTCACACACACAGAGCTGTCAGGCATGACTTTGTTCGGGGCTGTTTCAGTGCTCTGGTAAGATGGAAACTTGTTTGAGGAGGCTTAAACATGGTAATGACTACATTAGGCACTAATTTTGAAGGCAGTAAATCCCTTCAAGGGCTTGGGAGTCAAAAGAAAGTTTGGAATAGGTTAGTAATTTGCAAAGATGACATCAAAACTTTGAACACCTGCTAGAATTAGTCAATAATTGTGATGGACAGTTGAGAAATAATCAGGGACTGAAGTCTTTCCAACTGCATTCAGCCAGATCCTTCCCTTCTCCTCCTGAGACCCCATCACTTTCACAGATGCTGGTCTTCAGCCAATTTGATTCACTTCACATGAAGCAAAGAAACAACTGCGTGCACAGGACAGACAGCAAAAAGTTTGGGTCCCAATAAAATTCTGGTGTTGGTTCTGAAGACCTGTGCTCCAGAAGTAGCTGCATTCCTAATTAGCCATGTTGCTGAAACACTAACATCTACCTGAGAGTATGGAAAATTTATGAGAGAGTTCTGCCAACAAAAACCAAGACAGAGTGGTGAAGAGTTTTTTTTTGATGAGGATTTGATGAAATATCTGATAGGAAAGGGACAGTATTTGAGGAAAGTAAAGCAATTACTGTGTCATCTAGTATTGGGAAGAGAAGTTGTTCATAGAAATCGGGTCAAGGGTGGAAGGAGATGGATTTCAGAGACCAGGGACTAAATGTACATGCTGGAGTCAGAACCTTGACATCGGGAATGTATCTGGATCCTAGCCTTGCAAGATGCTGACACTTGACATAGTTATCATTAAGCAGGTCCCAATCTCCATGCATTTAAGAACAGTGGGCAGACTGCTGAGGCCACAGGATCAATAGGAGGCTCTGCATCACTGAGTTCAGCAACACCAGCATCAGAAGTGAGCTGCGAATAGAGGATGCCTGAAAGCGACTACTGAAAACATATTTAAAAATGATAATAATCAAGGGTCCCACAGCTACTAGGCTGTTACTTTGGAGAGGGTACTCTTCCACAGTTTGGCCTGCAGCATCAGCTGGAAAGTTGGGCTTGAAAAATGCTACGTGGAGTTCTGAACCTTGGATGTGTTGCTTTGATCGTCATCAATCAGGATTAAGCCTCAGTGCCAGAGGGTGGTGTGGTTGGCCTGATTGTTGACTAGAAGGTTTAAGTCAACACCTGCACAGTGACCTTAATAGATCCTTTAGGGAGCATAGATGTTACCCACCACTTATAGTTGGGTATCAGTCAAATCTTCCCACTCACCAGACTTCAAAAAGATTGTTTTAACATGGTTCTGATGTCTGAACGTGCCATAAACTGTCACCAGTTGGCAGTGAGAAATTGCAAGTTTGCCCTTTTCATTTCTGCCTAGGCAGCCCAGTAGGGACTCTATACCCTTCATTTGCATTTTATTAAATAAATGGTGGCAAAAACTGTAGGTAAATTCCTTGATATCAAGTTACAGTTCTTTTTCAAACTAATTGTGCACTCTACAAATTTCTTCCAAGAGTTACCTTAAAGCACTCTTGCAATGAGCTGATCTTTTATCTAGTGAGGGTGAATGGGTTCAGGTGAGAGTTCCACACAACACTAAACCAAACAGAGGGGTGACAAATCCAAACTTTGGATTTGCTAATACTGATGCAGTTTGTGCTACTGTGGGTTGCTTCTGGGCCTCTTCATGTCTGTTTCTGTTACATGAGTTTGATGAAGTCTTTGGCTAAATTTGAAATGTTATGATAACCAAAATATTGAACTCCATGTATGTGAAAGTTTCATATTTTACCTGTTGCTCATTTGATTAAGAACCAAAGTACGAATATTAAAAAAATTGCATAAAAAAGCTGTATCTCAAATATTTTCTGGCAGACCTCAATCATCTGTGCTGTTCTGATCATTAAAGATGCAGGCAACTCCCCATTCCAAAGAGCACAATTTCTGGCATCTCAGGAACAGTGTAAACAGAAATCCCCCTCATAATCTTGAGGCTTGGAGTGAGTGCAGGAAATCCAGAATCCATTTGAATAGATCAGGAGATTTGTAATTAATAAGACGTACACTTTGAAATATATATTGAGTGATGTAAACTGATCTGTGTGTTTTGTACAATGCTGCAAGCATAAATACAACATTATCATTGTCAGGAAATTCTGTGGTTTAAAATACTAAGGTGATGGGATGGGATACTTATGTGAAATTACCTTAAAAACAGTTTCTGCTCTGAGTATCCTATCATTGTCTTTAATTTTTAGCAGTTCAAAATATTCCAAGCAGAAGCTGTACTGCCATACTTTGGGGTTATCCTTTACATTCATTATTTATTGGAAAGGATGTCAGGCAGATGGGGCCAGAAGGAGCGACATGCCCCAAATGTCAGAATTCAATGTAAAAATGTTAACAGTGAAGAGCAAGTTACTTTTCTGAATAATTTAACAAGAAAAATCTTGTTGTGCATACCAGTAATATAATAATAAACTTAAATAGCTAAAAATATTTTCTTTTGGCCTCCCCATTTCGATCTTCTTCCTTTCTGTTTTATTTCGCTTTTATTTTGCAGTTGCTCTTTTCTATTCTTGCTCACATTTGTTTGCTTCTTGCATTGGTGTTTCTTGCCCCAGATTTATGCTTGTTCTTTGTCTTGCTTTCTGATTCCTCTCTGCCCTTCCTCCTGTGGCACTGAATGCTTATTATCCCTGCAGCAGCCTGGACTGTCTCTGATCAGCTCCATTGATTTTTCCTTGCTGCTAATAATGATGAGGCAGGTTTTCTTACCACTAGACTATCCGTTGTAAATTGAGTGCACGGGGAAATTTTTGAAATAAAAGCAAGGAATCTGATGGGTGCAAAGTATAGAAGGTAGCAATAATGACAAAGATGGCTGGTAAATTGACTGTTAACGTTATAGGTAGCCAAGTTAGTAGATTTGTTTTTGTTTTTTGTTTGCCTTCAAACAAACCATAAATTTTAAAGAAAAAATTTAAAAATACATTTGGGATGAAATGAGGCAGAGCATCACTCCCTTAAGTATCAAATTAAATGGAATGAACTGCCTGTGTGTGGTTAATAGCTAAATTAGAAAGTCGAGGACATTAGCTTCTTGTATCTGATAGGACAAAAAACAGATGTATCGTGCAAACAAACACGAGCATATTTTAAATATTACCAAGACATTCCTGGAATGATTTGAAGTCTGTTTTTGTCTTCAAAGTAGTATTCTTATATATTGGCAAGTAGTCAAAAGCAGGTAAAACTCCTTGAAATCAAAAGCTAATTGAGCATGATGTATAAACATTTACAACATATGTCACATCAAACCAAAAATCTATGAGGCTAATCCTTCAAAGAATCATATGGAAATATTAATTCTTGGTTTTACCTTAAGATACTATTTCAGGTGTTGAAATATTTTTGTAAAATGTTTTCGTACGAAATTAAATGATGAACGTCAAAACCTTTATAACTTCAGTATGTCTGAAATATTTGGCATCAGAAAATACTTTAACAATGTTCCTCCATTAAACAACAATTTTTAATTTGGGACAGTATTAACTTGTACATTTTGTTTATGGAGAACCTTACACTTGAAGCTATTTCATACTTCAAAAAAATGCAATTTGTAATGCATTTTCTAAGAAGCTTTATTTCTCATTCACACTATTCCCCAATCAACAGTATAAAGGGTTCTGGCAGCGCCATTTTTTAGCTAGTTGCTCATTACAGTATCCTGGGTTGTCCAAAACTCCTAATTACTTATTTTCTTTCTTGTTGCAAAAAAGGTTAACTAAAATGTATTAGGTAATGTTGTGAAACTCACAGATAAGGAATTCTAAAATTAGGTCCATTTTCTCCATATTTTTTGTTGTTGATATGGCACCAATTCTTTGCTCATTTCCATCCTGTTCTGACCTTCAACCGGTCCATCTCTGACTCCTCCCTTTCCTTCGTCGATCTCTGTTTCCATTACCGTGGATAGGCTGGCCACTAAAATCCTACTACAAACCATCCGACTCCCGCAGTTATTTTGACCATATATCCTCACACCCTGCTTCCTGTAAAGACTGCATTCCATTCTCCCAGTTCCTTCGTCTTTGTTGTATCTGTTCTGGTGATGCCAACTTTGACAAGAGGGCCTCCAAAATGTCCATCTTCTTCTTCAACTGAGGATTCCCTAGCACAGTAGTTGACAGGGCCCTCAGCCAGTTCTGACCCTTCTCCCATACTTCACCCTCAGCCCTTTCCCACAGCAGCGATAGGGTCCCCCTTGTACTCAGTCACATCCCACCACATCCACATGTAGGTGGTCATTAATAGCATTTCCACCATCTCCAGCGAGATGCCACCACCAAATACGTGTTCCCCTTCCCTCCCTTGTCAGCCTTCTGCAAGGACTGTTTCCTTTGGGACACCCTGGTCCATTCTTCCTTCACTTGCAGCACCCCCTCACAGTCCCATGGCACCTGCAGAAGGTGTAACACCTGTCTGTTTACTTCCTCACTCTTCAGTATCCAAGGGCCCAGACGTAACTTCTAAATGAAGCAGGTGCTCACAATGTGGTCTCCTCTACATTGGGGAAACGAAGTGTAGACTGGGTGACTGCTTCACAGAGCATCTACTCTGTCTACAAAAAATTCCTTGAGCTTCTCATTGCTTGCCACTTCAATATACCACTTTGATCCCTGGCCAATAGCTCTGTCTCATGCTTGCTGCAGTACTCTAACAAAGTTCAGCGCACCTTATTTTCCCTTTGGGAACCCTGCAGCATCCTGGACTCAATATTGAGGTCAGAGATAAAAGGTACTGCAGATGCTGGAGAATC
>JAHRHZ010000111.1:25402704-25476072 GCA_024137785.1 Ginglymostoma cirratum | reverse complement strand
GACGTTTCGGGCCTAAACCCTTCATCAGAAGGGTTTAGGCCCAAAACGTCAAGTTTTCCTGCTCCTATGATGCTGCTTGACCTGCTGTGTTCATCCAGCCCCATGCTTGTTATCTCAATATTGAGGTCAACAACTTTAGGGCTTGGGCACATTCCTTAAGCTTTCTCCCACCCCCACATACCAGGCTTTGCTACCACACGGTCTGCTATTACACACAACACATTGTCAGCCACTAATAGTCCCCATTAACAGCTATTCATTCTCCTCGGCTGATCATTTGCCACTGTTTTGGCTGGCTAACTGATTTTCTGTCTCTTTGGGCATTACCTCCACCTATCATTTGCTCTTGTCGCTCCCCCCTCACCACCACCACCACCACCACTCTATCTTCTGCATAAAAACCAACTTGTTCCTAGCTACCATCAGTTCTGAAGAAGAGTCAGTGGACAAGAAATGTTAACTGTTATTTCTCTCCACAGTTGCTGCCGGATGCGCTGAGTTTTTCCAGCGATTTCAGTTTTTGTTTATTGCTTTCCAATATCTGCGGTTCTTGCAGTTTTTTTCATTATGATGGTATCCATACTTAGACAATCTGCTGGCTTTTACCATCAAGAAATCCATATGGAAGGAGTCATTGGGATATAAGTTGATACGACTCCAGGACCCAAGGATTTGTACTCCCACTGTCAACCACTTTCAGGAGAGAATTGAGGAAGGGGAGGAAAGCAACAAATATCATAAGACTTTTATAAAAACACTGAAGTGCTGACTGGAACACAAAAGATTAAATTTGTCTTTAACAGGGAGTACATTCAGAAGCAGTTGTATGAAATTTACAGCACAAATGCCTGTGGTTCCCTGTTTAAAATCTGCAGTACCTTTTTTGGATATCTAATTTCAAATCTGGTTTGAAATTCAGTATTAAGTGTGATGTCTGCAATTTAGTCAGTTCAAAAGTAGGTCTATCAATAAATTCAAATCTGCAAAAATTTTTACGAGAATAAAAGTACAAATAAAATAATTTTTCTCGGAGGTTCAGTATGATGCTTATCATTGTACTAATGGCTCTACCGACATAAATTGTGAAGTGCTGAGTAATTCTATCAGCTGGCAACTGAAGTTTTAAGTTACTGTTGGCCTGATTTAGTACAATATTAAATACTTAGTGAATATTTTTTATGAATATCAAGGCGTTGAAGCATACTGACACAAATGTCCAAAACCAAATTTGGAATGACACAAAATGCATGAACCACCATCCGTCTATCTGTTTGAGGCTGAATAGTGAGTTAAAAAAGCAAATCAGATCCAAGATGTCAAGCTTTTTTGTACAAGATTAGATTAGTTCAGCATTACATAACATCCCACTCAAAAGCTAATTTTGGGCTATCAGACAACTTGGACCAATTTAACGGGGGATTCTGACTAGTGGAACACTCCCACTTGACACAGCTAATTTTCCTTTATCTATCACATATTCTTGATACATTTTTCTGCATAAGACAATCATTAAAGTAATTCCCTATGGCAATTTGAAGTGGTGATGAAATAACTCAGTCCTTGTATTTATATTCAGGTTATTTGCCTCTGAAAGTACAATTAGTTCTGTTTTCTCTACATTTATTAAAAGATTTGTTGATAGTAAATTTTTGATGTTTTACTTTAGCTTCAGATAGTAAAGTCCTGACATGTGCTGCTATATGGCGCATACCAAAGGAATTGGAAACGGGCAGTCATGAATCTCCTGATGATTCATCAAGCAACCCACAAACCCTGGAGCTGCTTTGTCACCTTGACAACACAACCTATGGCAACATGTCTTGGTAGGTTGTTCAGCATTGATTTAAAAGACTTCAAATACATCATTCACAATGGCACTGAGTAATTTTTTTCCTGTTTAATTTTAGCATTAAAACAATAAACATGCAAGTGTTTATTCAGTGATGATTAAAATGCCATTACTGATGTTTGTATACCTTTCACTGTTAAACAAGGAGATTTTATTATATTGCTAGTAATTGTGTATCAGTTTTCTACTTAGAATAAATTCAAGATTGAAATTTATTAAACTAACATGTTGGTTATTAGAAATTGGTATTGAGAAAGTGGACATCAAGACAAGGAAAAAAAAGAGACTGACATGTTTCCAAATAAATGACTAATTTCTGAGTCCTTGTTATTATGTCTAAAATCTACTTACTTCATTAATAAATCTGCAGCAACTGTCGCTTTGCAAAAGTTGTAATATTTTGTTGATGGATATCTTCTTTGAATGTATTACATATTTTGGTCTTGAAGTTTTAATTGGAAAAGAACGATTGTCTAGTCATGAGAATATGATTTTTAAAAAAAAATTGCATGTGGCTTTTTTAATAATGGTATTTGGGGTGCACATTTAACTTTTTAAAAAAAGTCAAAATGAATACCTCCTGTAGTCATTACACCTATAGATGCTGCTGTAATAGGTATTTTCCACATTGAAATTTCATACCTTCTTTATATAAATAGAGGTTAAATTAATTAATGAAAGCTATTTCGTTTGTGTCCATTTGTGTGGGATGGTTTGGCAGTTTGTCGAAATTGTAACATTTAAGTGCTTTCATGCTGGTTGCATTGATTCTAACAAGGAACAGGAGCAGGCTTGGTGTGAGATTTTTTTAATGCATTATTCAAATCAGCTCAAGGATCATTGGACAGCAGTTCAACAGTTTTCGTCAGGTGCAAGGGAAGAAGCTTCAAGCAAAGTACTGTTGTCATCTGGCTCTGTGCTGCTGGACAGTCAGGACTAGAACCCAAGGGGCAACAGCTCAATGGAGCCGACAGGAATTTATCTGCTACAGAACCTAGCAGATCAGTGAGCTGATAGTTGTGATGAAGGATGGGCACAAGCAGTATTTGCTCGGTACAACTGAGATTCAAGTTTAAAGAAACCAAGGTTCAACTGAATTGTTCGCTTCATTGAGCTGAGGTGCAGCCTAATGAATTCAGTGGAACACTTGAGAGAACAAGTTGAGCAGTCATTTTGTGCATTCTACGTTTAAGTTCTGTTGCCTGACAACTGGTTGCAGATCAAGGAAGAAGCCTAAAGATATCCAAACTGAATAGGAGTTATTTTGAGGAAATGCAAAGGATTGATTTTTAAAAGTGAAGATTTAATGTCCTTTGATAAGAAAGCAAAATTTTGAGTCAGATTAACACTCATCTGAATGGGTTGCTGAGAAATTCATGACATCTGACTTGGCTGCATTTGTTGTTTGTGCTCTCGAGGGTGTTTGACCACAGTTTGTCTGTTAACCGTATTTAACTCCATGTTAATTCTTAATGTTCGAGTATAAGTTGTATACCTGTTTAATAAATTGTCTTACTTTTCTAAATTTGTATAGTAAAATTTATTTTGTTTGTTCAAAACTGCGTATTCATGTAGCTTTATTCTGAGTAAATACCTAGAGTTTCAAACGTTACCTACTTTGAGCAAACAAAAGTTGCTGATCCATAATCAGATTCTAAGATAAATCGGGAAATTTCATCTGGGATTGTAAGAGCCATGTGAAATCTATTATTTTAGTGTTATGTAACAATGTAAGAAAATGGTATCTCAAATGTTTAACTAAATTATCATCCACATGCAAGGCTAAAGGGCCTGTTTCCACACTATAGAGATTCTATGATAGATTAATATTCTTTTCCAGATAAAGCTTCAGAATAAAAGTTTGAATGTATTCAAAGCACATATGCTTATTACAATAATTCATCAGCTACAATTGCTGCAGATTTGTGCATAATAAGTTGGTTTCATGTATAATGATGAGGCTCTCACAAATGTGTTATTTATTTGGAAAGACTTGAGATAGAAAGTAGACAGGATACCACCTTGATAAAGGGAGTTGTACACTTAGCACGAAAGACCGCTGTCAGCATGTTGAGCAGGTAGATGATGACAGAAATAAGTATGCAGTGCTGATTTGAAACCACCACTGCCGCACAAAATCGGACAAACTGCTATAAAGTGAAAGAGGAAAAGGGCACAGCTGGAAGTCATTTCATTTGAGAGCCATCAGGGAGTAATGTTCTTACCTGTTTCTCATTAACAGTCTAAAGCTTGTGTTATTGCTTCACAACTGTTGCAGCTTCAAAGCATTGCAAGAACAGCATTATCTGGAGCTATCAATGTGATCGTAACTCTTAACTTTAATGTGCCAAACTCCTTGCAGGTTTCTGCTGGATATGCGTGCAAAATCTTGGAATTTGCAATGCTTTACTCATTAGGGAAGTTTATTCATGTTCTCTAAACATAGACAAATATTTTTGTTATATTCTCTTTTTTTTCCAGATATGAACAGGCAGAATAAGCATGCAATGGTAAACGATGCTATTGACCAAATGCATGTTTCCTCTGCATAGAACTGATCTGGTAAACTTGGTCCCTCCATTTATAGTTGATGTTCACTATAGTGGTGCATTATACTATCATCCTGGCAACTTTCACAATTTCTTCATTCTGTTCCAGTCCTCTGTACCACAGTATTTATACCTGCAAAGCAAATTACAGAACATCACTAATGTTCTCAAATTATGCTTACAACACCTGCACTGCTCTGGAGAAGGCGTGCAGTATTCAGCTAAGGAAATTTCACGACTAGCGTTAGTATGGTGAATGCTGCACAATCTTTCCATCATGACCAAAGGGTCCTCGCACCATCTATCAGATGAGAAGCTGTGTTGCAAGAGCAGCAGGAAATAGGAGTGCAGCAAAATGAAGTATGACAATGTAGAATTAAGAAGTGGAGGGAAGGCTACAAGGCAGACAGCCCCCTTCTATCCTTGCCCTATAGGTTTTACATAATCACAACTGAGTCTCAATCTTTCCTCCATCACTGATCATTGCACTGCCCTCTTTCCCACAACACAAAAAAACCCATACGTTCAGAACTCATTTTAGCAGTTCAGTCATCAATGCACGCAAAATCAAACTAATCACTTTGTGCTCTGCCTGCCTTCCTTCCATGTAACTTTGTCTCTTTCAGTGCTGCAGTTACTGAAGCAAGGATAATGGAAGGTTGCAGATCTTCAATTAAGCAGACTGCACATGGCCTTGGAAGATGCTCCCGAGCAGCTCTGTGCCCAAAAGACTAAGCTTCAGACTGCACCGTCCCTACCTGAGCTGCAACAGGCTAGCTGACTGGTTGATAGTGAGGGTAGCAGAGTGGTAAGAGTGGGAGGAGGAATAGTGCCACTCTGAGGGAAGGAAGTTCATGCTCCAAGGAGCCACTTCCAAAATCCCAAGATGGTACCTCCACAATCATCCAATCTGTAAGGGAACAAATCAAAGACTGCCCTGAAATTCTGGCTGCCTCATTGAACAGTAATAATCAAAGCCACCAGGGCAGCAGTTTGAGCTTGTAAGGCAACTGTCTTAGTTTCCATTGCAGTATTTAGACCTGGACTAGTCATCTAGTAGCCCAGACACATAAAGTCATACAGCATGGAAATAGGCCCTTTAGGCCAACCAGCCCATGCTGAACGTAATCCCAAACTGAACAATCCCACCTGCTCGCTCCTGGCCCATACCTGGCTCCCCCAAACCTTTCCTATTCATGTACCTATCCGAATGTCTTTTAAATGTTTAATGTACCCACATCCACCATCTCCTGAGGAAGTTCATTCCACATGTGAACCACCCTCTGAGTAAAAAAAATTTGCCCCTCATGTCTTTTCTAAATCTTCCCTCACCTTGTAAATGTGTCCCTTAGTGTAGAAATCCCCCATCCTAGGGAAAATAAAACCACCATTAACTCTGTCTATTTCCCTCATTATTTCATAAACGTCTACCAGGTTGCCTCTCAACCTCCTATGCTCCTGTGGAAAAATGTCCCAGCCTATCCAGCCTTTCTTCATAACACAAACCTTTCATACCCGGTAACATCCTGGTAAATATCTTCTGAACCTCTCCAGCTCAATAACATCCTTCCTATAACTGGGTGACCAGAACTGGACACAATATTCCAGAAGAGGAGGTCTCACTAATGTCATGTACAACTTCAACATGATTTTCCAATTCCTTTACTCAAAGGACTGAGCAATGAAGACAAGTGTGCCAAATGCCTTTTTAACCACCCTGTCTATATGTGATGCAAACTTCGAAGGATTATGTACCTCACCCCTGAGTCCCTTTGTTCTACAGCACTACCCAAGGGCCTACCATTAATTGTATAAGCCCTACACTTGTACCAAACAGCAATACCTCGCATTTGCCCAGATCGAACTCCATCTGCTGTTTTTCAGCCCATTGACCCATTTGATCACGACCCCTTTGTAATCTTAGAAAACTTTCTTCACTTTCTACTATGCTACTAATTTTGGTGTCATCCACAAACTTGCTAACCACGCCTTCTATATTCTCATCCATATCATTTATATAAATGACAAACAAAAGAGGACCTAGAACGAATCCCTGTGGAACACCGCTGGTGACAGGCTTCCAGTCTGAAAAGCAATCCTCCACCACCAGTCTCTATCTCCTGCCATTAAGCCAATTATGAATCCAATTGGTGAAGCTCACCCTGAATCCCATGTCACCTAACTTTACTAATTATTCTACCATGTAGAACTTTGTTGAAGGCTTTACTAAATTCCAAATAAACAACATCTACGGGTCTGTCATCATCAAACTTTTTGGTAACTTCCTCAAAAAACTCAGCCAAGTTTGTGAGAAATGATTTTCCTTGCACAAAACCATGCTGACTATCCCTAATCAATTTTTGCCTCTCTAAGTGTCCATAAATCCTATCTTTTATAGTCACCTCCAACAATTTACCCACACCTGAAGTCAGACTCACAGGTCTGTAGTTCACCGGTTTCTCCTTGGGACAGGAGTTAAAATCTCACAGCATCTGTGAGCGTTTAGATTCCATTAATTAATAAATCTGGAATAAAATGCTAGTGTCACTGATGGTGTAACAATTTGTCGTAAGTGCCATCTGTTTCTCTAATACCCAATTAAGAAAAGATATCTGATGTTCTTGCATGATTTGACCTGCAAGTGTTACCTGAAAACAGCAGCATGGTTGACCCTGAACTGTCCAGTGAAATAGCTCAGCAAATCACTCAGCTGTGTTTAAGTATAGGCTCACTACCATTCTCTCTAGGACACTTAAAGATGGGAGATAAATACTACCCTTTCCATCCAGTACTTGTACCTTGTGACTGCATTAAAAACAGAAGGGCTATTTTACAATGTAATGAATAAAATTCCGTTCCAAAAGCACCACTAAAAATCAGAACATGTAGTTTTCTAAACATGAAATTTTGCATAGCCCTGGTTAATCCATGCCAAGAAACAACATTCCCTATATTACAGTAATGACTTTCCTGACATACTGCATGCTACACTACAGAATATTTACTTGCGTAATCCATGTAAAAAGTAAACCAGTAATTTTATGGTAAGCTTTGATTTCCAAAAACATCTTGAATCCTGATAAATGCAAACTCAGCTGTCCAGTGTTTCTGCCTTTCCAATAATATTCTGAAATTATTTTTATTTACTCATGGGATATAGGCATTGCATTTTGGTAAACAAACAAGTGCAGGATGTATACAGTTAAACGTAGGGCCTTGGGTGGTGTTGTCGAACAGAGAAACGTAGGAGTTTCAGTGCATAATTCTTAGAATTTTGTGTCACATGTAAACGGGGTGGTTAAGGAGGCATTTAGCACCTTTGCCTTTATTGCTCAGACCTTTAAGTGGAGGAGTTGGGATGGCACGTTGAGGTTGTACAGGACATTGGTGAGGCCTCTTCTGGAGTACTGTGTCCAGTTCTGGTCACCCTGTTGTAGGAAGGACATTATTAAACTGGACAGGGCTCAGAAAAGATGTATCAGGATGTAGCCAGGATTGGAAGGTTTGAGTTACAAGGAGAGGCTGGATAGGCTGGAACATTTTTCACTGGAATGTAGGAGATTGAGGGTGACCTTTTGGAGGCTTATAAAATCTTGAGGGATATAAATAAGGTTGGGGCAGGATATTTTAAGGTGACAGGAGAAAGATTTAAAAAAGACACGGGGATAAATTTTTTTACACAGAGAGTGGTTCGTGTGTGGAATGAACTTTCAGAGGAACTGGTGGATGAGGGTATGGTTACAACATTTAAAAGATGTTTGGATAAGTACATGAAGAAGAAATGTTTGGAGGGAAATGGGCCAAGCACACGCTTGTTGGACTAGTTTAGCTTGGTATTATGGTTGCCATGGACTGGTTGGACTGAGGACTTGTTTTCATGCCGTATGACTATGGCTGGCCAGCATTTATTGCCCATCCCAAGTTTCCCTTGAGAAAGTGGTGATGAGCTGCCTTCTTGAATTACTGAAGTCTATGTGGTATGGGTAGACTCAGAATGCCCTTAGGGAGGGCATTCCAGGATTTTGACACAGCAACCGTGAAGGAACAGTGATGTATTTCCACGTCAGGATGGTGAGTGGCTTGGAGGGGAACTTACAAGTGGTAGTGTTCCCATGTATCTGCTGCCCTTGTCCTTCCAGATGGAAGTGTCTTGATCTAGAAGGTGCTGTCTAAAGATCTTCAGTGAACTTTTGCAGTGCATCTTGTAGATCATACCACTACTACTGAGTGTCATTGGCAGAGGGAGTGAATTTTTGTAGATGTGTGCCATTCAAGCGCGCTGTTTTGTCCTGGATGGTGTAAAGCTTCTTGAGTGTTTTTGGAACTGCACCCATTCAGGCAGGTGGGGAGTATTCAGTCACATTTCTGACGTTTGCCTTATAGATGGTAGGCAGGCTTTGGGATGTCAGGAGGCGAGTTACTTACGCAGTATTCCTAACTTTTGACCTCGTCTTGCAGGCACTGTATTTGTATGGCTAATCCAGTTGAGTTTTTGGTCTTTGGTAACCTCCAGGATGTTGACTAGGGTGGGGGTATTGGTGATGTTCAGTAACCATTGAATGTCAAGGTGCTGTTGGATTGAATGTGAATGTTCCTTGGGAAATTTGTTGTGCATCATTACTATGCTTCAATTAAAATGTATTTATCAGCATTTGAACTATTAAACACTTGGCCCTGAAGGCGTGCACCTTTCAAATCATAAACTTGCAGTTAAAGGGCAGTAAATTTGAGCTTAGTCAAAAGTTTCTACCAGTTTTCTTCATTAAAATTAAGCTTTGTAATATGTTTGAATCATGTTAATATTCAGGAGCAATATTCCTATCACTGTTATTTGGTTTATGACATGAGATCTGTGCTAGAAAAACATTTGATCCCTGTCACTTTGACCTTTTATCCGAAACTCACTTTTCATTAAGATTGTAAGGTAGAGGCCCCTTAACAAAGTTGTCTGATAGACAGTCATTAAGTGCATCAGAACATACTGGAATGGATTTATCATGGATTTGTCTTTTGAAATTAAAAAATGCCAAGCTTTTATGTATTAATGTTTCTCTGATGCCTAGTACAAGATTTGGAACACACTCCCTGAAGAACTAGGTCATTAGACTCTGGTAATGCAGCAAATTAATGCACAACAGGACAGATTTGCTTAGGAGGACATCTTTTTTTGACACTTGCCTAATTTCACTCATTGATATTCTAACTCGTCTTATATTCCAACATTGCAGAACAACAGTTACTACTGACATGTACTGTAAAGCTGAATTGATGCATTGTATTTATTAGTTTAGTTTGCTGAGGTAGTTATTGATTAATTTTGTTCTGTCTATAGCGTATTATGGGAGCCAATGGGATGTGGTACAAAGATAGCATCACTGACTGATAATTATATTCTTCTTTGGGATTTACAAGAAAGCTCAAGCAAGGCAGTGGTAAGTAATTTTGCAGTTTTGTTATTTGATCATTTTGGCATCCACCTGTTTGCTTTTTTATATAAAAATTTCTTTACCACGTTGTCACTGGATCCAGCCCATTGTAAATTTCTCCCGTAGTAATTATACCTTCTACTAATGTGGTTCCATACTGTCACAACAGTGATGAAATAAAATGATTCAATGATATATTGTGTTATTGGCAGTTCCCATTAAAAATTTTGACTTAGAAATTTAATAGAATTCAATTACAGAGATAGGGACAGAAAATACAGGTTAAATTGGGCTGCATGCATTTCATTTTTCAGATAGTAGCAATCCTTTTCAAGTGCCAAAAAAGACAGGCAAGAGATGTGGACACATATCCAATATGAAAGCCAAGGCCACTAGGTAAGGACAAGAGAAGTGTCCTTTGCTGGTGCCTGAGGCGGGCTTTAGAGCATTTACTTATGCTATGAATGACAGAATTTTATGATTTCATGCTGGTGGGTTTGTAGGCAGATCTGTTTCTCACAAATGCTTCTTCCCATCCCTCCCTGCTACCACTTTATGAAGATCCCCATCATCTCCACCCTGACCCATTCACTGTTTGTAAAATCCCCCACAGTCACTTGGTGCTGGACGCCAGGGCTGAAAATTTGAGGACTACTTGTAATCCCAGTCCTCAGCACTGCTACTTCTGAGCAACTGAGCTGCGGGATAGTCAGATTGTCTGGCAGCTCTCCGAGGCAGGTCCTCCACACAAGTGAGGTTTAGTACTCCCATCTCCAACCATTAACACCTTGGAGTGTTAAATAGCTGCAGGATTGCTATGAACAAGAGGTGACATAGGAAACCCTCACCACCTAAAAAATGTACCCAAAGAGTCTGATGCCTGCTTTAAGTCCCTGCTGGTGTCTTGAAGAAAACTATTAGTCCTAAATATGAACAATCTTTTGAAAAAATGAACAATATACCATAGTAGCTCCTGGTTTCAAGACTCTACGAGGCTAACTTCCCCAATCCTCAATGCCGTGACCCTTTATCTTGTTTGCATACTTGTCTGTGCCCCATATCGAATTTTACAGAGGAGCCAGAGTCCTGTGTTCAGTACACTAATCAATCTTTATTTAGAGCTCCTTTACCACACATGGGAGAGGCCAGAGGCTGAGAATCTGGCTTTGCGTGGGGCCCAGTTGCGCTGTCAATTACAGTTCAGGTGGGAGGTGAGTGACATTCTACCTTTCCCAATAAAGTGCAGGATATTTATGCATACCGCATTATAATGGTTACATGCAACATTGACATTAGCGCTTGCAACACCCCCTCTGATCCACACATCAGTCCTGTGAATGTGCAATCAATGTTGAACAACCCCATGGTCCACCTTAGGTTCTTCCATCATCTCGTGATGTTTGCCAGACCCCTTGTCACCTGTCCTTGGGCTCTTATGATTATAAACCACATTCCGACACCAATTGTTACGTCCCTTCCCAGTCATTTGCCAGCTGCATCGTATATTTGCTTATTGCTAATGACTTTTTCAAATTTGGTCATGCAGTTCACACCTCTTGCAGATCTTAGCACAGAAGTTGGAAAGGGATGTTAATTTCTATCAATTGTTATAATTGTAATATGAGCTCTAATGTAAAGTTACTATAAAGTTATACGTAATTAAACCTAACATTATGATTCTGTGACAAAGTTAATAATTTTGGAAACAGCTTCCTTCTTATCCGACTTGCGAAGCAGCAGTTGCTTTTTCTGTTGAGGTCATAGTGCCTTGTTTCAAAATTGTCTGTGCCCCCCCACTCTGCTACCTCATTTGTCCCTTGGTACTCTTAGGAGGTTGTCTTGTTTGTATATTTTTGTTGTTCTCATTTTCTTGCGGGTGGATAAAAAGTTTCTTCAAGGGTATCTCTGCAACCAAGGCTAACTGCCTTCAGAAATTTAATTCGTCAATATCTAATAAATTTAAACTTCTATTCTTGCGCAAATACATGTCTAATATGTAATTACTTAAAAAGCCTCATCTCGGATAGGTCAAACTTTTCTTTTCTATTTCGTATAAAAGTTGGAAATCTCAAATCAGATGGTTTTCATCTGAGCTGCCTTATCAGTCTTATTGTTTGCATTATAGCGCAATCTTATTAAGATTGAGAAGCATTTTGTTATCTGTCTGTGAAAGCAATGATTTGAGCTACATGAAATGCTACATCAGCTAAAATTTCCTTTGATCTTCTATGTTTGATAAAAAGAAACCCCCTAATAGCCATTTTGTCATATTCAGCCATGGGCAACAACACATGGATAGAGAAGTGGCCAATGAAAAGAAGACAAAGTTGTGATAAGGGCATTTTCAGGATCACAATCTCGAATTAGTGGAATTCTATAGGAATCTGAATTAGTAATACAAGTATTCACAATGTATATTTATTACTTGGATGAGGGAAGTGAATATATCATAGCTAAATGTGCAGATAACACAAAAATAGATGGGAATGAAAGATGCTGAGGATGACACAGTTTATAAAGGGATATAGACAGGGTATGTGAGGAGGCAAAGACTTGACAGGCGGAATATAACGTGGACAAATGTGAGGTTTTGCCATTTGACAGGAAACATAGAGGAGCTGAATATTAAATAGAGAAGGACTGCAGAAAGCTGCAGCACAGAGGGATTTGAGAGTGCTCCTTCATAAATCACAAAAGAAACATATGCAGGCTCACCAGGTAACTAGGAGGGCAAATGGAATGTCGGCCTTTATTTCAAAGAAGAGGGAGTATAAAAATTGAGAGGTCCTTGTGAAACTATTTAATGCACCAGTCAGACCACAGTTGGAATATTCCCCTTATCTAGGGAAAGATATATTGGCAGTGGAGACAATTCAGAGAAGGCTCACGGGGCTGATACCAGGCATGGAAGGAGACTCTCTTTGGAGGAGAGGTTGAGTAACTTGGGCCTGAACTCATTGGAGTTTCAAAGAATGAGAGGTGACCTTATTGAACATAGGATTCTCAGGCGTCTCGACATGGTAGATGCTGAGAGGTTGGTATTCCTTTTGGGAAAGTCTGGGACCAGATGGCTTAACCTCAGAGGAAGAGGTCACCCACTTAGGACAGACATGAAGAAGAATTTATTTTTGTGTGTGTGTGTGTGTGTCTGTGTGTGTGTGTGTAAGAGTAAGAGTGTGAAGCCCCGTCCCAGTTTGGGAACACTTAGATGGTCAAGGACATTTGGCCTCAGATCTTCGGGTAAACATCCTCCAAGGCGGACTTCAGGATACACAACAACGCAGAGTCTGATAGCCAAGTTCGGTACCTATGAGGACGGCCTCAACTGTGATCTTGGGTCAATGTCGCACTACAGGTGATCCCACCACACTATACATTCTTTCGCTGTCACCCTTGCGCGTGCACACACACACGTACATGCAAATAAATCTATGGGGTAAATTTGCATTTGCAGATTTGTAACTGCAGATACGTTCTATTTTGTTCAAAAAGCACATGATTTGTAGACAGTCAGTGTGGCATTTTATAAATTCCTCCTTTGGAAATAAAACCAATTTGACTCCAAGTTAATAAACAGCCAGATTCTAAACAAGGCCTCACACCTAAAATCTTTGTCTTACCTGAAATGTCACCTCTGGTATACTGATAAAACATTTGGTTATCTTGGGCAGTGACTTGAAGGAAATTCTGGGATTTGCATATTAATTCTTTCTAACTGATTAAAGATTTAACAGCGATCTTGGGTTTGTTCAATACATTAGCATCAGTTCTCTGACCCTTTGATCTTTTACTTATAAATTCCGTGTCTGATGCCACCTCTCTCACAGACACCTGAAGAAGGAGTGAGGCTCCAAAAGTTTATGTTTTCAAATAAATCTGTTGGATTATAACCTGGTGTCGTGCGATTTTTGACCTTGTCTACCCCAGTCCAACACCGGCACCTCCACATCAAGCTTGTTGACAGAAAGAAAGGTAGGAAAGTAAATTGTGGTGAGGATAGAAGGACACTGCAGAATGCTATCGATAGGCCAAGTGAGTGGGCAAATACCTGACAAATGGGAAGGTGGGAAAATGTAAATGTTCATTTTGGCAGGAAGGATAAAAATTATGCATTTGATCTAAATGGTGAGAGATTGCAGAACTCTGAGATGCAGACGGACCTGGGTGCCCCAATGCATGAATCACAAAAGCAGGTACAGCAAGTAATTAGGAAAGCTTACAGTAGGCTTCATTTATCACAAGCAGTATTGAATACAAAAGTAGGGAAATTATGCTTCATTTATGCAGGGTATTGGTGATATACTGCTATACTGTGTGAAGTCACTTCACAGAGGCTGGTATTCCGTCACCAAGTCACCCTTTATTTACACGTGGAATGTCATTGATACAGATCCTGCTTCCTTGGAGCCAGCTGTCAGCATGAACAGAACCTTTGACACTCCTATTTATATCTGTCAGCCAGGTCTCCTTGATTGGACCAGATTAACAGCTCCAGTCAGGGAACTCACCATTCTGTGAGGTCCACCTGGTTGAACATGTTACAATCACTAAACTGTATACACTATTCATCACCTTATTTAAACTGTATACTAAACTGTATACACTATTCATCACATATATAAATATGTTGGAAGCAGTTCAGAGAAGATTTACCAGACTATTCAGTAGTTGTGCCTGTGCTGGATCTTTGAAAAGCTGTCAGATTAGTTCCACTCTCTTCATTTCCTACCATCCTCTTTTCATATATATACATTTTTTTCAAGTGTTTACCCTATTTCCTTTTGAAAATTGTATCTGTTTTGGTCACCTTTTCTGTGATGTGTTCCCAATCATTACAACTCAAAACACGTTTTCGATACCACTGTCTTTTTCTTTTTCTGCCAATTACCTTGAATCAGTTCTCTGGTTAATAATCCTTCTGCCAGTGAAGACTTTTTCTACTTTGCTGTCAAAACATCGCATAATTTTGAACACCTCTATTGAATCTCCACATAAACTTCTCTGTTCTGATGAAGGCAGTCCCATCATCTTTAGCCTCTTCATTGAACTGAAGCACCTTATTCCTAATACCATTCTGTTAAATCTCTGCAACACCAGAATGTATTTGTAAAATTGGTAAAATGCTTGTAGAATTTCTTATTCAAAGATTCTCAAGCTTTCTGATCATCTTTACTATGTTCTAGTCAACCTATTTGGTAGTATTGACAGTAAATTTGTGATTGAATTTAAACATCACTGTTAGAATTTTAGGTGTGAAAACATGAAAAGCTGAGGAACAAATGCAAGAAGCAAAATCTCTAAAGTTTGTGATTTTTTTTTCCACACCAGATGAACATTTGTACAATATTTTAAAGATTACTAAAGCTGTGCCTCCACAAATGTAGGTTTGCAGTAGATGTGAGTGACCACCATACAATTGAATTTTATACTATGTTTGAAAGTAAGGGTGTTTATTTTCAATAATGGAAATTATGAAGGTGTGAGACAAGTTGGCTGAGATGGGTGGGAATATACCTTAAAAGACTTGATTGTACTGAGGCAATGGATAGTTTTTAAAGAACTATTACATGACTTACAGCAACTAAACATTCTTTCAAGGTGCAAAAACTCAAAAAAGTGTTTAATCACCCATGGCCAACAAAGGTAGTTCAGGATTGTATAAGATTAAAAGAAAGGGCCTGTAAAGTTGCCAGAAATAGCAATATTTCTGAGGTTTTGGAGGCTTGTAGAATACAACAAAAGAGGACCAAGAAACTGATGAGAAAAGGGAGAGTGGAATATGCATGCCATTTAGCAACTAACATAAAGATGGACTGTTAAAGCTTCCATGGGTACATGAAAATGAAATGTTTAGCCAGAACAAATGTGGGCCCCTTAAACAGGCAGAGTCAAGAGAATTTATAATGGAGAATTGAGAAATGGCAGAGAAACTAAATGATTACTTGTACGAGTTTTCACTGAGGAAGATAATAGAAATCGACCAGAAATAGAGATCCAGGTGAATAGGGAGAATAAGGAATTGAAGAAAATTAGCATTACGGAGAAGATTGTACTAAAGAAGTTAATGAAACTGAAAGTTGATAAACCTTTAGGGCCTGATGGCTTACATCTCATAGTGTTGAATGAGTTGTCAATGGAGGTAGTTAATGCATTGGTAATTGCATTCCAAATTTCTGTAGATTCTGGAATGATTCCTGCAGAATGAAATATAAAAAATGTAACAGTGTTATTTAAGAAGGAAGCAGGAAGGAAAACAGGAAACTACAGTCTTGTTAGCCTGAAATCAATAGTGGAGAAAGTACTGTTATATATTTTAAAGGAAGGGATAATAGACACCTTAGTAGTGATAACCTGATTGGGCATAATCAGCATGATTTGCAAATGGGAAATCATGTTTGACAGACTTGTTGGAGTTTTTCGAAGACATTACTCACAAAATTGATAAAGAAGAGCCACTGGATGTAGTCTGCTGAGATTTTCAAAGGCTCTCACAGAAAGCTGGTTAGAAAAATTAAAGCACATGGTAGGAGGTAATGTGCTGGCATGGATTAATGTTTGGCCCACAAACAGAAGGCCCAGAGTGGGAATGAATGGAACATACTTATGTTGGCAGGCTATGTCTTGTGGGGTACTGGAAGGATCAGTACTTGGGCCCTGGGTGTTCACAATATATATCAACGATTTGGAAGTGTGTCCAAATATAATATTTCCCAATTTGTGGATGATATAGAGCTAAATGGGAGTGTGATGAAGATGTAAAACAGTTTCGGGAAGATTTGAACAGGCTTGGCTAATGGGCAAGAACATGGCAGCTGGAATAGAATGTGGAAAATTTGAGGTTATTCACTTGAGTATGAGAAACAGTTATCCAGACTGCTTCTTAAACGGTAAGAGCTTAGAAAGTGTAGATGTCCAAAGGGACCTATGTATCCTTGCCGATAAGCCACTTAAGGCTAACATGCTCGTACAGCAAGCTATTAGAAAGACTAGTGGAATATTAGCTTTTATTGCAAGAAGATTTGAGTACAGGAGTAGTGAAGTCTTGCTTGAATTGTGTAAGAGCTTTGTTAGACTGCATCTAGATTACCAGGTGCAATTTTGGTCTCCTTTTCTCAGGGAAGATATTATTGCCACAGAGCGAATGCGGATAAGGTTCACCACGCTTGTTCTGGGGATGGGAGGACTGCCCTATGAAGAAATAATGGGCAGATATGCCTGTACTGTTAAGAATTTCAGAGAATGAGAGGTGATCTCATTGAAAGTTAAAAAATACTTGAAGGGATAGAGAATAAAAGCAGATGATCCTTGTGAAGAATTTTCACTGTTAGAGATGTAAGGTGTTTCCCCAGTTGAGATTGAGAACCAGAATGCATAACTTAAATCTAAAGGCTCTGTCACTTAGGTCTTAGATTAGGAGAAGTTTCTTCACTCATAGGGTTGTGAACCTTTGGAATTTGTGACTGCAGAGGGCTTTGGAAGCTCACTCTTTGAATATGTTTAAGGTAGAGATTGATAGATTTCTGATTATCAGTGGCATGTAGGGATATGGGGAGTGAAAGATATTAAAGTGTTTGATCAGCCATGATTGTTTTGAGTGGTGAGGCAGGCTCAGTGGGATGAATGGCCTATTTCTGTTTTATTTTCAGTTATTTTCTTCAATTACCTATAGACTGTTTCTCTTACCTACCAAGAATTACAGGAGTATGATGATAAAGATGGTGTAGAGCTGAATGAACACAGCAGGCCAGGCAGCATCAGGGGGGCAGGAAAGCTGACGTTTCAGGTCTGGACCCTTGTACAGAAAAAGGGTCTGAAGACGGGTCCAGACCCGAAATGTCAACTTTCCTGCTCCTCTGATGCTACCTGGCCTGCTGTGTTCATCCAGCTCTACACCTTGTTATCTCATTCTCCAGGATCGGCAGTTCCTACTATCTCTGATGATAAAGATGGTTAATTTTTAACCCTCACATATTTTAAAATCAATTTTGCAAGCAAAATTTCATAATAGTGCATAATGTCACAATTATGTAAAGCCAGTATAGAAAGTTTGAGTTTGTTTATACTTCACAAATGCCATTAATTATTGACACTGTAGGCTGGTAACATCTTAAAATCATTTTAATGAATTACAATTGCCATAGTATCATAACCCATGGATGGTAAAGAGGGCCATGAGTAACTAACTTAGATTTAGGAATTCCATAAAATAATAATTGTGGGATTTGTGAAATAAATTTAAATGCTGTTATATCTGTTTTTCATCGTGGTAGTTTTATATTTGCATAATCTATCAGGAGCTCTTAGTGGTAGCAGTGGGGGGATTGCAACAGTAAAATATTGTTGATGTGAAAAAGTCATGACAGCTTCTGTTGTTTGTTATGATTGAACACATCAAGGATTACCATTTTTGAATTTTAAAGATTTGTCATAATGATGCTTATTGCTTTATCAAGACCTGGTTGCAAGAATGCTGTTCTTTATAGATTCCTAGATAGTGAGTTCATCTATCTGGTTTCTGAATTGTCATTCATCGTCTTTCCATTTCTGTTTGTTTGTGTGTGATCTTTTAGCTCTCATGTTCTACAACCTTGAAAGGAAAAGGTCAGTTAAAGTTTACTTCTGGCTGCTGGAGTCCTCATCACAACTGCTCGCAACTTGCCACAGCGAATGACACAGCTATTCGAGGCTGGGACATTAGAACCATGTGGTAAGCAGGAAATGGCTCCCATTCTAGAGTTGCTTATAATGCTTGACTTTTGAAACTTACTGAAATCCAGTCTGTGAAATGTGCACCTAAAGCTACATTTCATTTGGTGTTTATAGTTGAGCAATTCTTTGGCAATTGTTATTATCATAATTGAAATCAATGTAGATCTATAATGTTTCTATAAGGGTGGCTTTTAAGGCTGATTTTTACTATATGTAGAACTGTCCTGTGCAATGGTTAAAAAAATCTTAACTGATGTTCGGTTGACCATCTTGTCTACTTTTGGTTTCATTCTGCCTACAATCATTGGTCCTCATCTCTATATCTTTCACATTCCATTCTTTCACATTCTAACCTCATACACCTAACAAAGTCATAAAGTGACTTATACATTTTTCAGGAAACCAAATTAATTTATGTAGATGTTTTTATGATATGACCTGACCCAGTACTAAGTTTGATCCTCCTTCTCCTGTTTGACATCAGACAGGACTCTTTACATCCAGCAAATTTTCCTCCTCATTTACTCCTTATTTTACAACTATGACTACAATTCAAAAGTGCTTCATTGACTGAAAGGTTTTATATAAGCTACATAAATGCAAGATTTTTTTTCTTGAAGCAAATTGTGCAAATCTCAGTTGGGATTTGTTCCACTGAGATGTTTCAAGGAATTTTGCTGAAAAGCCCTGACATAGGTTTGGCAGACAGAGATGAATGATTCAATGAGGGCCTCTATTACTTCACGTATGTAATGTTGAGAAATACTGGACAGCCTCACTGCAGATGGAAACGGAAGACAGTACAAGAATAAACTGTTTAACTTTCTGCAGGCAAGTTATATGAACTGTTGTCCATAAATTATATTTACTACCTTTCAGACTTCATACGTTTTACATCCATTTATTGTTAATTTTGTGAATTAAGGAAATAATCATTAAAATTATATGAAGATATTTTCTAAGTACAATCTACCATTTCAATTAATGAATTTTGTTTGCTATGTTGAATTTTTTAAGTTTTATATTCAACTGATTTAAGCAACATTCATTTATAACAGTAACTAAATTATACCATTACAATCATGTATTCCATGCCATAGTATAGTGACACTGTACTTAACGAAAAGAAAGTATTTTGTGATACATTGTGTGCAACACTAAATGACACCCATTATCTTGCACTGTTTCTTTCAGATATTTCCAGTGAAATACATCATAGCCTTAAAAATACTTGCTTTTTGTTGATAATTGATACCCTTATGTTCATTAATTTGATTTGTAGCTTAGTGGTGAGAAATGTCAATAGTGCTGTGGCTTGACCAACAACAGAAGCAGCAGCAGAAGCAATGAGAAGCAAAGGGTTTGTGGTCTCATAGTTTATATGAGCCATACTAATTGTATAACTGCCCCTTTTCCCCATTAATTCATCTAAAGTAGACTATCCTCTCAAAATACACATTCTGTTTCAACAAATGAAGCTGTTTAATGACATAACACTGACCTTAAAATTAAATTCACTGTTAACTTTAACAATCAGATCAGTTTTCAGTGTCCCTGATCAATGATCAATCCCTGATCAATCCCTGAACAATCAGTGTCCCTCAGCTCAGTTTTGAAGAAAAAGACTTTCAGATACATTGAAAGTAAAAGGAATGAGCATCAAGATAAATTGAGCAAGAAGAAAATCTTATTTGGGAGCAAGTGGTAGAAAATCTACAGTGCCAAGCAGCAAAGAACTTCCTTATTCAATACCCACTGAAAATAACCAACGTTGACACTTTATTAAGCAAAGCTTGTAACATAAATACCAAATGAGATTTGGTTCCAAACTATGCCAGACCATTTCACCTCTGACCTTTTTGTTTCAATTTGTAGTCCTGAGTACAATAAATTCTACTGATCTTTTCAAATCGTTTGTGATTCTGTAATGTGACAGGAATCAGAAGAATGGCCGATTCATCCACTGGCTGTAATTAGGAATGACTATTATTGTTGTCTACAGTCACCACACGTTAAAAGGAGCTCATTGTGTGAGGCTCTTAATTATGATAAATATAAACAGTGTCGAAATATGATGAAGCAGTGGCAAAAGTGATTAAGACACTCTTAGCATGGTCTTATTACCTATTTATGAAAATTACAGAGAATGGGAAGACTTGTGGAATCCACAATTTAAATATTTCAAATACAAATATGCATTTTGAGATTTTAAAAATGCTGATACTTTTAGACGATGAAAGTACAGTACTGTTTTAGAAAACAATCTTGCAGTTTCCCACAATTCATTGTATCTTCAATATAGACCGTATGGCACACTGACAATTTGAAATACTCCAGAAAAGTGTGTTCACAAATAATCACAAAAGGAAAAGCCCTCATTCTATTGCAGGATATGCAGTGCATTTGTTTTACGTGGTACAGCAAATCTCTTTTTAGCTATTCCTACAATGTTCAAATGTATTGTTTTGGTCCTGAAAGTAAGAAAACCATTTGTAGCAAGAATCATATAACTATATACGTTGGGGGAAAAAACTGCGGAAAGCTGCAACACAAAGGGACTTGGGAGTACTTGTGCATCAAACGCAGAAAGCTAGCACACAGATGCAGCAGGTAATCAGGAAGGCTAATGGAATGTTGACCCTTATTTCAAGGAGGTTGGAAAAAAAGAGTAGGGAAAACTTACTGAAACTGTACAAGGTGCTGGTGAAATTACTTCAGAAATACTGTGAGCAGTTTTGGTTCCCTTATTTAAGACACGATATCATTTCATTCAGAGAACGTTCACTAGGATGATCCCTGGTATGGAGGAGTTGTCTTATGAGCAAGGATTAAACAGGTTGGGACTGTAGTCAGTGAAGAGCTGAGCTCGTTGAAACATATAGGATTCTTAAGGGGTTGACGGTGTAAATATTGAGAGGATGTTTCCCTTTGTGGAAGAGTTTAGGACTGGGGACATAGTATCAGAATAAAGGGGCGCCAATTTAAGACTGAAATAATCAAGAATTTCTTCTCAGAGAATTGTGAGTCTTTAAAACTCCTTGCAACAGACAACTGTGGGTGAAGTGTCTTTGTGTATATTTAGGGCTGAAATAGATAGAATCGTGATCAGTAGGGGATCAGGGGTTACATGGATTACGTGAAAATGGTTGTGAGGCGTGTCGGATCAGCCACAATATCATTAAATGGCGGAGTAGGCTTGAGGGACGGAACAGCCTGTTTCTTATGGTGTCACAGTATGAAACAACATATTGAGACCTGAATACAAAAATAAGGAAGTAATATTCCATTTGAATCACATTGGTTCTGTCAGGTAAACTATTGTGTGCATTTCTATGCACTCCATTAGAGAAGCATTAAAAAAATGAAAAGATTGCAACAAAGATTGAATAAGTTTTGAATATTTTTTAAAAATGGGGCTTATTCACAGGTTAAAAAGAACCTAATAGCAGTCTTCAAAATCATGAAAGCTTCTGAAAATAGCTGAGAAACATATCTGCTAGTTGATGAATCAAGTCACATGGGCACATGAACCCTGAATTGATGCTAAAAGAATCATTGGGATGTTGTATACAGTGTCCAGAAACTAGGTCATTTGTATATAGAATGATTATCCATAAATATCTAAGTTTAAAATAATTGGATAAAGATTTGACAGTGGAATAAAAATGAGTATGCAAGTGAGCAGAGAAATAAGCTTAGAAAGTTGCAGTTGAAGAATGAGCAACAGCACAGGCATCACGAGCCAAGTAGCTTTCTCCAGTGACAGAATTCTTTTAAACATATCATTTCTGCATTCTAATTTTAGGAAAATTAGTTGAATTGAATTTAGAGTTCTAAGAGTCATAGAGTCCTAGAGTTATACAGCATGGAAACAGACCCTGTGGTCCAACTTGTCAATGACAATCAGATATCCTAAATCTAGTCCTATTTACCTGCATTTGGCTCATATCCCTTGACCCTTCCTATTCATGCACCCATCCAAATACCTTTTAAATGTTGAAATTATACTTGCCTCCGCCAATTTCTCTAGTAATTCGTTCCATACATGCATCACACTTTGCGTGAAAAAGTTGCACCTTAGGTCCCTCTTAAATCTTTCCCCTCTCACCTTAAACATATGCTGTCTAGTTTTGGACTCAACTACCGTGGGAAAAAGACCTTGACTATTCACCCTATCCATGCCCCCTCATGATTTTATGAACCTCTATAAGGTCACCCCTCAGTCTCTGACAGTCCAGGGAAAAAACTCCAGCCTATTCAGCCTCTCCCTGTAGCTCAAACCTTCCAATCCCAGCAACATCCTCGTAAATCTTTTCTGAATCCTTTCAAGTTTAACAACATCCTACCGACAGCAGGGATATCAGAATTGAATGCAGTATTCTAAAAGTGGCCTAACCAATGTCCTGTGCAGCCAGAAAATGACATCCCAACTCCTGTAATCCGTGCACTGACCAATGAAGGCAAGCGTGCCAAACACCTTCTTTCACTACCCTGTCTGCCTGCGATTCTACTTTCAAGGAACTATGCACCTCCACCCTTAGGTTCCTTTGTTCAGCAACACTCCTCAGAGCCCTATCATTAACTGTTTAAGTCTTGCTCTGATTTGCCTTACCAAAATGCAATACCTCATA
Source organism: Ginglymostoma cirratum (assembly GCA_024137785.1). Lineage (NCBI taxonomy): Eukaryota > Metazoa > Chordata > Chondrichthyes > Orectolobiformes > Ginglymostomatidae > Ginglymostoma > Ginglymostoma cirratum. Next base: position 25,452,908 of record JAHRHZ010000111.1, on the reverse strand, counting down.
TTTATCTAAATTAAACTCCATCTGCCACTCCTCAGCACATTAGCCCATCTGATCAAGATGCCATTGTGTTATAAGATAACCTTCTTCACTGTCCACTACACCATCTATTTTGGTGTCACCTGCAAATTTACCAACCATACCTCCTAGATTTACGTCCACATCATTTATATAAATGATGAAAAGCAGTGGACCCAGCACTGATCTTTGCAGTCCAGCACTGATCTTTGCAGCACACCACTGGTCACAAGCCTCCAGTCGGAAAAGAAGCCCTCACCACCACCCTCTGTTTCCTAGCTTCAAGCCAATTTTGCATCCAATTAGCTAGCTCCCCTGGTTTCAGTATGATCCAACCTTGTCAACCAGTCTACCATGTGGAACCTTCTTGAGCATCTTGCTGAAGTCCATTTAGACCATGTCTACATCTCTGCCTTTATCAGTCCTCTTTGTCACTTCTTCAGAAAACTCGATTACGTTAGTGAGACATAATTTCCCATGCGCAAACCTATATTGATTCTCTCTAATCACTCTTTGCCTCTCCAAATACATGTAAATCCTGTCCCTCAGAGTCTCCTCCAACAACTTATCCACCACTGACATCAGGCTCGCCTGTCTATGGTTCCCAGGCTTTTCCTTACCATCTTTCTTAAATAATGGAACCACATGAATCAACTTCCAGTCTTTCTGCACCTCACCTGCAGCTATCGATGATACACGCATCTTACAAGGAGCCCATCATTCTCTTCCCTAGTTTCCTACAGTGTTCTGGGATTTACCTGATCGAGGGGATTTATTCATGTTTATGCATTTTAAGACATCCAGCACCCCCTGTTTTGTGCTATGGACACTTTTAAGGATATCACTATTAATTTCCCCAAGTTCTCTAGCTTCCATATCCTTCTCCACAGTAAAGTATGCTCCTACTGCCGTTACACTCCTCTAGGGATTTACTCAATCCCTGCTGTCTGTACCTGACATATGTCTCTCTCGCCCAGATCCTCAATTTCTCTAGTCATCCAGAATTCCCTATAACTACCAGGTTTGCCCTTTGCACTAGCAGGAACATACTGCCTGTGAACTCTTGTTATCTCATTTTTAAAGGCCTCTCGCTTTCCACTGTCCCTTTACCTGTGAATAGCCTCTCCCAATCAACTTGTGAAAGTTGTTGTCTGATACTGTCAAAGAAATAGAATTATGATCACTGGCCCAAGTGTGCGCCCCAATGACACCTCAGTCACTTGCCCTGCCTTACTTCCCAAGAGAAGGCCAAGTTTTGCTTCTTCTCTAGTAGATATATCCACATACTGAATAAGAAAATTTTCTTATACATACTTAAGAAATTCCTCTACATCCAAACCCTTAAAATTATGGCAATCCCAGTGCATGTTTGGAAAGTTAAACTCCCCTACCATTACAACCCTATTATTCTTACAGATACCTGAGATCTCCTTACATATTTGCTGCTCAATTTTATTGAGGGGCCTAAGTGCAATCCCAATAAGGTTATCATTCCTTTCCTATTTCTCAGATCATTCACATAACTTCACTGGATGTTCTCCCAGAAATATCCTCAAGTACAGCCGTAATGTTATCCTTAACTAAAAACACCACTTTCCCTTCCTTCTTGCCTCCCTTTCTATCCTCCCTATAGTGTCTATACCCTGGAACATTGAGCTGCTAGTCCTGCCCCTTCCTGAGCCATGTTTCTGTAATAGCTATGATATCCCAGTTCCATTTTCCCAACCACACATTGAGTTCATCTGCCTTGCCTGTCAGGCCTCTTGCATTGAAATAAATGCAGTTTAATTTATCAATCTTAGCTCGTTCCCCTTGTTCTTGCCTTGCCTTGATTATTTAACTTTGCTCCTCTTTTCTACTATACTAGCCTCAGACTTACTTCTTTTCTCATTACCTCTTTGGGTCCCACCCCACACCACCACCACACCACTATCCTGTCCCCACTCTCTCCCCTTTAAAGCCTCCCAAGTAGCACTAGCGCATTTCCCCGCCAGAATATTGGTCCTCTTCCAATTCAGGTGCAACTCACTTCTTATACACATCACTTCTACCCGAGAAGAGATCCCAACAACTCTGTCCCCTGCACCAGCGCCTCAGCCACACAACCATCTATCCTATCCTCCTATTTCTACAGTCAATGGCACAAGGCATTGGGAGTAATCCAGATATCACTAACTTTGAGGACCTACTTTTTAACCTCTTGCCTAATTTCCTATATTCTTTCCGCAGAACCTCGTCCCTTTCTCTTCATACATGGTCATCATAGAATCCCTAGGGCATAGAAACAGGCCATTCAGTGCATTGAGTCCACACTGACCCCCTGAAGAGCTCCCCCCCCCCAACACCCACAAACACACCTTTAATCCTACAGGCCAATTCACCTAACTTGCACATCTTTGGACTGTGGGACGAAACCACAGCAGCCGGACAAAACCCACGCAGACACAGGGAGAATGTGCAAACTCCACGCAGTTGCACAAGAGTGGATTTAAACTGTGTCCCTGGTGTTGTGAGGCAGCAGTGCTAACCACAAATCACTGTGCTACCTGCAAGAATTTGAGCTGAGGTAAAAACCAAAAGAGCTGTGGATGCTATAAATCAGAAACAAAAGAAGTAAAAGAGAAATCTGAGGAAGGCTCATCGGACCCGACAAATTAACTCTGATTTCTCTTCATAGACGCAGCCAGACCTGCTGAGCTTGTCCAGCAACTTCTGTTTTTGTTTGTAAAGCTTTCTGAGCTTGACGTAACTGGAACACTCAACCTCCCGTCCTGGAGTCAAACATGCAACCATTGCGCCACCAGCCCATGTTGTTGGTATCCACATGTATAACAACCTTCTGCTGGTAACTCTCCCCTTTGAGAATATTCTGCACCCTCTCTGAGACATTCTTGACCCTGGCATCAGAGAGGCAACACACCATTACTCGGATTCTCCAGCATCTGCAGTTCCTATTATCTCTGACACCATTCTGATGCCTTGTTGTTGGCTGCAGCAAAGTCTGTCTGTGCCTCTGACTAGAGAGTCCTCTATCACAGTCGATCACATGGAACCTGACATACCCCTCATTATAGTAGAGCCAGTCTCGTTACCAAAAACGTGGCTGTCCGTGCTATATTTCCCTAAGAGGCCATCACTCCTGACATTATCCAAAATAGCATACTTGTTTGAGATGGAAGTAGCCACAGGAGCCACAGTAGCCACATCCTCTCCTGCCTTTCGTATCATTAACTCATCTACCTGACTGTATCTGTGGTTCTTCTACCTTCCTGAAACTGCCATCCATCACATGCCCTGGTTCCTGTAAATTCCTCATTGCTTCTAACTGCTTCTGTCTGCAGTCCGTTAGGATTCACAACAAAGCATACTTCCTGCAGACATAATTTCCAGGAACATTGACTTTCTCCCTTGTCTCCCACATGTGACAGAAAGAGCACATCACTTTACTAAAAGCCATCTCTGCACCTTAAACAATCTACAGACCCAGAATATACTCAAAAAAATCACAACACACTTTCTCAAAATCTCAGCATTAACACAGTCTTACTGCTCAAAAACACTGCTTTAGGATAACTTAATACCTATCTTATATTTTAAAAAAATAATCAAGACAGATCTCAGTAAAACATAAAGAAAAACTCACCCTACTCACTGTTGTAGATTGACAAAAAAAGTGACAGATTAAGATTTATGTCTTAAAATCAAACACTTAGCTGGCCAGGCTCTGAAATCACTATCTCTCCTTGATGCTGTGTGTAGTTCCAATTATGAGGTCTTCTAAGGTCAGCTTTGAAATTGCACCACACTGTTTGGTTTTCTTTGACCTGTCTCCAGAGATGTTTGTAATTTCACAGTCAGTCAGCTGTGAAAGTTCACTGGTTGATTCTTTTGATGTATTCTTGCTGATCTCTAGAGCCCTTCTCCAACCCCTCCCCATGTCCACTCTCGTGAACTTTTGCCTCCTGCTTTCTCTCTCCCCTCGGTTTGAAAGTATTGTTGTTTCTGATTCTTTTTACAGTTCCAAAAATAATGCAAAACTTGCAAAAACAGCTTTTCACATTTCTCATGTTAATTGCTGGAGTGTAGGTGAATGCCAAATTATTGAAAAAAATCAAACTACTTTACCTTTTTGAGGAACAGAACTCAGTTTGTTTAGTGCAGTTAATCTCTTTTTAGTCTCACATCATCTTTTGATTTTAGACTCTGGCCACTGAAATGAAGTTTGGGAGCCAAAAAAAATCCTCAAATTAGTTTAATCCACATATTAATCCTTCAAGAATTATTTGTAATTCTGTCGCATCTAAAGTTCTGCTGTGATATGATCAGAAATCAAGGTTTCAGCCCAGCAGTAAAAATTTCCTATCAGTGACTAATGTGAAAGTAAATCAAAAGGCTGTATCTGCCTAGCCTCATAAGAAGTACTTTAACGTAGAATAGTCACCTTGGTTAAGCATGTTACAATAGGAACTAAGATAGTCTCGAAGAAGTATACTTCTCTGTAAATGTGCTGGTCACATTACCATGCACTGCATAAATTACTTGTGCTATTTGGCACCTCAAGGTCACATTTTCATTTGCTATTTTTAAACCCAAATAGTTTGAAATTCCTTAATTAAGATGTAACTCTACAGTCAAATTAAATAGATAATGCCGTTGTTTAGAAGGGAAGCATTCATCTTTTTCATTTTGAGGTTTTAAACTTTTAAACTATTTCAAACTTTATGATCTATTCAAGGCCATCAGTTCATTCTCCAGTTGTAATTTTAGAAAATGAAAGGTCTTGTGACATCAATACTGAACAGATTTTGGTGTTTACTTTAAAGTACAATCAGCATTACCTAAACTTTAAAATTCCCAATGAAAGCCATTCTTTTTTCTAGATCTCTGATGCTGTATGCATGCTATCAATAAGACATTCTCAAATTAGCTTAATGTGCAGAATAATCTTACAAGAGTTGTTTGTAATCCTCGTCCATCTCAGTGATACAAATACAAATCATTATTTCATTTTTCTAATCACAGTCCAATCCAGCAATAAAAGTCTTCAACAGCAACTAATACAAAAGGCTCTCCATTCGGCCTCATAGGATGTGCTTTAGGAGTCTGTTCTGTGCAGGTTTCTTACAGGAAAATTTTTATTCATCAGTTCAACTGGGTGAAGGCTGTCATTTTCAGTTACTTGTGAAAGGAAGGTGTCTTGATGACTGTACTGCCACTGGAATCTTGAATAAATAAGTCAAACTTGCACCTGTCAGCCCAGTAACTTCCAGCACGTTACCGCATCTTTACCTAATCCTGAAAATTAGAACTCGAATGCATAGTAATAAAATGTTCTAATTCAAGCTCATTATGATCATGTAGATTTTCCATTCATTGTCAGAAAACCTGCTGCTATCCAAGGCAGCAAAGAAGAGTTCCCTCCACTCAGTTTTTACATTTTGCCTGTTGGTTAACATTTATTTTCTGCATTTCAGCATCATAGTTCTTACCTGGCTGCCTGAGGACCTTACTTTTTCCAGTGAAGTTTCAATGCACCTCTGACTAAATAGGTTATTGAAATGTTTGTCCAAAGTAATCAAATTACTAAAAGTAATCCGAATACCCTCCTGAAGTAAATAAAAAGTTTGGAATGTCCTGTCTATAGAACACAGCACAAATCAAATCCAGTCAAATACTATTCTTCAGCCTACCCTCAATTATCAAAGTGATCAAATGTATCATGAAAACCTGTACATTTGAGAGAAGACAAAACAGCAATGTTGCAAGAACACCATTACATCCACGTTTCCCTCCAAGTCAGACAGTATCTTAGCTTGCTGAACCAATAATCAGAATTCTCGACAACACTATTGAGGAAGCTGCATCAGCACTATATTTACAGATGTTCAAGGCTGAGGCCAACCACCAATATCCCAGTGACTATAGATGACAATAACTATAGCCTTGTGAGTGTCAGGTACATCCTGAGAATATGTAAGACAACATAAGTAATTATATCATTTATAGATAACAAGGTGTAGAGCTGGATGAACACAGCAGGCCAAGCAGCATCAGAGGAGCAGGAAAGCTGACGTTTTGGGTCAAGACCCTTCTTCAGAAATGGGGGAGGGGAAGGGCATTCTGAAATAAACAGGGAGAGAGGTGGAGGCGGACAGAAAATGGATAAAGGATAAGATAGGTGGAGAGGAGACAGGTCGAAGAGGTGGGGTTGGAGCCAGTCAAGGTGAATGTAGAAGGGGAGTTAGGGAGGGGATAGTTCGGTCCAGGGAGGACGGACAGGTCAAGGAGGCGGGATGAGGTTAGTGGGTAGGAGATGGGGGTGGGGCTTGAGGTGGGAGGAATGGTTAGGGAGGCTGGGACGAGCTGGGCTGGTTTTGGGATGCGGTCGGGGGAGGGGAGATTTCGAAGCTTGTGAAGTCCACATTGATACCCTTAGGCTGCAGGGTTCCCAAGCGAAATATGAGATGCCGTTTCAGCGGCCTTCGGGTGGCATCATTGTGGCAATGCAGGAGGCCGAGGATGGACATGTCGTCCAAGGAGTGGGAGGCGCGAGTTGAAATGGTTCGCGACTGGGAGGTGTAGTTGTTTGTTGCGAACCGAGCATAGGTGTTCCACAAAGCAGTCCCCAAGCCTCCGCTTGATTTCCCTGATGTAGAGGAGGCCACAACGGGAACAGCGGATACAGTATACCACATTAGCAGATGTACAGGTGAACATCTGTTTGATGTGGAAGGTCTTCTTAGGGCCTGGGCTGGGCATGAGGGGGCAGGTGTAGCACCTGCTGCGGTTGCAGGGAAAAGTGCCAGCGGTGGTGGGGCTGGTGGGGAGTATGGAGCAGACAAGGGAGTCACGGAGAGAGTGGTCCCTCCGGAAAGCAGATAAGGGTGGGGAGGGAAAAATGTTTTTGGTAGTGGGGTCAGATTGCAGATGGCGGAAGTGTCGGAGGATGATGCGTTGGATTCGGAGGTTGGTGGGTTGGTACGTGAGGACGAGGGGGATTCTGTTTTGGTTGTTATTGTGGATAGGGGGTGTGAGGGATGAGTTGCGGGAAATGCAGGAGACGTGGTCGGGGGCGTTTTCGACCACTGTGGAGGGGAAGTTGCGGTCCTTGAAAAACGAGGACATCTGGGATGTCTGGGAGTGGAATGCCTCATCTCGGGATCAGATGCGGTGGAGGCGAAGGAATTGGAATAGGGGATGGCCTTTTTGCAGGAAAGTGGGTGAGAAGAGGTGTATTCTAGGTAGCTGAGGGAGTCGGTAGGCTTGAAATGGATATCGGTTTCCAGGTGGATGCCAGAGATGGAGACAGGTCCAGGAAGGAGAGAGAGGTACCAGAGATGGTCCAGTTGAACTTAAGGTTGGGGTGGAAGTTGTTAGTGAAGTGGATGAACTGTGCGAGCTCCTTGTGGGAGCACGAGGTAGCGCCGATGCAGTCATCTATTTAACGGAGGAAGAGGTGGGACATAGGGCCAGTGTAGGTACAGAAGAGGGATTGTTCCACGTATCCTACAAAGAAGCAGGCATAGCTTGGGCCCATGTAGATACCCATGGCCACCCCCTTTGTCTGTAGGAAGTGGGAGGAATTGAAGGAAAAGTTGTTAAGGGTGAGGACGAGTTCAGCTAAGCCGATGAGGGTGTCAGTGGAGGAGGACTGGTCGGGCCTGCGGGACAGGAAGAAGCGGAGGCGCTTTAGGTCATCTGCATGGGGAATGCAAGTGTATAGGGACTGGATGTACATGGTCAAGATGAGGTGTTGGGGACCAGGGAATCAGAAGTTTTGGAGGAGGTAGAGGGCATGGGTGGTGTCATGGACGTAGGTGGGGAGTTCCTGGACCAAGGGGGAGAAAATGAAGTCGAGATAGGTGGAGATGAGTTCCTTGGGGCAGGAGCAGGCATAGACAATGGGTCGACTTGGGCAGTCAGGTTTGTGGATTTTGGGAAGGAGATAGAAACGGGCAGTGGGGGGTTGGGGAACGATGAGCATAGAGGCTGTGTGTGGGAGGTCACCTGAAGTGCTGAGGTTGTGGATGGTCTTGGAGATGATGGTTTGGTGGTCAGGAGTGGGATCATGATCAAGGGGGCGGTAGGAGGAGGTATCAGAGAGCTGGCATCTGGCATCGGCTACGTAGAGGTCAGTGTGCCATACTACAACTGCGCCACCCTTGTCTGTGGGTTTTATGGTGAGGTTGGGATTGGAGCGGAGGGAATGGAGGGTTGCCTGTTCTGTGCGGGAGAAGTTGGAGTGGGTGAGAGAGGTGGAGAGGTTGAGGCGATTGATGTATCGACGGCAGTTGGAGATGTAGAGATCAAGGGAGGGCAGGAGACCTTGGGGTGGTGTCCAGGAGGAGGGGGTGTGTTGGAGGGGCAGGAGAAGGGGTCAGCAGAGGGAGGGTTAGGCTCACGGTTAAAGAAGTAAGCACGGAGGTGGAGGCGGCGGAAAAACTGTGCGACGTCCAAACGTGAGTTGTATTCATCGATGTTTGGGTGGAGGGGGACAAAGGTGAGCCCTTTACTGGGGACTGACCATTCGTCCTCAGTAAGGGGGAGGTCTGGGGGATGGTGAAGACTCGGCAGGGCTGGGTGCTGCAGTCTCCTCTGGAGCTGCTGGCTGTGGAGGCGGTGGGCGGAGTGACGTCAGCGTCAACGGTGGGCGGATTTGTTTTGGTGGTATTCGTTGAGCAATAAGTGTTGGACAGGACAGCTCTGTTCCTCTCCCACAAATGCAATAGGAAAGTTTGCAACTACCCAATGCTGAAGATGGGATCTAGTTTTCTAAAAAACAAAATGCAGTAGTCTCTCCTATGTGAATTAATGAATACTATTCATCAATTTTCTTGACATTTGTAAACCAATGCAATTCTGCATTTTAATATTTGTGATCAAGGAGTACAGATTCAGAATTTTACTCTTAAAATAGTATTTCCAAGCAACTCACCACATATTTGAATTAAGCAAAAGGTCAGAATGTTATACCAGACATTTATCCATTTTACTTGATTACTGCAGACGTTTATGTAAAGACAGTTGCAACTCGTTTGAGATCAGTTATCAGATTTCAGTCTCCAACCTGTGTCTTCACTTTGATATCATAGGAAATTATTTAAACCTTCGCAGATTAGTGATTATTCCTTTAATAAATTTGCTTTACTATGAAAATATTGTTAACCAAATCATAAAACTGTGCTGTGCTGTAATATTGATTTTGGGGTAATGTGTTATACCACAGAGGCTTCACAGATTAATGTCAGTACAAGCTGCCAAATGAGAAACTCCAATTCAAAAGAAAAGACTATCTCAGTATCGCCATAATGCTGCAAGTTGGTTCTGTCTCAAAAGGGAACACTTCAAGTGCGGAGAACATTATCAAACATTCAGGGCACTCCTCACACAAACACAGACTTTTGAGGTATTATCAATATTACAAAATGGACCAATTTTCCCCAGCAGAAATGATGAAAATGTTAATTCCAATTGTCAGAATAATGGCCAAGCTCATGTCATTGTATCACTACAATTTAGTATAAATCATGATTAAAGACACAAATAGTGTCCTGTTATGGGATGCATTTAACTTGAAAATTTGATTATGTTCAAAAGCTGGTAATTGAAGAACAGTTTATGTCATGTACATAAGTTAAAGATGAAGCAAAACTAAGAAGTTTTTGTTTTCTTCTATGGTTTATAAACAAACACAGTTCTGTCAAAATAAATTAATTATTGCATAATTTAAACCATTGAAAACTTGGAATAATTTCACAAATGTTCAGTTTTATGGATTTTTTAATTAATTCAGGGAATGTGGGCTTTGATGGCCAGGCCAGCATTTATTGCCCACTGTCTTTGAGAAGATTGTGGTGAGCTGCCTTCATGAACCGTTGCAGTCCATGTACTGTTGGGACACCCACGTTGGTGTGAAGGATGGAGTTCCAGGATTTTGACACGGCAACTGTGAAGGGATAATTTCAAGTCAGGGTGGCGTGTGTCTTGGAGGGGAACCTGTGTTGGTGTTTCCATCCATCTGCTGCCCTTGACCTTCTATGTGGTAGAGGTCCTTGGTTTGGAAGATGCTGTTTTAAGGAGTCTTGGTGAGTCATTGCACTGCCTCTTGTAGATGGTACACATTTCTGCCACTGTCTGTTTCTTGTGCAGGAACTGAATGTTGAACGTGTTAGGTGGGGTACAATTCAAGTGGGCAGCTTTGTCCTTTAGGGTGTTGAGATTCTTCAGTGTTGCTGGAACTGCACTCATCCAGGCAAGTGGAGAGTATTTCGTCACATTCTTGACTTGTGCCTTGTACATGGACAGATTTTGAGGAGTCATGGTGTGACTTACTTGCCACAGAATCCCAACTTGGATTTGTTCTTGCAGCATTTATGTACCTGGCCCAGTTCAGTTTCTGGCTGGTGGTGTCACCCAGAATGTTGTTAGTGGGAGATTCAGCACCAGTATTGCCACTAAATATGAAGGGGTGATGGTTGGATTATTTGTTTCCAAGATGGTCATTGCCGAGCACTTCTGTGGTGCAAATGTCATTTGCCACTTAAGAGTCATAGAGTTATAGAGTAATACAGCATGGAAATAGGCACTTTGGCCCAAACAGGTCCATGCTGGCCATGGTGCCCACTCAGCTAGTTCCAATTGCCCGCATTTGGTCCATATCCCTCTGGACTCTTCCCATCCATGTACCTACCAAATGTTTTTTCAAATGTTGCTATTATACCTGCCTCAACCACTTTCTCTGGCAGCTCATTCCATATACGCAGCACTCTCTGCGTGAAGAAGTTGCCCCTCAGGTCCTTCTTAAATCTTTCCCCTCTCACCTTAAACTTATGCCCTCTAGTCTTCGACTCCCCATCCCTGGGAAAAAGACTAAATGCATTCATCCTGTCTATGCTCCTCATGATTTTATACACCTCAGTAAGGTCACCCCTCATTCTCCTACATTCCGAGGAATAAAGTCCTATCTTGGCCAACCTCTCCCTATAACTGGGGCCTACTAGCCCTGACAACATCCTCGTAAATCTTCTTTGCACATTTTCCAGTTTAACTATGCCTTTCCTATAAAAGGGTGACCAGAACTGTACACAATACTCCATGTGTGGCCTCACCAACGACTTATACAACTGTAACGTAATGTCCCAGCTCCTATACCCAATGCCTCAACTGATGAAGGCTAGCATGCTAAATGCCTTCTTTACCATCCTGTCTACTTGTGATGCTGCCTTCAATGAACTATGTACTTGTACTCCTAGGTCCCTCTGACCCACAACACTCCACTGGAATTTACCATTTACAGTATAAGTCCTACCTTGGTTTGACTTTGCAAATTGCAATACCTCACACTTACCTGTATTGAATCGCAGTCCGCAGCCCACTCCGCCATCTGATCAAGATCCCTTTGTAATTTTTGATAACCTTCCCCACTGTCTACAATACCTCCTAATTTTGTATCATCCGCAAACTTATTAATCATGTCTTGTACATTCACATCCAGATCATTTATGTAAATAACAAATAATAAAGGTCCCAGCACCGACCCCTGTGGCACACCACTAGTCACAGGTCTCCAGTCCAAGAAACAACCTTAAACTATCACACTTTGCTTCCTACCATTGAGCCAATTTTGAGTCCAATTAGCCAGCTCTCCCTGGATCCCAAGCGACCTCACCTTCATGACTAGTCTGTCATGAGGGACCTTGTCAAAGACCTTACTAAAGTCCATTTAGATAACATCCACTGCCTTACCCTCATCAATCCTCTTGGTTACCTCTTTGAAAAACATCTGTAAGATTTGTCAGACATGACTTCCCACACGCACATCCATGTTGACTATCCCTAATCAGACCTTGACTATCCAAATGTTGGTTGATCCTGACCCTCAGTATCCTCTCCAATAACTTGTCTACCACTGATGTCAGGCTCACTGGCCTGTAATTCCCTGGCTTGTCGTTGCTACGTTTCTTAAACAATGGAACAACATTAGCTACCCTCCAGTCTCCCAGACCTTCACCAGTTGCTAAAGATAAATCAAAAATCCCTGCAAGGGCCCCTGCAGTTTCTTCCCTAGCCTCCCACAATGTCCGAGAATGGACTTCATCAGGCCCAGGGGATTCACCCACCTTAATGCACTTTAAGCTACAAACATCTCTCTGGTAATATGTATGTGATCCAAAACATCGCCACTTGTGTCCCTTATTTCCTTAGCATCTATGATTCTCTCGTCAGTAAATACTGAGGAGAAGTATTCATTAAAGATCTCCCCCATCTCCTGTGGCTCCATGCATAGAAGGCTATGCTGATCTTTAAGGGGTCCTGTTTTCTCCCTAGTCACCCTTTTACTCTCAATATAGCTATTGAGCCTCTTGGTATTATCTTTAATCTTACCCATCATGGGCAGAAACACCTGCCACAGGTAGATTGGTGAGAATGAGGTCAAGTAGGTTGTTCTCACATCACCTGCTGCAGATACTGTAGCAACTGTGTCTTTTAGAACCTAGCCAGTTCTGTTAGGGTGGTGCTACTAGGTCATGCTTAGCGATGAACATTGAAGTCCCCATCCAGACTGCATTCTGTGTCTTTGTCATTGTGTGTATCTGCCAAGTAGTGTTCAACATGGTAGACAACTGGTATTTCATTTGGCAAGGAAGGAGGGTGTGATAGAAACTAAATAGCAGAAAGTTTCCTTGTTCATGTTTGCCCTGATGCCGTGAGACTTCATGCGTCCAGAGTCAATGTTGAAGATTCCCAGGCCAACTCCTTCCCAACTGTTTATCATTTTATCTCTTCTGTGTCAGGTGGGCCTGTTCTGTTGGTTGGATAAGACATAACTGGGATGATGGTGGTGTGCCTAAGACATTGTCAGTAAAATAAGATTCCATCTGAATGACTATATGCAGTAATGCTTGACTGCTTTGTGGGATACCTCTCCCAGTTTTGGCATAAAACATGCCGATTACTATAATGATGAAGGGCCTAGGCCCGAAACGTCAAGTTTTCCTGCTCCTATGATGCTGCTTGGCCTGCTGTGTTCATCCAGTTCCACACCTTGTTATCTCAGATTCTCCAGCATCTGCAGTTCCTATTATCTCCGATTACTATAAACTTTGGAGGGCTGACAGGCCTGCGTATCATTATCATTTCTGGTGCCTTGGTTGATGTTGAGTGGTTCCTCTTGTTTAATACCTTTAATTATGCTTTGTAACCATGAAATCAATCAGCATTTAAGAATCAACCGCATTGCTGCGGATCTGGAAGTGAGGCCACATGAGGTAAGATGTCAGATCTCCTTCCCTAAATGTCTTGGTAGGTTTTTACAACAATCAGCAATTGGTTTTATGGTTGCTTGTCGACCACCCTTTAATTCCAGATTTATAATTGAATTTATATTTCATAATTTGCCATACTGAGTTTCAAACTCATGCCCTCATGGATTTCTGGATTGCTAATCTCCAGAACCACTGTTTTCCCTGAAACTGTTGTGACCAGCTGACGATGTGTGAATTGGCTGCACTGTGTTCAATCTCCTCCAATGTATGCCACAAAGATAAATGATTTTTTAAACATGTGGCAAAAACTCTCTGTAATTTAAAATATTGTTAATTAATTTCTACCAGATCAGAAAGGAATGAATCACAAGATTTTTTTACCAGTGAGCTAAGGAGTAATTTTGTTAACTGCTAACACTGGTCAAATAAATAAGCTGTGGCTTCAGTATACATATACAGGTACAATGTTTAAAAAAAGGATTGTGTCCAGTACAATAGGAAACTGAAAGGAATATACAGTGTAAAGCTGTTGGAGTGTCTGTGAGGCATAAGGTTTCAACATGAGATTGTGGTTGTTCGGTTGGTTTCCTGTATTATCAGTGGCAAGTGAATATTGCATAAAGCCTTTACATTCTGGGTGTCCTGATGCTTCCCTTTAATCAGTGTGATAACTGGGCAATTTGCTTTCTTAAGAGGAATGGAAAGAGTTTTTTTTCAGCTAGTTTGAATTGTGCACTCACTCAAACATCTATCTTCTCTTTTTGGCCACAAGCAGATCCAGAGTCACAGGTGTTAAATTCAGTAGATGGAATTTGGAAATTCATATTTTATCACGATTGTGACAAAACTGATTTAATTTCACAGAATCACAGAATTGTTGCAGTGTAGAAGGAGGCCAATCAGACCAGCATAAACGATCAGATCACAGGTGTCACTCCGTTGCTTTCTTCCTGTCACCATACATATTCTTCCTCTTCAGATAACAGTCTAATCAATTGAACCTGCCTTTACCACACTCCCAGACAGTGCATTTTCCAGAGCTTAACTATGAGCTGTGTAAAAACATTTCTCCTCAGTTTGTTTTTGCTTCATTTGTCAGTTACTTAAAATTTGTGCCCTTTGTTCTTGATCATTTCATAAGTTGGAACAGTTTCTCCCTAACCACTTTCTAATTTTATTTGTAAGGACTATTGTGTAATTCATTTTCAAACAGTTTTTTAAAGCATCTTAGCCAGTGCAGGGCACTGCAATTAATTGAGAAGAATCAGAGTTCTCATTGCAGTAACTCTTGCTACGGTCTGTGTATAAGCAGATTGTTAACATTTGACAGCAACACTCTGTCCTTACAATCAAATGGACTGCCAGCATTCCCAAACCAGATTCTCAGATACCAAGAAGAAATGGGTATATTGGAACTGTATCCCAGTATGAGACACCCTCTTCAGGACAGCGAAGCTGATGGAAAATATTTGCGTTGGTGAGAAGTGTCCTTCTCAACATCTGGCAAACTAGCAAATGCTCAGGAAGTCTGAGTAGATCCCTACAGCATTGAAGTGCATGTCATTATAAACCAATTCTTATTCTAGGTTTCTCATAAATATAGTCAACACAGTGTGGAGCTGGAGGCGCGCAGCAGGTCAGGCAACATCAGATCTGATAAAGGGTCCCGACCTGAAACGTCAACTTTATGATGCTGCCTGACCTACTGCGTTCCTCCACCTCCACACTGTGTTGACTCTGACTCCAGCATCTGCAGTTCTTGTTATTTCTCATAAATATAATTGGGGTAAAAGGTTAGAAAATTCCCAGTCAAGCAGTATATTCTGTCATCCATATTTGAAAATTCTTCCACACTTTTCATATTTATCCATTTACAGATGCTTGTTTAAAAGAATTATGCAGCAAATCTTTTTGTAAGTGGTCATGAGATATCCTTGAGGTTTTTATAATTGGCTCCTTACTGTTTAGATGGTTACTGTACAGAGATTATTTTAATAAATAATAAGCATTTTTCATTTTCACAAAACATGACATATTGCTGCATCAGAAATGAACTTTTTACACATTTTCTTCTCATGTAGTCAAGTTTATTGCATTGAAAATGCCCATGGCCAATTGGTACGAGACCTTGACTTCAATCCCAACAAGCAATACTACTTAGCAAGCTGTGGGGATGACTGTAAAGTGAAGTTTTGGGACACCAGAAATGTTCATGAACCAGTCAAGACTTTGGAAGAACATTCCCATTGGTAAGTGTGTTTTCACTTCACTTGATCAAAATGGCAATTCACTCATTTCTTTCTGCTCATTCCTGTCGTTTTCCAGTCTACCCATCAAGAGCTGAATTTAAAAGTTGCAAATGGCAAGAGACTTTTTTTTTCCTCATTTTTGCACTAGAAATGTGTAAGTGTGATCTGTGGTGCAAATTATAATTTGGGTGCATGGCTAGAAGCCCAGCACTGATGCTAAAACTTTTAGGTACATTTTGTTGTTGGTTAAAACTTAATTTACTGGATTTGTTGAGACTCTGATCTAAAGTGAGAATACAAGCCTTAGTTGTGTCCTGTTTGTCCAATGGTGTACCAAACCATCAGTTGTTTGATGTTTAGCAACCTGTGGTACTGTTTCTATTTTGGATCCAAATGTACAATATGAGCAAAAACAATACATGTGTCTAACTATTTAGAGAGTCACATGAACACAAAATAGTAAGTTAAAAACAAAGAACTGCAGGTGCTGTAGATCTGAAATAAAAGCAAAGTGCTGAAGAAACTCAGCAGATCTGGCAGCATTTGTGGATAAAGAGGCAGTTAAAATTTTGAACTTATGTTCCAAAGAGATGTCATACTGGACTTGAAGAGTCATTTGTTTTGGAAAGAAAAATTGAACAAATTTCTGTCAATTTCTTCATGACTAAAATGGTTTTTGTTCCCGGTGAATTGAAATGCTCAGTCTTGATGTATTCTGATTTGTGCTGAATTTAGTGGTAGATTTGCTACGTCGAACTCAGAATCTGAGCTAACAGCACAATAGCGAGCCTGGGTTTTCATTTATAATTGCTATCTTATAACACTTTATGGAATGCATATATAAATGTGTGCTCGTTTCACATATTATATGATGATATTAGATAATAAGGTTTCACTAGAGCATTTAATTTAATTCTTGGGTATCTTTACAGCCAAATAAAAAAAACTAATACATGAATAATCTGACTTTATAGTTGAAACATTATGGGTTAAACAAAATCTAATTGTGTTTTTTTTTATTTTCTGTAATGCATAAAAAACGTTGCAACATGCACTACAGGGTGACTCCATCATCTAATGCTCTCCACAGAGAATACATTTGAAGATAGGGATTCACAGGGCTGCAGCTCACCATTTTCCATCTATTAATTCCCGAGATGCAATTAATGCGAGCATCAATCCCTGCAGGGACCACTGGCATTGCAGAATCACTCCATACAAAAAATCATTTGATATAGCTTGGGTATTTAACATCAAGCTCACATTGATAAAAAGTTGTAAGAACTTTGTGGAAGGCTACTTAACATATAGTATTTTTAATTTTCATTTGAATATACATTAAAATTCATCAGCACTTAATCATTGAAACATTTTTTGTGCTAAAATAGTGAACTAAATTAGCTAATATTTCTGCCCCTGTTTTAAGATCCAAGTTGCGGTGTGTCTGGCAATATATCGTCAGCCAGCAGGCCAGGAAAAGGCCCACCTCTCAACTGTAACACTTCTAGCAATCTTCATTCACACATGGTGAGTGAGTTGCTGATTTCAGTGCCTGAAATTATAATAACCCTGCTTATTATGCAGGTGAGCTCAAAGATGTATGGGAACTTGCTGGGCTGGGCCAGAAAGAGATCCAGAAGTATAATGTAAAATCCAGTCCAATGAATCTTTTTGGGTAGGTAAAGTGGTTGAGGGTGGAAGTTGGGGAGGTCAGGGAAAGTTAATGGAGCCTCATAGCACAGCCTGGCGATACACTGAAGGTGTTATCCTTGACAGAAAAAGGGCAAACAAAGTATGATTATCTCACTGAAATTGTAACTGCACAATTACACTTTGGACTGACTTCTAATCACCCCACTGGTTGAATTCTCTGTCATAATTCCTTTTTTCAGAGATGGTAAATCTGTCTTGGAAAATATTTACAAAAAGTAGTTGAATGTTGAAAACAAGTAATTCTCTTAACTATGTTTTGTTGTGAGAAATGCACATATTAAGCATGTACAATTGGGGCAGAAATAATTGTGAACACATTTAAGAGGGAGACAAAGACACAAATAGAAAGAAAGGCATTTGGAGATCTTTCCTTCATTCTAATTTGACTTCTTTTCTAAAACAAAAGCATGTTTCAAAGGAATCAAAGTATTTTTGAGGGAAACAAATGAAAAGGAGTTTAGGGAGAGTTTAAACACTAATTTAGGGTGGCTATCTAAAGGTACCATCCACCCTTTTGAAGAGTTGGGGGAGGGATTTGTGGATGGACATTAAAGTTGATGTCAGCGATGTTGGAAAAACAGCAGGCAGTATACAAGATAACTGATATTGTGGGTACTTCAAAGAGAAAGCACAAAAGGCCATAACAGGAATGTCGTTGGAAAGTGCATGGAAAGGGCACATGAGGGGAATAAGGGTAGAGCCATAAGTGTTTGGAGGAGAGGATGAGAAAGAATGTGTTGACAGCCCCATTTTCTCTTATTGCATCACCTCAGATGAAAGCTGCAAGCATTTGTAGTATCCTTCCCTGCCAGTTAAAGCCATCTATCTCACCTAAAGGGCGGGAGAAGTAGTATATTAAAGATAAAGGTACAAGGAAACATCAGTGCAGTGACGTTGTACAGAATAAAATAAGAGAATTGGATTCAAAAATGGAAGGACAGAAAGAGAATCAGCCCAAGAATTTAGGCCTCAGCTTTGACCATGCTCTTTGGTTATGTTCTCATCCCATAGCAAATCAACCATTTGTATATAACTGTGTAAACAACTGGAAGAAAATAATTGAGAATGAGAATCATTTGGGAAAGGGTAGAAGAACAAAGTCACTTGCATAAGATATAATTGCAATTCTATTAATACTTTGAAATTCCACCTGAGGGGACATATAACTTCACTGTGTCTGTCTTTTGATATATTACTTCAATAAACTTGCTGCTTTAGAGTAATGGGTGAATGGTTGTCACATTTAGGTTGGAATAAGACTTAGAAAAACATTAGAAACTACACACGGGTTCCCAGTGACAGATGAGCGATGAAATGGGAGATCTCCTGGTACTGAAAAGTAAATTAAAATTAATAATGCAAAATATGAGCAAAAATATTTTTCTTTTTAAATAGCTGCCTTGCAAATTCTTGCAGGATTTGTGAGAAGGTAATTTTTTTCTGATGGTTACAGTGGAGAAATAAGCAACAGTGTTAAAATATTGCATACAAATGGACATAACATTTTCTGATGATATGGAATCATATAAGCAGAAATGTTGAGCCTGCTGGGTGCTAAATGATTAATAGTATGATAAATTTTAAATTCTGCCCCTAATTCAGAGTATGCTAAATTCCAAACTGGAAGCTAGCTCCTTCAGAGAGCCTCTTTTAGGTGTCCCAGTTGTAAATTTGACAGCAAATAGACTAATGGCTACATTGAAAGACAAATTTTTTTAAACTTCAATATGGGGACCACAGCAAGCCAGGTAACATTTGGAGGAAAGGAGTAGTCAGGTATTACCCTTCTTCAAGACTGGAGGAAAGGAACAGTCAATGTTTCAGGTAATACACCCTTCTTCAGGACTGAAGAAGGGTAATGCCTGAAACATTGACTGCTCCTTTCCTCCAGATGCTGCCTGGCTTGCTGTGTACTTCCACCCTCCTGTTTGTCTACCTTGGATTCCAGCATCTGCAGGTTTTTTTTGTCTCTAACTCGATATGGGGACCGGTGAGCTGGAGTGCTACCCCTGACCTCCAACAGTCCTGCAATTGCTGTCAGCTTGGCTCCTGCCTGTCTCAGCCTCCCAGAGCCTGCAAGCAAGCTGGGAGCCTGGGCCGGCTAATATTATGAAGGGCCAACTCACAAGAATGATGTTAATAAAACAGTCAGCTCAGTTTGGAGTAAGTCTGTTCAGGCATGCTAGGCACTAACTAATTTTTTGCTATAGTAACTGACATTGATCAAAATAATAATTGATATGTTGTGAGGGAACAGTACAAACAAGGACCCAGACAGCTCTGAAACTATCTTTCTTTTGTTTATTAGTATTCAGTGGCAGTACTTTGTTTATTTTGTACATATAGGTTGAATGTTTTATTATTTTTGTATACAGGGTATGGAGTGTCCGATACAATCATTCACATGATCAATTGGTGTTGACGGCCAGCAGTGACAGCAGAGTCATCCTGTCCAACATGGTTTCCATTTCATCTGAGCCCTTTGGTCATCTGGTGGATGATGATGATTTAAGTGACCATGAAGACAATCATAATGAAGACAAGTACGTAACCAGTCACAGTCTTATAATATTACAAACACATCAGCATATACCAGTATGAGAAACTGTGTAGCACTGTTAACAGATTGCTTCACGTCAATGTCTAATATTTATGCTAACCTATTGGCCATTGGACAGGACTGGAAACCCAGAGGAAATCTTACTCCTTTCCCAGTTTCATATTGTCAGGTTGATTGTTAATGCCTCAAGGCATCAAAAGGTTGGGTAATCAATGATAATAGATTTATAAAGAACAGGATCAGTATTAGCACTGTTTTTGTTCCACTTTTTACAGCAACACTGTGGTTCTACCCGAACCACACAGAAACATAGAAGATAACAGCAGGAGGAGTATATTTGGCCCTTCAAGCCTGCTCCACCATTCATCACGATCATGGCAGATTGTCCAACTCAATAGCCTAATCCTGTTTTCTCCCCATAACCTTCGATTCCATTCGCCCCAGGTGCTATATCTAGCTGCCTCTTGAATATATTCAATGTTTTGGCATCAACTACGTCCTGTGGTAATGAATTCCACAGGCTCATCACTCTTTGGTTAAAGAAATGTCTCCTTATCTCCATCCTAAATGGTCTACCCCGAATCCTCATACTGTGACCTCTGGTTCTGGGCACACCAACCATCGGAAACATTCTACATCTACCCTGTCTAGTCCTGTTAGAATTTTATAAGTCTGTGTGAGATCCCCGCTCATTCGTCTGAACTCCAGTGAAAACAATCCTAACCCAATCAATCTCTCCTCTTACGTCAGTCCCGCCGTCCCTGGAATCAACCTGGTAAACCTTTGCTGCACTCCCTCAAGAGCAAGAGCATCCTTCCTCAGAAAAGGAGACCAAAACTGCCCACAATATTCTAGGTGTGGCCTCAGCAAGGCCCTGTATAACTGCAACAACACAGCCCTGATCCTGTACTCAAAACCTCCTGCATTGAAGGCTAACATACCATCTGCCTTTTTTATCGCCTGCTGCACCTGCATGCTTACACTTAGCAACTGGAGCACAAGGACACCCAGGTCCTGCAGCAGACTCCCCTCTCCCAATTTACAGCCATCCAGGTAGTAATCTGCCTTCTTGTTTTTGCTTCCAAAGTGAATAACCTCATATTTTATCCAAATTATACTGCATCTGCCTTTGATTTGTCCACTCACCCACCCTGTCCAGATCATGCTGAAGGATCTCTGCATCCTCATCATAGTTCATCCTCCCACCCAACTCGGTATCATCTGCAAACTTGGAGATGTTATATTTTGTCCCCTTATCCAAATTATTAATGTATATTGTGAATAGCTGTGGTCCCAGCACCAATCCCTGTGGCATCCCACTAGTTACTGCCTGCCAATTTGAAAAGGACCCATTAATTTCTACACTTTGTTGCCTCTCTGCCAGTCAGTTTCCTATCCATCTGGGTACATTTCCCCCAATGCCATGCGCTTTAATCTTGTGCAATAATCTCTTATGCGGGTCTTTGTCAAACATTTTCTGAAAGTCCAACTATATCACATTGACTGGCTCCCCCTTGTCACCCCTACTAGTTACATCTTCATTGAATTTCAACAAATTTGTCAAGCATAATTTGCCCTTCAGAAATCCAAGCTGACTGTCTGATCCTGCCACTACTTTCTAAATACTCCACTGTAGAATCCTTGATCCCCAATACAGATGTTAGCCTTACTGATCTATAATTCCTTGTTTCCTCGCTCCCTCCTTTTTTGAACATTAGCTACTGTCCAATCTGCAGGGACTGTTCCAGAGTCTATAGAATCCTGGAAGATGACCGCCAATGCATCCACTATTTCTAGAGCCACTTCCTTAAGTACTTTAGGAGTACTGCCATAGTTCAAGAATGCAGCTCACCATCAACGTCTAGAACGCAATTAGGAATGGCTAATGATGGTGACACCCACCCTGTGAAAGAATTTTTAAGAAGTATAATTTGAAACTGTAGCATCCAACTTCAAATATCTAAGTATTGGTTTAGAAAGTTTGTGTCCACAAATCTCCTGTAGACCTGTTCAGAGTCTTTGGGGGAAAAAAATGTCCTTAAGTCTGTCACTTTAGTATTGAAATCAGAAGGATATATTACCAAATCTAAATGGCATGCCCGTTTTCTCTTTGTTTCAATTACAACACATTTCTATAAGAGCTTGGGGATAATGTAGTTTTAGAAACGATTAAGCGACTGTAATAGGCTCTACCCTCAATACAGAACCTAGCTAGTGGCAAGTTCAAAGTAGAAAATTGGAGAAATAGTCCTATGGCTGTGTCTCCACTTATCACAATCACCCCAGGCTTGTCCACCAACTGGCCTGTGAACTATGAATTTATAAAATTGGTAAGCTCAATTTTAGCTTTTTTGAGTATTCCAATTTAGAAATAACCATCTGCAACACTTCAGACTTAAACAAGATAAAGGTTAATTGATTCCACAACTGTTGTTGAAAATTAGTAAGCTTTATAAAAGTGAGTTATTAGCTAAAATACAAAGATTAAAAGTAGATATGGATAAAAGATATTTATAAAGATAAAAGTAAGATTGGTCTGTTATCATTACTTTCTTGGAGATGAGTTGAAGGGGTTGAAAACTTGAAGTCATAATTCAGCTACTTTGATGACTACTGTAGTTGAATAGTTGGAGGCTGCTTGTACCAGTATGCAGGGTATGGCGTATTTGATATAGTCATTCACATGATCAATTCGTGTTGACTGCCAGCAGTGGCAGGAGCATTATCCTTGCCATGGTTTCTGTTTCATCACAGCCCTTTGGCCATCTGGTGAATGATGATGATTTAAGTGACCATGAGAACGATCATAATGAAGACAAGTATGTAACCGGTCACAGTCTTAAAATTGTATAAACACATCAGTAGGTAGAGTAAGAATATGTAAGGGCAAGAAATGTTTTTGTTCCTGAAGTTATACGGTTTTGGCAAATTGCCCGAACTCTTTGAAGCACAATTGTAGTTGATAACTGAAAATCCCTCTTTTGTTTTCCTTTGGCTGAGAAATGTCACTTTCAGAGTTGTCACTGAAGGGTTCTGATTAAATGGTGTCTCATAACCTGATTTATATGGATCAATCTTAAGATGGGCTGCTATGTTAACTTTGACTTTCCTTTCTGGATCAGTGCTGGTTCCCTTTGATGTCCTTCCAATCTCTGATTTTGTTTACTCAAAGCTTTGGATTCCTGCACCTTTAAAAGAATATAGAGGGTTCTGCTATAATGCGATAGTTGTATTCCTGCGCAACATTGCGTTATAGAAGATCATTCTATAGAAATAATGGGGCCTTTTGGGAAAACGGAGTTGGGCAGACCACCAAAAAAAAACACTCAAAATCGCTCAAAAACCACTCAAAATCCTAACACAAAGGATAGCACAGTTTGAATAAATGTTTAATTTGCATCTAATAATGAAATAAATATAAATTTAGCACCTTATCTTGAAAAAATGTCAAGATGACTTGAATGGGGAGGAAGTTTTGAGGTTGCTCTGTTGTTAATGCAGGGGCTGAGGGGTATCATCATCATCATCATCATCATCATCACGACCTTCAGGTGCAGTTGTGGTTTCAGGGTAAGGGTGAAAAATAGTTAATCCAGAAGTGGATGGCTGTGGTTCAGTTTCTTCTGACTGTGTTTCTTTGGGGTTGGCTTAAAAAAGATATCTGGTTTTGCTGCTTTGCCCTTTTTCTTCTTTCATGAAGAAGGTGTTCATAGGTTGCCAAATAAGATCCTATTCCATGAACTGCTACCCTGCTGCTTTCTGCATTGTAATCGTTGTCCTCTAAGAGCTGCAACTGCTTCTGAATTTCCCTCAGGACAGAAGACAAAACAGATGTGGAAAGCTCTTGTGGTGCTGCATCCTGGACTTCATCTTCTTCATCTCCTGCTTCCACTTCCCCCTCAGCAACAAGTTGTTGTAGATCAACTGTAGAGAGATCTTCATAGTGGGACTCAAGTAGATCTGCAACATCCTCACTCTCCACTTCTTCGAATCCAACTTGCTTTGCTAGATCAACACAATGTTCTTTGATTCTTGGGAGCTTCTCTGACGGATCAAAGGTTTGAAAATCTTGAAAAAGTCTGGGAGAAGCTTCCACCAAACTGCATGCAAGCAGTCCATACTGATATCATCCCAGGCCTCCACGATAATGTCAATTGCATTCTTGATGTTAAATCTCTGCCAAAATTGAAGAATACTGAACAAAGCCTGCAAAACGATCATGTGATGTCAATGCGTACCCCTCCACGCACCAGTGGAATTAAGTTATAGCCAACACAAATTCGTGTTTTAGAAATAGTGTTTCCCCTATTTGTCAGTCGTGTTATAGCCAATTTGCTTTGCCGGAACACACGTTATAGCAGAAACACCTGTGATACATTTAACACATTAGCCTGTCTGCCTTTGTGGCTGAAGTGAATCAACAGGGATAGTCATGAGACACCTGGAAGCCACTTTGCAGGACTCTGTATCCATTTTTAAGACAGATTAGCCTTCTGTACAAAATATATAACAGGTTAATTCTAGAGTCATGACAACACTATCTTGGTCATGAGGCTTCATGCGAGGCGTGGAGCAACGTAAATTACTCCCAATGAACAAACGCCTAAAATGTAATGATTCTTACTTCAATTTTGGCTTGTAAAGTAACTTTGAATAATTATTGTCCTTGTGAAAATTGCAATAAATAGAACTCTGATGCTCTATTGCATCATATTTACGTATTTATTATTGGATAAGTGGGACTTAGAGTAATTGATATGTACTGCACAGAAACAGACCCTTCGGTCCAATTCATTCATGCCAATCAGATATCCTAAATTAATCTGGTCCCATTTGCCAGCAATTGAACCATATTCCTCTAAACCCTTCCTGTTCACAAACCCGTACAGGTGCCTTTTAAATGTAGTAATTGTACCTGCCTCCATCACTTCCTCTAGCAGCTCATTCCATACAAACACCACGCTCTGTGTGATAAAGTCGTCTCCCTTCGGTCCCTTATAAATCTTTCCCTTCCCACCTTAAACCTATGCTTTCTAGTTTTGGACTCCCCTACTCTGGGGAAAAGACCTTGACTATTCATCCTATCCATGCCCCTCCTGATTTTATAAACTACTTCGCTGTGTTGAGCACTGTTCTCTCATGTTGTGTTGAACCTCAACTTGACTGCTTCTGTCTGGTTCTGTCAGAAGAATGTTAAATGAGTTGAGATGGTCTCAACCCAGTTCTTAATAGATGTGAGTACATAGCACAAACTATAAACATTTTATGGAAAAATTTCCCACCACTGACAAAATCAGTTTTACTCATGATATTCCGAGCACAGTAACATCCGAACAAGAGAATTCAGCATGATGATTAATCTAAACAAGCCCATTTCACTACTGTTCCGAACTAACGTATATGATATTACACTGATGGGATGACTAGAAAACATTTGAAATGACTGAATATATGGTGGAAGCAGGCATATCCAATATCACAAACAGTTAGTTGTATCCCACTCTTGGACAGTTTTTTTTATTATTGATTCAGAAATGTTGCCTGTATTAGATGAACATAGATTTTCATATGTTTAGCAGATAAAAGGTGTCACCATATGTAATGAATTAAGAATTTGAGGTTTCTAGGAACCAATTCTTGATGACTCAATCTAAGTATATTTAGTTACGATTAAATGAGTATGTTTTTATTCATTCATGGGATGTGGGCATCACTGGCTAAGCCTGCCATCCCTAATTGCCCAGAGGGTGATTAAGAATCAACCACAGATCTAGAATCACATGTAGGCTGACCAGGTAAGGATGACAGATTTCTTTCCCTGAAGGACATGATATAATTGAGAAAATTTAATTCTAGATGAGAGAATTATAAGTAGAATTCTTTTGGTAATGGTAAATAATTAGTTACGCAGATCATAGAGGATGACGTCTGTGGTTACTGCTAAAAACCATCTTTAAATGAGACAACTTCAACCAAAATTTAACTGAACTGGTTAGCATTTAACAGTAATATTTTAAATTAATTACAATTGATTTTAGTCTTCTATAGAAAAGCATGAATTAGTCGTAAAATGTAACTTGTTTAGCAATTTACAATGATTTCTATTGAATAGTGTCTGAGTCTTTCAAAAGACATGAAACTAATGCATTGTGTTTAACATTGTTACTGAAATGTCTTTCCAATATTGGTATTTTGTTTCTAATTGTTTGAAGCTGCTTTCTGTATCACAACTTGAAAGTAATACTTTACAGATAGTTTAGAACATTAAAAAGTACTTTATGAACTGTAACTAAATACCAAAAAGATAAAAAGAACTTCTATTTAAGTAGGTTTTTTTTTTCTGATGAAGGGTTTAGGCCCAAAACGTCAAGTTTTCCTGCTCCTGTGATGCTGCTTGACCTGCTGTGTTCATCCAGCCCCATGCTTGTTATCTCGGATTCTCCAGCATCTGCAGTACCTTTTATCTCTTCTATTTAAGTAACCTCTTTATACGTCCATGGAATGTCCCAGAGCACATATTGTTGAAAATGTGCTCAGCGTTGTGAGCGAGGTTTGGCAATCTCATTTCAACAGTGAAGGAAAACATAGAAACATAGAAAATAGGAGGAGTAGAACATTTGGCCCTTCAAGCCTGCGTGACCATTCAATTTGATCATGACTAATCGTCAAACTTGGTTCTCAGATCCTCACCTTCTCCCCATACCCTTTCATCCCTTTAACTCTAAGGACAATATCTGAGCACTTGAAAACATTCCCTGTATTAGCCTCAACCACTTTCTCTGGAGGAGAATTCCACAGGCTTGTAGCTCTCCAGGTGAAGAAATTTTTCCTCATCTCAATTTTAAATGGCCGTCTCTGTATTGCTGTATCCCGTTTCTGGATTCTCTGGTCATTGGGAACATCCTTCCTTATTTACTCTGACTAGTCCTTTCAGAATTCGACAGGTTTCTCATTCTTCTCAACTCCAGTGAACACAATCCTAAGTGACTCAATTTTTCCTCAGAACATCATTCCTGCCATCCCAGGAATAAATTTGGTAAACCTTCTCTGTACTGCCTCCAAAGCAGAATAGCTTTCCTCCGATAAAGAGAACAAAAGTGCGCACAATACTTTGGGTGTGGTTTCGCCAAGGCCCTGTACAATTGCAGCAAGATATCCCTGCTCCTGTACTTGAATCCTCTTCTGATAAAGGCCAACATATCATTTGTCTTCTTCAGTGCCTGCTGCACTTCCATGCATTCTTTTGTACAAGGACACCCAGGTCTCATAGTGTCTCCCCCTTTCTGAATCTATTGCCATTCAGATAATAATCTGTCTTCCTGATTTTGCTACCGAGGTGGATAACCTCTCATTTATCCATATTACAATTCAACTGCCATGTATTTGCCCATTCACTCAATTCGTCCAATTCACACTGAAGCATCTCTGCATCTTTCTCACAGTTCACCCTCCCAGCCCAGCTTGCAGGCTTGGAGGTACTACATTTTGTTCAGTCATGTAAATCAATATGTATTGTGAATGGCTGTGTCCCAAGCACTGATCCCTGTGGTACCCAACCAGTCACTGGCTGCCAATTGGAAAATGAGGCGTTCATTCTTCATTTTAGTTTTCTGTTTGCCAATCGGTTCTTTATCCTTGTCAGTACACTACCGCCAATCCCATATGCTTTAATTTTATATGCTAATCTCTTACATGGAAACGACTTGATAATACAGTTTATGCTGATTGAGGGACAAATATTGATCAAGACATTGACAGTTTGCCAGCTTTTGAATAGTAGCAGTTGCCTAAGCAGGAACACTAGGCCTTGGTATAACGCCTGATCTGAAAATCATTATGGCACTCAGTCAGAAATATCACCATGTGTTATGGGCTCAGTTTCTGGATTGAAACTTGAAACTTACCCTAACGACTCAGACCCAATGCTGAAATACTTGCTGGCGTAAAAGGGAAGAATTATTTTGTTTCTAATGTATCTTTGAATGAATGTTCCTTGTTTTTGTTTCTGAAATTCTAGAGATATGTTTATAGATCATATTAACATAGTTGTACATTATTTTGCTCTTTACTTTGTAAAAAATCCACACTTATTCGAAAAACTTAAAATAATTGGCCCCAATTCTTTATTCTCAAGTGAAGACCTTACCAATAAAATATTCTGAGGTAATCAAAGACAGTAAAGAGTTACTGAGAATGCTGGGTCTTACTATCCACGGAAAGGACCACTGATCAATGGTGCCCTTACGGGAAAAGAAAACAGCACTTCAGATCTGATTTGTCCAAAAAGTAGGAAGACCAGTAGTTATTTTGCTATAAAACCAGAAATTAATGAATAGCTTTTTACAGGACACTAATAGAAGCCTGGCAGGTGGAGGGGAGAAGAAAGGGAAAAACGGTGGTAAAGGTGTTACATGTGCCGACTGAAACCAAAATTAGTTTCTAGAGTACACTACGTGAGAGTCTGAGTTCAGTTGTAGCATTCAACAGAGAAGTTAGTAATCAGAGAGAAAAATTTCAGTGTTATGGGGTAATGGCCAGGAATTGAGACTGGGTGGGGAGGAATTTGATTTTGAGGGAGCAGCCCTTTATACAATAGGCTTTCCTGCCTCAACCATTCTAGATTCTATGATAAAAGGAAATTTTTAAGTCCCTCCATAAAATAACAAACTGTAAGATTGTCGTGCGGTGTTTGGGAAAAGGTAGTAATCTAGAAAAGGTTAGTAATCCAGAAAGCTGCATTATAATCCAGAATCGTGAATTAAAATTCTACCACATCAGCTGGAAAATTTAAATTTTGTTCACTAAATAAAGCTGGAAATTTGGGAGAACAAGGATTGTATTAAAAGAATGATGGCCATGTAACTTCTGAAAGTATGGTAAAAATCCATCTGGTTCATGACCTTTTGGGGAAGAAAGCTGGCATCCTTGCCTAATCTGAATTTTATTTATTTTCCCACTTCCTACAGACAAAGCGGGTGGCTTGGGTACCCGCATGGGCCCAAGCTATACCTGTCTCTTTGTAGGTTATGTGGAACAATCCCTCTTCTGTACTTACACTGGCCCTAAACCCCACCTCTTCCTCCTTTACATTGATGACTGTATCGGCGCTGCCTCATGCTCCCAGTAGGAGCTTGAACAGTTCATCCACTTCACCAACACCTTCCACACCAACCTGGACCACCTCTAATACCTCTCTCTCCTTCCTGGACCTCTCTGTCTCCATCTCCAGCAACCACCTAGAAACCGATATCCGTTTCAAGCCCACCGACTCCCACAGCTATCTAGAATACACCTCCTCCCACCCACCTTCCTGTAAAAAGGCCATCCCCTATTCCCAATTCCTTCGCCTCCGCCGCATCTGCTCCCAGGATGAGCTATTCCACTCCCATACATCTCAGATGTCCTCGTTTTTCAAGGACTGCAACTTTCGCCCCCTCAGTGGTCGAGAACGCCCTCGACCGTGTCTCCTGCATTTCCTGCAACTCATCCCTCACACCCCCTCCCCGCAATAACAACCAAAACAGAATCCCCGTCGTCCTCACTTACCACCCGACCAACCTCCGGATCCAACGCATCACCCTCCAACACTTCCGCCATCCGACCCCACCATCAAAGACATTTTTCCCTCCCCACCCTTATCTGCTTTCCGGAGGGACCACTCTCTCCGTGACTCCCTTGTCTGCTCCACACTCCCCTCCAGCCCAACACACCCGGCACTTTTCCCTGCAACCGCAGGAAGTCCTACACCTCCCCCCTCACCTCCATCCCAGGCCCCAAGAAGACTTTCCACATCAAGCAGATGTTCACCTGCACATCTGCTAATGTGGTATACTGCATCCGCCGTTCCCGTTGTGGCCTCCTCTACATCAGGGAAACCAAGCGGAGGCTTGGGGACTGCTTTGCAGAACACCTGTGCTCGGTTCGCACTAAACAACTGCACCTCCTAGTCGCGAACCATTTCACCTCCCCCTCCCTTTCCTCAGACGACATGCCCATCCTGGGCCTCCTGCAGTGCCACAATGATGCCACCCAAAGGTTGCAGGAACAGCAACTCATATTCCGCTTGGGAACCCTGCAGCCCAATGGTATCAATGTGGACTTCACAAGCTTCAAAATCTCTCCTCCCCTTACCGCATCCCAAAACCAGCCCAGCTCGTCCCCGTCTCCCTAACCTGTCCTTCCTCCCACCTATCCCCTCCTCCCACCTCAAGCCCCACCCCCATCTCCTACCTACTAACCTCATGCCGCCCCCTTGACCTGTCCGTCCTCCCTGGTTTGACCTATCTCCTCCTTACCTCCCCGCCTACACTCACCTTTACTGCTCCATCCCCCTCCTCTTTGACTTGTCTGTCTCCTCTCTGCCTATCTTCTCCTCTATCCATCTTCTATTTGCCTCCCCCTCTCTCCCTATTTATTTCAGAACCCCCTTCCCCTCCCCCATTTCTGAAGAAGGGTCTAGGCCCGAAACGTCAGCCTTCCTGCTCCTATGATGCTGCTTGGCCTGCTGTGTTCATCCAGCTCTACACCTTGTTATCTCTTTACTTATATTCAGTTGTACAGCAATATTTGGTTGACTGTTAACACTCCAGGCAATAACTGCTGTCTTTATCAGTGATGACCATGACCCGTAATTGAAAGAAACAAAATTATCTCCCAAAGTGATGGTTCCTCCACTCTTGATAGTGACATGCTATTTCAGGATTGTGTCGTGCCAAATAGCAATTTGTATGAGTTACGGAAAGCCTGGCAGTGCATGTATTGAGCTAAAACTGTGTCATTTTGGCTGGACAAATTAGAGTACTTGTTAGAGATGAGAAGAGAGACCAGATCCTCTATAAAAACCATAAAAACAGGAAAGCATCATCTAGAAACTTTGTTTGCTGTGCATGAATGCATAGAGGAACATTCAACCTATGCATCTAAATATTTTCATCGTGTGATTAGCCAAAACTCATCAACTATGGAGCTGTAACTAAAGAAAAGATTTTGTATCTGGCAGCTACCTAGGCAGCTGAAACTATGTTGTGAAGTAGGTTGGCCTGAATTAATATGTTGTTTCATGTCTGCATTTTTACAGCCCTACAATTCAGCAGGGCACTAACTTGATCTTAAACTAAGTAAATGTACAACAGCATTCAGGTTCTGTCAGGATAAAATAAAAAAAACAGAGAACATTCCCTTCACTATTGCTTTGCTCACAGAATAATACTTACGTGAATGACAACGAATACCAAACAACAGATTGCATTGATTTAAATATACAAAGTCATGAGGTCTGAGATAATAACATTCCACGTTTTATGTACCACTCTAGAACATGAGTGCACAAATCAAGGATAATGTCTAATGTAGAATTGTGGGAGAATGGTCTTTCAGATGAGACAGTAAACCAACTCCCCTTTGCTCTCTTGGGCAGATATGAAAGATCCCTGTGCACGATTTTGAAGAAGAGCAGAAGAGTTACCCCAATGTTTAGTCCAATATTTATTTATTTATTCTTCAAGCAACATTATACAAAAAAAAGCACACATCTGGTCATTATCATAAAAAGAAAAGCCAGATACAACAGATATTGGACACCTGAAAGCCCAAAGTACTGGAGAAACTCAGCAGATCTGGCAGTATCAGTGGACAAGGACACTCAGGTCCTGAGAGACAAAGAGCTGACAAGTTTGAGTCCAATCATATTGGACTCAACATTAACTTTATTTCTCTTTCCACAGATGCTGTGAGTTCTCTCAGGTTTCTCCAGCACTTTGTTTTCATTTCTGGTCTTTATCACATTGTTATTTGTGGGACCTGCTATGCGTAAACTTCCCCTCCCCCATTTCTGATGAAGGGTCTAGGCCCGAAATGTCAAGCTTTCCTGCTCCTATGATGCTGCTTGGCCTGCTGTGTTCATCCAGCTCCACACCTTGTTATCTCGGATTCTCCAGCATCAGCAGTACCTATAATCTCTAGATTCCGTGTTTTCCTGCATTATAACACGGACTGTATTTCAAAAATACTTCTTTGGCAGTGGGCATCAGTGGCTAGACCAGTATATATTGCCCCTCCTTTATCAAACACTGCTCTGAGAATAACCACAGCTTCCTTAGTCACTCCACATATCTGAAGTTTGGCACAAGAATTAAAACAATCTGGTAAATCTGCTCTGCATATTCCTCAGGACCTTGATATGCTTTTTAAATTGTGGTGGCCAGAATTGAAAGGAGAGACCTAACTAGAAATTTAAATTCTAAACATAACTTCTCTGCTTTTGTACTCTCTTTTAATCAAATGCAAGCAGCCAGTATATTAAACAACCTTCTGAAATTGTCCTGACACCTTCACAGATTTCGATTATAGAAACTTCAATGTCTCTGTTCCTGCACCCCCGTCAAAATTTTATGTGGTCTCTTTGGTGATTTTTCAAAATGTATTGCTTCATAATTTTCTGCATGTTTTTGTTTTGCCATCTTTCTGCTTATTTCACCAGTCTAAACATTCCTGAAATCTGTTAAAACTTTTATGTTCTGCTACTTTTCCCAGTTTCATATCGTCTGCAATCTTTCAATCATGCCCTGTTACCTTGGTCCATGTATAGATCAAAGGGAACAGGGACCTGATACTGACCTCGGACACCTGGGGATGCACCACTCTGTATTTTACTCTAGCTTGAAAACATACTGTTGTCCCTAAGCCAGTCTAAGAAGATGAGATGAATAATATAAAATTATGGTGAAATTAGGAGAAAGATTTGAGGAACTTGCATGATAAATGTACCTTGTACTTAATGGACAGAACAAACTACTAGTTTCTCTTTTAACTGCAGTAGGAAAGTAGGATCAAAATCATTTGGAAGTTTACAGTGGATAATGGTTGGCACAAGGGTGGCCAAAAATTGCAGCAACCATAATTGACGATTGTGGCTAAGGACCTATCTTATGCAAGATTTTTAATATGATATAAGCACATAAATAAATAAGAACACTGTCATTAAAGTACTTGTACAAATGACATTTTTGTCATACAGAGGCAGTGGTGACAGATTTTTTTTATTTTTATTAGAATCCCTACAGTGTGGAAACAGGCCCTTTGGCCCAACAAGTCCACACTGACCCTTGGAACATCCCACACAGACCCATCCTCCTCTAACCCACACACCCCTGAACACTATGGGCAATTTAGCATGGCCAATCCACCTAGCCTGCACATCTTTGGACTGTGGGAGGAAACCGGAGCATCCGGAGGAAACCCATGCAGACACGAGGAGAATGTGCAAACTCCACACAGACAGTCACCTGGGGCTGGAATCGAACCCAGGACCCTGGCGCTGTGAGGCTGCAGTGCTAACCACTGAGCCACCATGCCACCCTTGCACCCATGGTTCTTGGTTGATACTAAGATCACAAAAAAGCTGCAGAATTTGTGCTGTATTCCAAGGAGAAAAACGAATATTTGATTGTACACTTGTTGCCCTATTAAAATGGATTGCATTTGTGTAGCCTAGATTCTGTGTTATCCTATGTTGTGCCATATTATGAGCTTGAAAGGAATTTCCCATTAGATTGTATTTCTAAGTTGTATAGGAAACAGCCAATAACGACTAAAATAATTTGGCTTTCGTTTTTTTTTCTTCACAGGAAAGAACCACTACAGGACAGTGTAATAGCAACATACGAAGAGCATGAAGATAGTGTCTATGCTGTTGAATGGTCCTCTGCTGATCCATGGTTATTTGCATCTTTAAGTTATGATGGAAGACTGGTGATAAACCGGGTACCACGAGCATTAAAATACAGTATTTTGTTGTAATTTTGTAGCAAAGAGGCCCTTTTGGGCGAGGGCGGGGGTGCGGTGATCATTCTGATTTGCTTGGAGCAGGGCAAAGCCCTTGGTACATGGTAGACCTAGAAGTCTGGGTTTCTCTGTATGTTGTGAAACGTTAACAGCACAGCATATGTCTTTTCTGATGTTGACTTGTTCCACACTTAGAAGTCAGGCCTGGCTTCCTATTGAGCAGATTGCTCTCTGGAGAAATTCAAATGGGCCAGGTGGATCCAGTCCATGATCCTGGAGTGAGTAGGGGTCTGATTCATGACCCTTAGGGAAGGATCCAACCAAGACCACAGGATTGCTAGCTTAGGTAGGTATTGGAGAAAGGATTCCTGTGAAGGTACTTGTCTTTTCGCTGAGATTATTCTTCCTTTGCTGCTGCTGCCACTGCCAGTCCTGTTCAGGTTGGCAACAGTTAAACTTGCAAAGCAGAATAGATACAGAGCTTCCTACCTCAATGTCTACAAGATGCCACTCCACCTCCTGGGAGTGGGTTGATTGCCTGCCGTTTGATCCATAGTTGCCCACCCATTGTTTTGCTTCAGCAAAACTTAAAAGTTGATGGGTAGGAACCAACTTCCCAACACATTTGTGTTTTTTGTCTGTTTAATTCCCAACTGTGATCAATCCAACCTGTTCACTAATGTTGAAATTTCCCCACCATTTTCTTGATTTTGATTTACTTTTGTACAATTTCTGTTATATGAAACTCTGAATAAAAATTGGCATTAAGTGACATAATTCGTCTTCAAGCGTATGCAACAATTGTCTTAGAAAATGTGTTCCAAAGTTTTCTGTGATATCAGTAATTTCACCTATTCATAAAAATTTGAATTTTTCTGGTTCATGTTCAGCATCTTTTACAAACCATGCAAACTTTGTGCTTTCATGGGCTTTACACAACATATTTAATCTCATGGTAAATGATCTGGCATGTTTCTATCCATCCCCAGAATTGCTCAGGGTGTAGTCAGTCGATGTTTCAGGTGCCACTCAAAGTACCATTTTGCCATAAACTGTCCAAAATGGTATAATAAACTGTCAATGCGAAACATGAAATGGAGCATTGAGGAAGGAAGATGGAGATACAGATCAAAGAGATGCCGCTGTATCGGTTGCAAGTTTCAGCCCAGTAATGAATGTGTCGCTGGGCACAGTCTTTCAATTGTACAGTATTGGCCAGTGGATGCAAATCTATGTGTCAAATGGACTGACTAGAATGCTCCTTAGATTGAGACAAAAGAGAATCTGGACAAAGTTAAGGAATTTGAGAGTTCTACCAGTTTCATATTTGATGATGATCGAAAATCTTTGAAAGGAGTAGTTATTCCCTGTAATATCGCTGGAATCAATCATTTTCTTATCGTGCTTGTAGTGTTCAATGAAATACCCTTGTTATCAGAAGACCATTGATGAAGAAAGCACAAATGAAGCTGTGTATGGAAAATGACACAAAAATGTTGTATTTGGAATATCTGTTAATGAGCAGTTTCCAAAATGTGGACGTTGTTGTATTTATGCAATAAAACATAACCTCTCCACTGAAGGAATTAAAGTAGTCTTATTGATATCGGAGGTAGGAATTTAGAAGTTGAAGTCAATTGTATTAACATTCCATAGGCAATTTGCTCACCCATCTTCTAAAAAATTAAAACTTTTAATAGATGATGCAGGAATAAGGGATCTGTGAGAACGATAAGCTCATAAAAGAGATAAGTTATACATGTGAGGTTAAGAAGTATTGAAGAACACCACAATTTATAGTTTATGGATAAGGTCATTGAAAACTGGAGAGGAACTGGACTTGGATCACTGGCAGAACTTCTCTTTAATAATGCAGGGAATTTGCTAATGATGAATTCAGGGGTATGTGTGTAAATATGAATGTAATAGATATGAACATGGCAGCAGAAAACCTTTTAGCAATGGAGTATGTGAAAAGAACAATGGAGTATGTGCAGTAATAGACAAAATGTTTGGTAAAATTTTGGCAGATCAGCCATCTGTAAATTATTAGCTGCACAAGTGTGTGCTGTACATGCTAAGAACTTGCTGCAAATGTTGGAAGGATATAGTCTCTATTAGTTAATTTTTGATGGGAATTCTAACGTTCTGTAATAAGTGATCAGCTTCCAGCCTGGGAAGGGGCTACAAAATTAGTTATACTTTTCAGATGATTTGAATGCATTGCATACAGGCAGAAAGGCTTTCATTATAGCTGAAGTTTCAAAGAATGCTGCTAACATTAAGGTAACGTAAGGCTATTTGAAACCAGTTTCAGTGCAGGAAATATAGTTTTTTGCAAGAGAGGGTCTCAAAGTACAGACACTCCAGGGGAAAGTTATTGACAAAGTTGGGAAAATCTGTTCAAGATTGCTTGGTATGGATTGCAAATTTGCAGATTGAGGGAGTTATGAAAAAGGATTGACCATGAACAAACTGGAAGACAGGTTAATTCAAAATGCCAAACAACAAGAATTACAAAATTGGAGGAAATTTGGGGTGTACACAGTGTAGGGACACTAAACCAATTGCATTGATGGATGTACACCAAAAAAGACCCAACAAGGGCTGCGAAACAAGGCCAATGGCACAATGTTTTGAAGCAAATCTGGGTGGTCAGCATATAAGAGCAAATTTAATGACAGCGGAAAAAGCAATTCTGTTTGTTTTTGCAACAAGTGTTTGCAAGAGTAGATCAGTCGACATTAGAGCTCCATTTCTGCAGGGAAATCAGTGTAAATGTTTCTTCAACCTCCGAAAGAGGTACCAAATGCAGTGAGGATAATCTGTAAATTAAATAAATGTTTATGTGATTTAATTGATTCCTCTAGGGTTTGGTAATTCTCACAGTAAGGTCTGATTTATTAAAAGCTGATCCTGCCTGATTTACTGGCATCATAAGAGGCAGTTTCAGGCATCCTTGTGATGCACATAGTTTTTTGTGAGGAGTGAATTTGAAAACATTGTCATAAATACGTTTAAAACAAACTTCATACTTGGAAGTCAGGTTTTTGGGGCCTTGAAGTACATTGGGTTGGAAATCAGAGAGAAGGGATCAAGTGTCACTTTGCAGCAATCTAATTTGGAAAATATTAGCCTCATTTCTATTAATCAAAGTAGGGCTTCACCAAAAGATGCAGGGGCTTTCAAAAGGAATATAGAGGAATTGTGAAGTATGATTGGACAGCTAAATTGGCTGTGCACCTAGACAAGGCTAGATGTTAGTTTTGAAGTATTAGAGTTAAGTACAACCATGAAAAATCCTAATGTGGAAGTTATTATTTGAGCGAACAAAAAATTAAAGCATTTTAAAGTGGAGCACTGTGTTTTGAAATTTATATTATTGGGAGCTATCAGGAACATGAAAATTGCCATTTTCAGAATGCAGATCTCTGGTCTCTCTGTTGCAGTAGGAATAATAATTTTTCTTGTGGTAAAGATAGATGTTGGATTCTACATTGAGAATCTAAATAAAAAGCAGTGTAGTCAAACGCTCTTTAGCAGTACAGACTCACGCTCTTGAAGAAGTGGTGGAAATGACATTTTTCTTAGTGAAAATACTAAAGAAATTCGGCAGCAATACTACATCTATGTTAAGTCACCATTGGTGAATGTATGCTCAATGAAATGTGTGAATGAAAAGAGATTGAAGATTGACATTGCAGTTCTAAACCAGATGGTAGAGAATGGAGAGATCTCCAAATTGAAGTGGGTGGATAGCAGCAGTCAGCTATAATTGTTTTGAAAAGAAAACAGTAAATTCTACAAAACTGTTGAACATATTTGAAAAAAAGATACTTGGAACTTTAATGTGAAAAAAATGTATTCTGCTGTCATTCTATCTTTTTTATTGTTGATTGATTTAACAAAATAAAGGGTATCTGTTACTATCTAATAGGTTGTGAAGAAATATGTGAGTTGTTATAGAATGTTGGAACAGGTGGTGATATTAATTAGTGGTTAATTTGGTTTGAATTGATTGTACAAAAACGGGGAGTTAGTATTCAGAGGATTTAATGTTTTATGGAGTGTGGCTAACTGAAAGCTGTCACGTAAATGTGTGAATTCTGTTCCAATACCAGTATCTTTTGAGTATGGGAAGTGTTCTGAGGTAAAACAGGCCTGGATATTAACATGGGTGGAGTGGGTTGAGAAGGGGTGGAGCTTTGCATAAGAAACCTGGCAGTCTGGGTCTTCCTGCACCATTTTATTAATAGATTCTCTGGCTGGAAGTCATCCTCATTGACCGTTTTGGCGTCCAATTGTAGGAGGACGATTGTAAGGCAGCACATGGGAGTAGGTAGGTTTGATTCCTGAAGGCAGTGAATGGAGTCTGAAATAACTGGATCCAAATCAAAGCTTGTGACTGGGATAACCAAGCGAGACTACGTGTGAATGGGTAAGGCAGCAACCAAGGTTTTTGATTGTGGTCTCGATCTTTGACATCTGTGGAACGTTGCTGGCAAGCCATAGCATTGGGAACAAATTTAATTGTTCAAAATTCTGGCCTGGTTGAATCCTTCTTCCTCATCCACTGGTGTGCCTCTTTTCTAAGGTTTCCCTCTCGAATGGCATTGTGGATCAACCCATAGCGTGTTGACTGCTGTGGTTCAAGAAAGCAGCTCACTATCACTTTCTTAAGGGCAACTAGGGACAGGCAATAAACAGTGACACTCACATCCCATGAGCAAATGAAAAAAACCTAGTGCTTATGTGGAAAATTAGGCAAATTGTGTCCCTCGTTCCCTCAAAATGGTTCCTGGTTTACAGAAGCAGTCTTCCCTGCTAATCCATTCCAGTTCACAGGACTGGACATCACCATTGAAACCACGTAACCAAGACTCATTGGCCTCTAAACCCATTCCGCCAATTCAGATGTATTCTTGATTTACTAGTCCCAAAGATCAAAGCAATTAAACAATCTAACAGACATCAAGGAAAGGCAAAACCTACTAACAGCAATTGAATTAGAGCCCCAAACATCAGAATATCTCAGCTATCTCAAAATACATTGAACATGGACTGAAGTACAAGTGAATAATATCATCTTTTATATTAAAGATACAACGTAAACAAGCGTCCCAAGGGACTTCACAGGAGCACAAAAAAAATCTTTAACTGATAAGAAG
Source organism: Ginglymostoma cirratum (assembly GCA_024137785.1). Taxonomy (NCBI): domain Eukaryota; kingdom Metazoa; phylum Chordata; class Chondrichthyes; order Orectolobiformes; family Ginglymostomatidae; genus Ginglymostoma; species Ginglymostoma cirratum. The sequence goes on along the minus strand of JAHRHZ010000111.1, from coordinate 25,414,156 downwards.
TGATATTAGGCCTGTTGATCTGAAAAGCTAGCTCTTTTGACCAAGCTTTAAGGAGTAGGGAGGTAATTGCTTGTGGCAACTAATGGAGCAATTAAAAATTGGGGTGCACAATTATAATTGGAAGAGCATAGTGATTTTTGAGGGTTATGAAAATGGAGACAGGGCTGAAATGATGGAAGGATTTGAGTACAAGGTCACAATGTTTAATATCAAGGTGTGCTTCATTAGTAACCTATGTAAGTCAGCGAACAGAGAGAGACAATAAGTGAATGGGATTTCCTGCAAGTTAAGAAATGGACGGCAGAGTTTTAGTTTACCTCAGGTTTACAGAAGGTAGAATGTGGGATATAAGCCAGAGGTGCATTGGAATAATTGAACCTAAAAGTAACTCATGCATAAATGGGGTTTTCATAGCTAATAACCTGAAAGAGATGAAGTTGGATAGTGCTACAGAGATGGAAATAAGTGATTTCAGTGATGGCACAAATAAAAGGTTGGATACTCATCTATGGACCAGATGTGACACCAAGATTGAGAACAGAAGTGTTTAGTCTCAGACTGTTGGTCAGAAAAGCTATGAAGTCAGCAAGTGAGGAATTCAGTCTGTACAATGTGGAGCTGGAGGATCACTGGATGTCAGGCAGCATCAGAGGAGCAGGAAAGTTGACGTTTTGGGTCAGGACCATTCATCAGGACTGGGGAGGGGGAAGGGAGCTCAGAAATAAATGAGGGAGTGGGGCTGGGTGAAGGTAGGTGGGGTAGTGGTAGGTGCATGAAAGTAGGGGGTGGGGAGATTGATCAGTGGGAAGGATAGGGCGGAGAGGTGAGCTGGAAGATGGACAGATTGTGTCCGGTCAAGGAGGCGGGGATGAGAGGGAGGGCTGGACATGTGATGAGGTTAGGGGTGGGGACGTTTGAAGCTTGTGAATTTTATGTTGACACCATTGGCCTGTAAGCTCCCAAGGTAGAATATAAGGTGTTGTTCCTCCAATTTTCATGTGGCCTCATTGTGACATTGGAGGAGGCCCAGGATGGACATGTCGCCAAGGGAGTGGGAAGGGGAGTTGAAACGGCTGGCAACCGGAAGATGGTGTTGATTGGAGTGTACAGAGCACAGATGCTCCGCGAATCTGTCACCGAGTCTGCACTTGGTCTCTCCGATGTAGATGAGATCACATCAAGAGCAATGGATGTAGTAGACCAGGGTAGAAGATGTACAGGTGAATCCCTATCTGATACAGAATGATTGTTTGGGGCCATGGATGGAGATGAGAGGGGATGTGTAGGGCTAGCTGTAGCATTTCCTGTGGTTGCAGGGAAAGGTGCCGGGTCTGGTGGGGTTGATGGGGAGTGTGGAGTGGACAAGGGAGTCATGGAGAGAGTGATCTTTAGGAAAGCAGATAGGGGTGGGGGCATGAAATACCCCTTTGGTGGGGTCTGATTTCAGGTAGCGCAAGTAGCGGAGGAGGATGCGTTGGATTCAGAAGTTGGTGAGGTAATATATGAGGATCGGGGAACTCTATCCTTGTTGTTAGGAGGAGGGGGTTTGAGGGCAGAAGTGCAGGAAATGCAGGACATGCAGTTGAGGGCATTATTAATCACGGGAGAGGGGAAGCTACAGTCCTTGAAGTAGGAGGACATCTGGGATGTCTGGGAGTGTAACGCATCATCCCGGGAACAGATGAAGCAGAGGCAGAGGAATTGGGAGTATGGGATCACATCTTTGCGCAAACGTGGGTGAGAGGTGGCGTAGTCTAGGTAGCTGTGGGAGTCAATGGGATTGAAATAGAGCTTGGTGCTGAGTCAGTTGTCAGAGATAGAGACCGAGAGGTCTAGAAAGTGGAGGTGTCGGAGATGGTCCATGTGAGTTTGAGCTCGGGGTGAAAGGTGTTGGTGAACTGTTCGAGCTCCTCGTGGTAGCATGAGACAGCACCAATACAGCCATTGATGTAGCGAAGGAAGAGGTGAGGGATGGTGCAGATATAACTGTAGAAGAGGGATTGTTCTGTGCCTCCTATGAAGAGGCAGGTATAGCCTGGACCCATACAGTGCCTGTAGCCTCCCCTTTGGTTTGTAGGAAGTGGGAGGCATTGTAGGAAAAGTTGTTTAGGTTGAGGACAAGTTCCGACAAGCAGATGAGGGTGTCGGTGGAGGGGGACTGGTTGGACCTGTGGGAAAGGAAGAAACGGAGGGCTTTTAGGCCCTCCTCGTGGGGGATACAGGTGTAGAGAATCTGAATGTCCATGCTGGAGATGAGGTATTGGGTGCTGGGGAATTGAAAGTCTTGGAGAAGGTTGAAGGCGTCGCTAATGGCCCGAATGTAGGTGGGTGTTCCTGGACCGGTTGGGGGTGGATGTGAAGTTGAGGTAGGTGGGGATAAGTTCAATGGGGCAGAAGCATGCAGAAACAATAGGAACTCTTCCATGTTCAGCCCTCATCCTCATCCCTACCTCCTTGACCTGACACAAACTGTCCATCTTCCTTCTTGACTATCTGCCTCACCTTTCTCATTGACTAACCTCCACAACCCCCATCTGCATCCAACCATCACCATCACATCTGCCTTTGCCCAGCCCCACTCCCACCCCCACAATTTATTTCTGAGCGTCCTTCCCCCTCCCCAGTCCTGATGAAGGGTGCTGACCTGAAACATCAACTTCTCTGCTCCTCTGATGCTGCCTGACCTGCTGTGTTCCTCCAGTTCCACACTATCAACTCTGATTTCCAGCATCTCTAGTTCTTGCTATCTCCTAGTAAGTGAGGAATTGAGTTTGGAGCAGATATAGCAAACAATGGCTGCAGTCTTTCCAATATTTAAATTGGTGAAGATTCCTGCTCATCTACTAAAATGAGTTGGGGACTAAGAGTGGTATGTCAAAATTTGCAGCTGACACTAAGATGAGTGGTAGAGCAAAGTGTGCAGAAGACACTGAAAGTCTACAGCGGGATATAGATAGTCTAAATGAGTGGGCAAAGGTCTGGCAGATGGAGTACGATGTTCATAAGTGTGCGGTCATCCATTTTGGTAGGAATAACAGCAAAATGGACTATGTTTTAAATGGTAAAAAATTGCAGCACGCTGCTGTGCGGAGAGACTTGGGTGTCCTTGTGCATGAATCGCTAAAAGTAGGATTGGAGGTGCAGCAGGTAATTAAAAAGGCAAATGGAATTTTGCCTGCCATTGCTAGAGGGATGGAGTTTAAAAACAGAGCGGCTATGCTGCAGCTGTATAGGGTCCTGGCGAGGCCACACCTGGAGTACTGTGTGCAGTTTTCCCTCCTTACTTGAGAAGAGATATAATGGCACTGGAGGGGGTGCAGAGGAGATTCACTCGGTTGATTCCAGAGTTGAGAGGGTTGGATTAAGAGGAGAGACTGAGTAGACTGGGATTGTACTCATTGGAATTCAGAAGAATGAGGGGAGATCTTATAGAAACATATAAGATTATGAAGGGAATAGATAAGGTGGAGGCAGGGAGGTTGTTTCCGCTAACAGGTGAAACTAGGACTAGAAGGCATTGCCTCAAAATAAAGGGAAGCAGATGTAGGACTGAGGTCAGGAGGAACTTCTTCACCCAAAGGGTTGTGAATCTGTGGAATTCCATGCCCAGTGAAGCGGTTGAAGCTACCTCGCTGAATGTTTTTAAGGCAAGGCTAGATAAGTTTTTGAACAGTAAAGGAATTAAGGGTTATGGTGAGTGGGCGGATAAGTGGAGCTGAGTCTCAATAAAATCAGCCATGATCTTATTAAATAGTGGGACAGGCTCGAGGGGCCGGATGGCCTGCTCCTGCTCCCAGTTCTTATGTTCTAAAGAATACTGAATAAACAGTCTGATAATTTATCAACAGTGAGCAGTTGAGAGGTGATCGTGAAGTGGAACTAGCAGTCATCACTGTACATGTGAAAGCTAAAGACCTGTTGTGGTATGGTGGTAGTGTCCCTACTTCAAAGCGAGGAGGCTTGAGTTCAAGTTCCACCTGCTCCAGACATAATATCTCTGCCCTCGTTGATTAACGATATCTCCATGTGAAAGTGAATGCTGTGCGTTTGGATCATGTCACTAAGGGACAGTATGTAGATGAAAAATAGGAGGGGGGCAAAGGATTGATTCTTGAGGGACACCAGAGGTAAAGCTGTGGAATGAAGACGAGAAGGTATTTGCAATCTCTATTTCCAAATGGCTGGAACCAGGTGAAAGTAGTCCCACACAGCTAGATAACAGTGGAATGGCATGGGAAGACGCTACAAATTAAGTCAAAGAGGTTAAGGAAGAAATAACACAGTGTGGAGCTGGAGGAACACAATAGGCCAGGCAGCATCAGAGGAGCAGGAAAGCTGACGTTTCGGAAATGTCAACTTTCCTGCTCCTCTGATGCTGTCTGGCCTGCTGTGCACCTTCAGCTCCATACAGTGTTATCTCTGACTCTAGCATCGGCAGTCCTTGCTATCTCCAAACAGCTTAAGTAAGGTAGCTTTGCCTCTGTCATAAACAGGGACCAGAATTTTATGATCCCTAGTGGGGAGGAAAGGGTGGGGTGGGTCTCTGGCAGGTTTGGGAACAGTAGCATTGGGCACAATGCCTGTGGCATTCTTGTTACCAGCAGTGGAGTGGCCTGCTCACCCATAGACCAGTTGAAACCATTAACCTATTGGCAATTTAGGGGCCTTCTCCCACTATCAGTGGAGATTCCAGTCATGGCAAGATAAGCTGACACCAAGTGTCCACCCTGCCGGGTGAACAATGGCAGACTGATGGCTGGGCAGGGGAGTATGGGGTGCAAGTGTTGCCTCCTTTTCAGGTCCCTTTCTGACCATTGGAACACAATTCCCTCTGGGACAGTTACAGTCCCAGCAGTTGCTAAGTTCATGGTGGCTCTGCTGGGACTAGAGAATTGCATGACAACCATGAGTTCAGGGTGTCCTAAAGCTGCCTTGAGCTAATTAAAGGCTTGGGGAACCAGGCATACATGCCAGGCTTGCCAACAGCTTTTGTGTCATAGACCATGTATACACCTCCAGCATTAGGTGGATTGATAGCAGGGACTGAATTAGTGATCAGGAGCACTTGGGCTCAGCCCACAGACTGCAATTTGTTTCTTTGATAATAATCGACATTGACGGTGAAATTTTGCACAACACATTGGGAACACAGTAGATAATATGCCTATAAATGAGACTGGACATGTACTGAATACTTAGAAAAAAGTCTCATACTGTAGAAAGTGCAATTGCCTGCAAATCTAATTCCTGAAACAGAAGATGAGGTAGAGTGAAGCCGATTCATTATTGATGCAGGTCCTAAACTTGATTTATGAAAGAGACTGGTGTGAAGCTTTCATCCAGAAATCTTTGGAGGAAAAGGAGCATAAATTAATCATGCTGCTGGTCTCAGCTCCTGCCTGTATCTGACGCTGGCTGTTGTTTCACCCCGTGTAGACAGGTGGGCACAGAAATTAATGATCTAGCAAAATTATTGTGAGACAAGGCATTCACACTTGCAGCACATGACAGAAAATCAGTTTCCAGCTCAGAGGGGAATGAGAGAGAGCAGAGCTGCAGTCCTGGGTCAGGCTACGGTTAGATGGGAAGAATGGAGCAAAAGGCAGTCACACATGGATCAGGTTATTTTGGCTGTTGGACACATAGCTTTAAGGGTAAGGGGAGAAAGATTTTGTGAAGCACAGCCTCGTTTTGGGTGAGACCAGAAGGGAGTAGAGATCAATCAAATTGGCTATAGATATTTTCAAAGCAACATCTTCAGAAAGGTTATTTCACACCCACAGGCAGATGGGACTTGAACCCAGACCTTCTGGCTCAGAGACTGCACCACAAGAGTCCTTAAAAAGTGTGTCAGCTGCAGATTACCCACAGGAGTCTTCTACCTGTCCAGCTGTTTTTAACCATTGTGGGGACAATACAATACTTTTAGATATTTTAAACAAACTATTCAGAGATGTTAAAAACTGAAAGAACTGTGGATGCTGTAAATCAGGGACAAAAACAAAGTTGCTGGAAAAGCTGAGCAGGTCTTCTGAGGAAGGGTCACCAGACCCGAAACATTAACTCTGTTTTTAACTCTGTTTTTTCCTTCACAGATGCTGCCAGACCTGCTCAGCTTTTCCAGCAACTTTGTTTTTGTATTCAGAGGTGTTAGTTATGTCTTGAAGTATCACTACACAACAAGTGCTCCTGATTATTAATTCAGTCCCTGCTATCAATCGAGGCAACTAAATGGGCAATTAATGTCTTCAAAGGCAGTCCCTGGTTGACCTGGCAGCAAGAAGAGACCCCTCACCAACAGCCAGCACTCTTTCCCTTTCTGATGATCCTTCTCCTCACCCCAGTACTCCAATTCTTATCACTTAGCCATGTCCTGGGTCCTTCCATAATCTTGACTTTGGGTGAGTGCAGTGCCTGCAGCCACCACCATCTCCCCAGTGGCACCAATAGTCAGCAGAGAAGCTGGGATATTCTACTTAGAGAAGATTGAGAAGAGATTTGATTGAGATGTTCAAAATCATGAAACGTCAAGCTAGAGTGGACAGAGAAAATCACTGGCACACAGCCATGACCCAGAGGATCTATGTTTAAAGTGATTAGCAAAAGAATCATAGGGGACATGAATATTTTTCTTTGAATGCAGTGGCTGTGATTTGACATGCACTGCCTGATCTGGGAGAGGCATGGTTTACTCCTCTCAGAATAAGGAAAAATCTGCAGGATTAGAGAGAAAGGTGAGGGCAATGGGACTAGACAAACTGCTTTCTCTGGATATGGCATGGGACTCAATAGGCCAATTGGTCATCTGCACTGTAACCATTTTATCATAATTGACTCTGTTATGAGTTGGCTGAAATCAAACTGTTTGATTGATGGAAGCCTAATTTTCCTCATCTCCATTTTAGTTAGAACTAACAAAGTAGTATTAAAAAAAACAGCTTCATTTAATAACTTATTTTCTCCTGTAAATTAATCTTTAATCTTTTGGAAACTCATCTTTAATCTAGGAAGCCTTGACAACAGTACTGGAGAAGGCTTGAGGGTCATTGAATTCCTTCATTGTGCAGCTGTTACTTACACTGAATTTAATATTCTCTCTTTATGACAGTTACCATGTTATCTATTTTACTCCCTTAAGTCTCATTATTCATGCAATTCATTCATTTTGTCATTTACAGTCCAATCTATTCTGTCATCTATTCACATACTATGAGATATTTTTCTCTATCATCGTCCACCATAACTCAAAAGTTCAAACTGATGGGTCCTACAAATTAAAGTGTTGATTCTCAACTACCGTTTCCAGTCAAACAAGTATCCTAAAAACATATATATTAAAGCATTGATGATAACAGCACATGAACAACATCACAGAATACATGTTCCAGAGCTAATATCAACAAATTTAATTGTGAATCACTTTGTGCAGTTAAGCTTTTAAAACAAGTACAGTCATAGAGATATACAGCATGGAAACAGACCCTTTGGCCCACCTCGTCCATGCCGACCAGATATCTGAAACTGATCTATCCCCGTTTGCCAGCTTTTGGCCCATATCCTTCTTCATGTACCCACCCAAATTCTTTTTAAATGTTGGAATTGTACCACCTCCTCTGGCATCTCATTCCATACACACACCACCCTCTGCATGAAACAAATACCCCTTAGGACTCTTTTATACCTTTCCCCTCTCACCCTAAACCAATGCCCTCTAGGTTTGGGCTCCCCATTCCCAGGGAAAAAAAGACCTTAGTTATTCACCTTATCCATACCCTTCTTGATTTTATAAATGTCTATAAGGTCACCCCTAAGCCTCCAATGCTCTGGAGAAAATGCCCCAGCTTATTCAACCTCTCTCTGTAGCTCAATCCCTCCAATTCTGGCAACATCCTTGTCAATATTTTCTAAACCCTTTCAAGTTTCTGACAGCAGGGAGACCAGAAATGAGATAGTAGGAACTGCAGATGCTGGAGAATCTGAGATAACAAGGTGTAAAGCTGGATGAACAGAGCAGGCCAAGCAGCATCAGAGGAGCAGGAAAGCTGACGTTTCAGACCTAGACCTTTCTGAAGAAGGGTTTAGGCCCGCAACGTCACCTTGTTATCTTAGACCAGAAATGAATGCAGTTTTCCAAAAGTGGCCTAACCATTGTTCTGTACAGCTGCAACATGACCTCCTCCCCTCCTACACTCAGTGCATTGACCAGTGAAGGCAACATCCACTGTTCTGTCTGCATCAATTTTCTTTTTCACTTCAAAAAACTCAGTCAAATTACGATGCCATGTTGACCATCCCTAATCATTCCTTGCCTTTCCAAGTACATGTAAATCATATCCCTCGGAATCCCCTCTGACAGCTTACCCACCACTGTCATCTGGCTCACCAGGGCTATAGTTTCCTTTCTTAAATAATGACACCACAGTAGCCACCCCTTGATTTTCCGGCACCTCACTCATGGCTATTGATGAAAGCAAGAACAACAGATGTTGGAGTCAGAGCCAACAGAGTGTGGAGCTGGAGGACACAGCTGGTCGGGCAGCATCAGAGGAGCAAAAAAGTCAACATTTCAGATATACGCCCTTCAACATGACTGGGGAGATGGAAAAGAGCTTGGAAATAAATAGAGGGAGGGGTGAGCCTGGGCAAAGTTAAGTGGGATGGTGATAAGTGGATGCAGGTAAAGGATAGTGGAGGTTGGTCAGTGGGGCAAATAGGTGAGAAAGAAGATGGACAGGTTATGTCAGGTGACAGTGAAACGTCGACTTTCTTGCTCCTCTGATGCTGCCTGACTTGCTGTGTTCCTGAGGCTCCACACTGTATTGTGTCATGGCTATCAATGATACAAATATCCCTTGATGGCTTGATGAAATAAATGACAAAGTAGCACACCTATCTCATTTGATATTTTCTAAAGTTTCCCAAATTTGAACAATTTTCCGAACTTGTACTGCCAGAGTATTGTCCATCAGGCACATATTCCAGGCCAAACCAGGAAGTACAACAATGATTTCCTGATGTGAGCTGCAGACAAATGGGGCTTTCCATCATCATAGCCAGTAGCGAAAATGGAGTTTAAGAGGTCTTCTGTGCAACCTGAAACCCCAGGATACTTTTAACTTGGATAGATAGGACAGAGTCATAAACAAACTTATCGGTTCCAAGATAACAGTACTTAGGTGTTGTATTATGCTTTTGTTTCCCTTTAGAGCCACAGGTGACAGTTTGGTTCTAAGATAGCCTTTACAGAACACAAACACGTTTAAAGTAGCTAACTGCAGAAAATGAAAGAGAGGGAGAAACAGACAGAGAGAGAATCTTTATTGCTTATTGCCCGAGTTTTTCAGCTAACAGACAACCAATCATGTGGTTATATTATCGCAAACCGAGGACTTTTGTCATTGATGAATTGGTCCCTAGTCCACAAAACAATCAGCTAAACTTGTAAACACTGCCCAAATCCAGTTCGTCTGCATGTTGCTAGAACCCCACAGCTACACAAATAGAATTCACAATTGGTATCAAATTCCTTCCTTTCAAAACATGCAACTATTTTTGTAAGCGTCTTGTAAAATAGCTCTCTCTCCTTCTCTTTTAGTCCATAGCTTTTTATTTGGAAAAGGCACAAAAATAAAGACACTACTTTTACAGCTGAGGATGTTAGCACTTGTACAAGGACCATTAGTTGGAAATGTGCAGAGTCAAGAAATCTTCACATTAATTAGAAGGTAATGCAGACTTGAGTTAGTGGTGCCATACTGTAACTCAACATTACCTTCTAACATATTCTTTAATCTCACTGACCTAAATATATGTTCAGCAATGATAAGAATTTGCCAACACTGCCACAAAAAGAAATCAACTTTAATTTGATTGTGATTTATTCTTGCTGTTGCTGAATTGTGGATGGTTTTGGTGTTCTTAACTGTTATTCAAAGTTACTTGTCTCCAACAGGTGACCTGACAAGTTGGGAATGACTTGTCTGACTTCCACTGGTTCTGTACAAAGCATTTTCTGCCAGTTATGGTACTGTACTTTGTATCCCTATGGGACCACGGTATAACAGGGAGAATGAGCAGAGATGACAAAGCGCGGGACAAGCTTCTGGAAGAAGAAGAAGTGATCTCTGCAGGGAACAATTCTCCTCCTCTAACCCTAGAGAGAAACAATGTTCTAGTTATCTCCACTTTGCCAAGAATGGTACTCAGATCTGCAACCAGCTGCAGCCATAACGACAGACTCATTGCTTATGAATGTGACTGTAGCCTGACCTTTTTTTAAAGTCAGACCTCTGATAGGTTGGATCCAATATTGTCCAGTTCACAGTCCACAGCTACATAAGGTAGGTGATGGGGGTGCTTGGAGTAGAAATCATACTGAATACATTTTCTTTTCTCATGCCAGAGAGGAATAGGCAAAATGAACACACAGCTTTGTATGTAGGTATTGTAGGCTCGCTATTACATAGCAGTCAGTGACAGTGCGCCTGTCACATTGAAGACATAGTGCGCCATTTCAGTGTTGAGCTGAGATCGACAATATCTGACCTACTATGCGTGTTGATGTCCAGGTTTCCAGAAACAAAAAGGCTGAAGTGCCTTCATTCTGTGGCAGCCCACTGTAGCATCTATATTTGAGTCACCACAACACATTGAGCAATGGTTATTGGGTGACTGCTGGTTGAACAGCTGCGGAGGAACCCTGCGGTACTTGTCAGAATAGATAACAAGATTCATGGTGGTCTGCTGCATGCTGCATAACCTCGTGACCTTGAGGAAGCAGCCCTATCTGCTGGTTATACAGCAACAAGGGAAGGAGGAGAAAAGCAAGGCATCCCTTTTCTGAAACAAAAGCTCCACAAGTCTGGCAGAAAGAATTTGGAAGAGTTGTGTTGGACTAGAAACGTTAACTCAGTTTTTCTCTCCATAGATGCTGCTGAGCTTTTTTCCAAACTTTATTATTTCAGATCTCCAACATCTGTAGTATTTTGCTTTTACATCCCTTTTCCAGCTGGGCTGTCTGTGTTCAACTCAACTGAATGTGGTATTGGCAAACACAATCCAATTCCCCAGTCACCAACAATCTGACAGCTTATCTTTCCTGTTACTGAGGCATCACAGCTTCTTCCTGCTTATGATTTGAAAATACAGACCAGCACAAAAAAACATTCCAAACTACTCTTCTCAACAAAGCCATCCATTATTCCATACAGAAGTTAACTGTGAAGGACATTCAGCTCTGCTATGACACCCTGCAACCCCCTCGTAACACCATCACCCAGAGTTGTGATGCTAATAATCTGAATTTACATGGCATCAAGCTTTATTAGCACAAGTTCAGTCTGCTGTACTCAGAGCCTGGGTGGCTACTCTTTGTGATAGCAAGGTGTAGAGCCGGGTGAGCACATCATGCCAAGCAGCATCAGAGGAGCAGGAAGGCTGACGTTTCGGGCCT
>JAHRHZ010000111.1:25301659-25402304 GCA_024137785.1 Ginglymostoma cirratum | reverse complement strand
TGTGTTCATCCAGCTTTACACCTTGCTATCTCAGATTCTCCAGCATCTGCAGTTCCTACTATCTCTGGCTACTCTTTGTGTTGCCTTGGAAGGTGAGACACTAGTCGTCAATTACTGCGTTACAGATGAGTCAGTGTGTTATCATGAACACCACTTACCTGATAGAGAGGATGAGCTTCAAACTCTGTGTAAAGCACTATGCAATGTTGGTGCCAGACTCTTCCATGCTCGTTAACATTAACCCCAGGCTTTCGGTCAGACTTGTCAATTCCCCTGTGCCTACCCAGCAGTCTGTGTCTGTCAGCCTATCAAAGTCCTCATTTGAGTCCTCTACTGACTGACTTGAAAGGTGGAATCTGTGTCATCTTTGTCCCCTGTCCTGGTTGTAGGACATTCAAGTTTGCTATCTCACCATGAGCAGATTGAGTCTGTATGCTGCTCTCTTAAAATATGCATGGTGTTAATATCCGAGCTGGTGTTGTGAAGGAGTGATGGTGTTTCTTTGTCTTGGCTGCCTTCCTGCTCTTCCATCTCTTCCTCTTCCACCACTCCCTGGAGGGTGAATTTCTTGGGTATTTGAAAGAAGAAACACACAAGGACAAGGTTGTGGTGAACGGAAACATGGAACAAGGAACAAGATGTTGCACCATCAACAGCTTAGATATTAGAATTAATTAAGAATGAGAGGCAGGGATGTGACGTGCAGGATTTGGTACAAGCATACCATCATCTTTGATGGTTTCAGCCCCACCTCTTCAACCATGACCATCTGCTGCATAAGTACATTTGTCCCTAACCTATATCAATTATATGCTATTGACTTCAATTATTCATTGCCTTGTCCCGCAAAAGAAAGCGAAGTGTGTCAATGAATGTGGTGCAGTCTGCTTGCCTGATGTGACAGGGTTTACTAGTTTGTGCAGGCTGAGAGGTGTGACAGAGAGACTTGAAGCAATGTGAAGTGTGTGAGGGTGAGGTATAGCAATGAATGTCTGGTATGAATCTCAATATGCAAGAATTGTTGGTAGGTGAGTGATGGGGACGTGGTAAATTGAACACGGCATGAGGTCATTGATAAGTTTTGATGATTCATGAGAGGTAATTGAACCTCTTTGCAGCACTGTTACCAAGATACCAAGGCTTGACTTATGGTGTTGAGCATGATGGCTGGCTGGTCATTCTTCTCAAAAATTTGTTTGAAATTCTTTACCCCTGACAATAGTGGAGGCTAAGATGGGCAGATTCTTCAACTTTAGTGTTCTGGAAAACAAGCAGAAAATGGAATTGAGGCTGAGGTCAGTCCACCCATGATCTGACTGACTGGCAGAGCAGATCATAGGGGCTGAAGAGCTTACTCCTGGTCTTATTTCTTAAGTGCAGCTGCCCTATTCCTGTCTATGAGGAGAAAAGATGCATCATCCTCTCCAACCTCTGCACCAAAGCATCCAACACCTCCCCTATTGAACACTCAATCACTCTTCTTGCAGGTCTGATCGTCTAGCCTAGCCACTTCCAGCACCTGCTTCAGTCAGTCGCCATCTCTCCTTTGAGAAATGGAGGATAGTTTTAAGTGATGCTGACATCTGAGGAACTTTTTTTTGAGGAAGACAGCCATGCAGCTGCACGTTTAGTGCTGAGCTGCAAGCCATCACCATATGAGTGAGCAGGCAGCATGATTAATGTTGCCTGCATCAGAAGCAATGGGTACAAGTTTGTCCGGCACTGCAATTCTCAGGAGCCAAATTTTCCCTGACAGTTTATGGGCTGCAATGAAAAGAAAATAGCATTTGTACTGCCAGCAGATGTCACCATGCAGATGGCCAACTCATTTGATGTAGATTTCTGGGAATGTGCTGGTCTGCTGAATAGTTCGATCTGAATTTCCTGAACCCAGGCATTATCAATGTCTCAGAGCACAGTTACAAGTTTATCAAATTCACATTGTATCAGGGTGAAAATATTAAATTCAAAACTGACTTATGAAGGACTTATGCTTAAGCAGGCATGACTAAAATAAAGGGGCAAAATAATCTGAGCCAATCAGAATTAATCATTGATCAGGTAGGTTTAAAGGTCGAAACAGTAAATGTAAGGACCAATGTGATGCAACAAGTGCAAATCTAAAAAAGAGCCAAATTCATTTTACTGTATTTACTAAAAGGATAGGGATAAGATATTTCATAATATTTAAATCACAAAGTTATGGACATAAATAGTTCTGCTGTGCAAATACATGTTTATAAATTAAATGCGAGATGCAAGAAATATAGCTTTTTAGTACACCCCATTTCGTCAACTTCTCAGATACATCAAATGTTACACTGAGCAGGCCTCTTTTAAAGAACAGGTATGCCTGAAACTCATAAAGGAGGAATAAATCACAGAAAAGAACAGCCACCTTAATCAAAGTTGGCAAAAACCTGACTAATCTAAAGACTCTTATTAAAAGAGTGCATTGTGTGGTTTAATTCTCCTGGGTTTGAATTAGTGTGCCTTAGGGAAAGAAATCCACCATCCTTACCTGGTCTGGCCTACATGTGACTCCAGATCCACAGAAACATGGTTGACTCTTAATGGCCTTCTGAAATGACATGGAGAACCAGTATGGAAGCAATTAGGGATGGGTAACAAATGGTGGCCTGGCCAGTAACATGCACAACCTGTGTAAGAATAAAAAAAAGGAAAGCGATTTGATCACATAAAACTCGACATGCCAAGAAGGTAAGTGAATTATGCCTTTTTTTAATCTTGTTATTTGATTCCTCCAGAACTATTGTGTATGGGTTTGATTTGGTCCAAAAAGGGTTAATACTGAGGAGTGTCAGAAGTAGCATCCACTATGATAATAGTTTAAATGACAGGTGGGAAAACACAGCGGCGTTTCATTGGAGGCTGCACTGATGATGTTACCCAGCAGGGTAATGAAACATCTGCGGAGCAATGAACCAGCTCGGGGAGCCGATCAACCACAACTGTGATAACGTCGTATGGCATTGTGGGAATGCCAGCTTAGAATCTCAAAGGACCTAACGTTTGGGCCTTCTCAAAGTCCCTGTAAGCAATGTCTATCATATCAATATAACCTGTAACTAGTTGCTAACATATGCAGAACAACTATATATCATTAATACACAAAATTTTACTAGTTAGAGTGGGAAATGGTTTTCCAATACCATGCTAGACCAAGTAGGCCCTGCATTTTCCAAATATAAAGCATATAGTGGCAACAACCTTCATCTTGAGCAACAACTCATACAGCATAACCATACAACACAAATGCCTTACTATACTCTACCCCATCACCCTGTCCTTATAAGACTCAGCCTTCACAGTGTCGGTCTCTGGCAGAGCAACTGAACAATTAACATGGTGGACGAGTATACTTGGACATGACCTCAGATAATATCATAAGAAAGCCACATACCAAATTTGCTGATGACACAAAGATTGGTGGTAGAAAGTAGCATAAAATTACAAAAGGACATTGATAGATGAAGTGAATGAATAAAACAGTAGCAGAATTAAGCTAAGTGAGTGGTTATTTATTTTGGACAAAATTATTTAAATAGTGAAAAGTTAGGAAGAGTGGAGTACCAAAGATATTTTGGGGACTGTATATACGTATACATATATATATATAGCATACTAAAATGTAGTAATCAGGGACAAAAAAAATCACCAAATATTAATCTTTAGATCTAGAGAGCTGGAAGAGAAGTAAATTTTGCCACAATTATACCATGCGCTGATTGGACTACAACTGGTGTGTAGAGTTCTGGTGCTATGTATCAGAAAAGTATATTAGCCTTGAATGGAAAACAGCACAGATTTACCAGAATGTTACCATGGCTCCATTGGTTAAATTATTAGGAGAGATTACATAAATTTGGTTTGTATTCCCTAGAATATGGAAGGTTAAGGGATGATTTGATGGAACTTTTTTAGGATCTGGAAGTGAATTGATAAGGTGGATATAATGAATCTTGCTCAGCAGTTGCAAGAATATAGGACAGGGGTGGGGGGTGGTGGGTGGTGGTGGGTGAGGGGGCACAATCTTAAAACAGAGACAGGCCATTCAGGAATGATTCATTCAGGAGAGAGAACACTTCTTCACAAGAAGGTTGATTGAAATCTGGATCTTTTGTCACAAAAAAGAATGGATGATAGTTCAGTTGGTAACTTTAAGTCTAGGATTGATAGCTAAGGCTGTAACAGGATATGGAGCCAAGGCAAGTTGATAGAGGTGAGATAAAAATCAGTGTGATCTCATTGAATAACTGAACAGCTTCAAGGGTATGAATGCCTTACTCATGATCATCCATTCTTATGTCAGCATCAAATGAGTTTTGTCAGGATAATATCAGTTTATATCCCCCTCACTTCAGTAACTTGAAGCCACCCCCACCCAGTAGCCCATAATGCCGGAGAAGACCCTTTGCAAAAATGGCAAGAACAGCACGCTTGGAAACTCCCACTAGTCTTGCAACCTTGACTATTGTAGACAGACATGCTGTGTGCAGGCTTATCATCTTCCATTCTCTCACATTCTGCTAATTTGGGACTTGATTCCACAAGATTTGTGGTGTTTCTTGGCCCATTAAGCTGCAGCAGCGCTTTACCTACTGGAGTTAAAATTCCAATTTTCCTCTCAGTGGTAAAGAACCATTCCTCATTGAGCTTACTGCTTTTAATCCTCCATCCATACTTAATTACCCAGTCGGGAGAAGGAATCCAGGTCATAGCCTTCTTTCAATTAAAGTTCCTTCAAGTTACGGAAATAAAAACACAAAATGACCTAAATCAACAGTTTAACTTAGCCTGTTCCAGTGTTTCTTTGACGATAAGAAAAGGCCGATGCTTATCAGTGAAACAAGGGAAGAATATACATAGAGGTGAATTGATTGAAGGTGAACAGACTTCTGGTCTTTCACCAGCCATTGTCTGATGGAGGAAATGTGTGGGATCAGGGGGAAGTCAGTGAAGTGAGTAATGGGTATGAGAGTTTTGCAGGAGGGAAAGTGGATGGTGAGAATATGAAAAGGACAGGCTGCCATAAGCTCAAAGGAGGAGCTAAAACTTCCCCTCAAGTCCTATCCTAAATGTAACCTAAGGCTACTCCTTTCTTTATCACAAAATACCACTCCAGTGCTCACGTCTCACCTGACGGGAAAGTTTAAAAAACACACAGTGAACCAGAAAAGGTAAAGAAAGGCTACATATTAAGGAAAGAAAATATGAAAAGCAAGGAACAAAAACAGGAGAGTCAGAACTTCATTTCCAATGTGTGGAAGACTAACTGGAATACTAACATAGATTAGAAATAATTTTAAATATTTTACTATCTCCTGAACTCTGTACTCAAAAGGTAGCCATGATGTGGAGATGCTTGTATTGGACTGGAGTGGATGAAGTCTGAAGTCACACTACACCAGATTATAGTCCAACAGGTTTATTTGAAATCACAAGCTTTTGAAGTGCTGCTCCTTTATTAGGTGAAGTTGCTCCAAAAGCTTGTGATTTCAAATAAACCTGTTGGACTATAATCTGGTGTTGTGTGAACTCTGACTCTTCCTCCAAAGGTGGAAGCAGGGGCTGAATGTGCTTAAAGCAGAGATATATAGATTCTTAATGAGAAGTTAGTGAAAGGATATAACGGCTAGGTGGGGATGTGGAGTAATCAGATCAGCCATGACCTTACTGATTGGATGAGCAGGCTCCATATTTACATGTTTGCATATTAACATAAATTACTCACAGCTACTAAAGCCAACATAGATACATTGGGCCTAATTACCTCTTGTTCTGTATGATTCTATTTCTTTCCAATTCTAAATACAAATTTTATTTCAGCCATTGCAATATCAACTCCACTCAAGCAATCAAAACTAAACTGTGTAAGTGCAAATTTAGGCAAAAATGTTAATTTCATGAAATTTAGTTTTTAAAAGCAAAATACTGCAGAGGCTGGAGATCTGAAATAAAAGAAAGAGAATGCTGAAGAAATTCAGCAGGTCTGGCAGCATCTGTGAAGAGAGGAACAGAGTTAATGTCTTGAGTCCAATATGACTTCTTTGGAAAGTTGGTATTTAATTGGGAGACTGTATTAACTGTCCTGGTTGAGTTCATTTACTGAAGCTAACCAATTGAACAGGCAGTGAAGCTGCAGAAGTCTAGTCAAGTGAATACAGCACAGAAGTATAGGCAGTTTGAGATGCCTTATGTTGAAATTACTATCTGAACCTAATAGAAGCGGAAGTCGTTATTCTGTGAAACGGAAGAGAACGATTAGAAATGGATTGATTATATCAAAGATAACCTGTTTGTGACTGAAACTGGGCAGCTCCAGGTGAAGTATAGAAGATGTAGAATAAATTGTTGTAAAAATCTGTTATGGGTATTCATTTATGCAGAGGATTTGGATAGGGCTTTGCACTTAATTCAGGGGGACATATAAGTAATACAAATGTGTTGAGGAATTTCCATTAGTTTGGGATTAATTACAAAGTTACATTGGTCTTAAAATGCCTTCTATAACTTAAAAGAAGAACAAAGAACAATACAATGTGGGAGGAGACCCTTCAGCCCACCAAATCTGCGTCGGTTCCTATTCCTTATTTAGACAAACTACTTATTGCCCGTACATGGTTTCTCTACCTCTGTTCACCTCCCTTTCATGTGTCTATCAAAATATGCCTTAAACGTTGCTAATGTTCCTGCTTCTACCAGCTCCACTGCCAGTGCATTCCAGGCATCCATCGTCCTCTGTGTGAAAAATTTTCTCTGCACTTCTTCCCTAAATGTAAACCTTCTCACCTTGAACCTGTGCCATCATGAGGTCAACCTTTCCACCCTGGGAACAAGCCTCTGACTATCCACCCTTTCTACGCTTCCCATAATTTTATAGACCTCTATCAAGTCGACCGCCCCCCCCCTCCCCCCCCACCTAGCCAGCCTCCATCTTTCCAGTGAAAACAATTTGAGTTTATCCAACCTCTCCTCATAAATAAAATCCTCCAGACTAGGCAACATCCTGGTAAACCTTTTCTGCACCCTCTCCAAAGCATCCATGTCCTTCTGGTAGGGTGGCGACCAGAACTGCACACAATATTCCAAATGTGGCCTGAATACAGTTTTGTACAACTGTAACATAATTGCCAACTTTTATGTTCAATGCTCTGGCCGATGAAGGCACGCATACTGTATGCTTTCTTGACCATCTTATCCACTGTGTTGCCACTTTAAGGGATCTGTGGATGTGTATGCCCAGATCCCTTTGTACGTCAATGCTCCTCAGGGTTCTGCCATTTATCGTATAATTCACACCTGAATTTGATCTTCCTAAATGCATCATCTCACATTAGTCCAAATTAAATTCTATCAGCTATTTCTCTGCCCAAATCTGCAATCTATCTATATCCCACTGTATCCTTTGACAATCTTCCTCTCTACCTGCAACTCCGCCAATTTTAGTGTCATCTGCAAACTTACTAATCAGACCACCTACCTTTTCCTCCAGATCATTTATATATATATTACAAACAACAAAGATCACAGCTCTGATCCCTGTTGGACACCACTAGTTACTGATCTCCATTCCGAAAAGCGTGATTTCACCATCACTCTCTGTCTTCTGTGACCAAGCCAGTTTTGTATCCATCTAGCCAGCTCACTCCAGATCCCATGAGACTCTATTTTGTACCAGCCTGCCATGTGAGGTGCCGTATCAAATGCCTTTCTAAAGTCCATGTGGACAACATCTACTGGCCTTCCCTCATCAATCATTCTTGTCACCTCCTCAAAAAAGTCCATCAAGTTGGTGAGACATGGCCTTCCCCGCATAAACCTATGCTGCTTTTTACTAACAAGTCCATTCACTTCCAAAATGTGAATAAATCCTGCCTAAGTGCTTCATAACAATCATGCACTTATGAAGTGGACTTGCTGTTGTAATCTGGGAAATTTTGCAGCCAACCTAAGCAAGCTCCCATCTCAACAGCATTTTGAAAATGGTCTGAATATCTGTTTTTAATGATGTTCATAGAATCATAGAAACCCTACGGTGCAAAAAAAGGCCATACCGCCCATTGACTCTAAACTGATCCTCCGAAGAGCATCACACTCCGACCCACCCCCAAACCCCATCCTTGTAACCCCACATCAGGTTTTTACCATTGCCAGCCTGCCTAACCTGCACATTCCAAGACCCTCTGGGGCAATCTTTAGCATGGCCAATCCACCTAACCTGCACAATAAATAGCAACATCTTGAAAAATGTCCATATTGCAGAGAAGGAGGTACCTGGATGAATCCCTGGGACCTGATCACGTGTACCCTAGAACTCTGTGGGAAGCTAGAGAAGTGAATCCTCGGCCTCTTTGCGGACGTATTTATACGATCAATAGCTACAGGTGAGGTACTGGAAGACTGAAGGTTGGCTAATGTGGTGCCACTATTTATGAAAGGTGGTAAGGGAAAGACAAGGACCTATAGACCAGTGAGCCTGACATCGGTGGTGGGCTGGTTGTTGGAGGGAATCCTGAGGTACAGGATTTACATGTATTTGGTAAGGCAAGAACTGATTAGGGATAGTCAACATGACTTTGCATTGGAAATCATATCTCACCAATTTATTTGAGTTTTTTGAAGACGTAACAAAGAGGATTGATGAGGGCAGAGTAGTAGACGTGACCTATATGGATTTCAGTAAGGCATTTGACAAGGTTCCTCATGCTAGACTGGTAATAGTTAGATCACAAGGAATACAGGGAGAAGTAGCCATTTGGATACAGAACTGGCTCGAAGGTAGAAGACAAAGGGTGATGGTGAAGGGTAGCTTTTCAGACTGGAGGCTTGTGACCAGTGGTGTTCCACAAGGATCAATACAGGGTGCACTGCTTTTTTCATTTATTTGAATGTGAGTAGAGGAGGTATGGTGAGTAAGTTCGCAGAAGACCCTAAAATTGGAGGTGCAGTGGACAGCAAAGAATGTTACCTCAGAGTACAACGGGCCCTTGATTCAATGGACCAATGGCCAAGGAGTGGCAGATGGAGTTTAATTTAGATAAATGTGAGGTGCTACATTTTGGAAAGGCAAATCAGGGCAGGACTTGTACACTTAATGGTAAAGTCCTGGGAGTGTTGCTGAACAACGAGACCTTGGAGTGCAGGTTCATTGTTCCTTGAAAGTGGAGTTCCAGGGAGACAGGATAGTGTAGAAGGCATTTGGTATGCTTGTCTTTGTTGGTCAGTGCATTGAGTATAGGAGTTGTGGCTGTACTGGACATTGGTTAGGCCACTTATGGAATACAGCATGCAATTCTAGACTCCCTGCTATAGGAAGGTTGTTGTTAAACTTGAAGGGGTTCAGAAAAGATTCACAAGGATGTTGCCAGGGTTGGTGGGTTTGATCGATAAGAAGAGGCTGAATAGGCTCAGGCTATTTTCCTTGGAGCGTTGTAGAGAGTTGACCTTATAGAAGTGTATAAAGTCATGAGGGGCATGGCTAGGGTGAATAGCCAAGGTCTCGTCCCTGAGGTGGGGGAGTCCAAAACTCGAGGGCCTAGCTTTAAGGTGAGAGGGGAGACATTTAAAAGGGACAAAAGGGGGAACGTTTTCACACAGAGGGTTGTGTGTGTATGGAATGAGCTGCCAGAGTAGGTGGTGGAGGCTGGTACAATTACAATATTTAGAAGGCATATGGATCTTAATGTTAACTCTAACATTGTTGACAGGGATGTCGTTACTGAAACAGTGAACATAGTAAATAAACTGATGAAAAGTGATGAAATTGGATCAATAAAGGTTTAGCACACACGTGTGAAATGGATGACAACTGAAACGGTAAGATCTCTGTGTGATGGCATCAAACTGGATATTTTAAGGGAGTTCTGTAAAGGGAATAAGCATGTCAAGGACATGAGGGTAGCCAAAAATTTTATGAATTTATCCTAAAAAAAAGGGACAGTAGACAATTACATAAAAGCAAAATACTGTGGATGTTGAAAATTGGAAACAATATCAAGAAAATACTGAAAGACTCGTCAGGTTAGGCAGTATCTATGGAGAGAAACAGAATTAAATTTCAGGTTTTGTCTGAATGCTTCTTACCACTAATATTAGAGAGAATTTATTGAAGCGTCAGGAAAAATGTAGCTTGATAATGAGTAACAAAATTACTTTACAAATAGTAGGTCTCACTCCAGTATAGCCCTTCAATAATATTGGGTATGAAAATGGTACTTCTTTTGATTAATTCAAATGATGTGCACTTTGCTGGTAGAATTATCATTTATCCCCAACTGCCCTTGAGAAGGTCATGGTGAGCTGCCTCTTTGACTGCTGCTGTACACTTGGTGTAGATAGACTAACAATGCTATTAGGGAGGGAATTCCAGGATTTTAACCTAGTGGCATTGAAGGAACAGAGATATATTTAAAGTCAGGATGGTGTGTGGCTTGAAGGGGAATTTACAGGTGGTGTTGTACCCTTGTATCCGCTGCCCCTGTCCTTTGAGATGATAGTGGTTGTGGGTTTGGAAGGTGTTGTCTAAGAACCATGGCGAATTTGTGCAAAACATCTTGTAGATGGCATACACTATGGCAACTGAGCATCGGTGGGGGAAGGAGTGAATATTTATGGATGTGGTGCTGATCAAGGGAGTTTCTTCATCCAAATGGCGTCAAGCTTCTTGAATGTTGTTGAAGCCGCACCCATCCAGGCAGGTGGGTATTGTTCTCACTTAGTCCTGCGTTGTGCCTTGTGGACAGGCTCAAGGGAGTCAGGAGATGAGCTACTCATTGCAATACACCTAGCCTGTGTCCTGTTATTGTAGCCATGATATTTATGTGGCTAGTTCAGTTCATTTTCTAATCAATGATGACCTCAGGATATTGGGAGTGCGACAGTCATAATGCCATTGACTATCAAGGGTGATGGTTAGATTCTGTTGTTGGAGATAGGTCAAAAGCAGCCTTGATGTCAAGGGCTGTCACTCTCACCTCACCTCTGGAATTCAGCTCTTTTGTCCACATTTGAACCAAAGCTGTAATGAGGTCAGGAGCTGACTGGCCCTGGCAGAACCCAAACTGGGCATCAGTGAGGAGGTTATTGTTGAGCAGGTGCTGTTTGATACCACTGTTGATGACACCGTCTATCAATTTACTAATAACTGAGAGTAGACTGATGGAACAATTATTGGCCAGATTAGATTTGTCTTGTTTCTCGTGGGCCTGACATACTTGGGAAATTTTCCACATTGTTGGGTAAATGCCAATGTTGGAGCTGTACTGGACTAGCTTGTCTAGGGGAGCAGCAAGTTCTGGAGCACAATTCTCAAGTACTATCACTGGAATGTTGTCAAGACATACAGGCTTTGCAGTATCAATGTCTCCAACAATTTCTTAACAAGACACATGGCAGAGCTCAGAAATAGGAAGGGAATGCGGTAACAATGTTGGGGCTGTACTACGGGCCTCCCAACAGTGAGCATGAGATAGACGCACAAATATGTAGACAGTTTATGGAAAGATGTAGGAGCAACAGGGTGGTGGTGATGGGAGATTTTAATTTTTCCAATATTGACTGGGATTCACTTAGTGTTAGGGGTTTAGATGGAGCAGAATTTGTAAGGAGCATCCAGGAGGGTTTTCTAGAGCAGTATGTAAATAGTCCAACTCAGGAAGGGGCCATACTAGACCTGATGTTGGGGAATGTGCCCAGCCGGTGGGTTTCAGTGGGGGATTACTTTGGGAATGGTAATCACAATTCTGTAAGTTTTAGAATACTGATGGACAAAGATAAGAGTGGTCCTAAAGGAAGAGTGCTGAATTGGGGGAAGGCCAACTATAGCAAAATTTGGCAGGAGCTGGGGAATGTGGATTGGGAGCAGCTGTTTGAGGGTAAGTTCACATTTGATATGTGGGAGGCTTTTAAAAAGAGGTTGATTAGAGTGCAGGACAGACATGTCCCCAGTGAAAATGAGGGATAGAAAGGGCAAGATTAGGGAACCATGGATGACAGGTGAAATTGTGAGACTAGCAAAGAGGAAAAAGGAAGCATACATAAGGTCTAGGCAACTGAAAACAGATGAAACTTTGGAAGAATATTGGGAAAGTAGGACCAATCTGAAACAAGGAATTAAGAGGGCTAAAAGGGGTCATGAAATATCTTTAGTAAACAGGGTTAAGGAAAATCCCAAAGCCGTTTATTCATACATAAGGAGCAAGAGGGTAACTAGAGAAAGGGTTGGCCCACTCAAGGGCAAAGGAGGGAAGTTATGCGAGGAGTCAGAGAAAACGAGTGAGGTTCTTAATGCTACTTTGTGTCGGTATTCACTGAGGAGAGGGACATGACGGATGTTGAGGTTAGGGATAGATGTTTGATTACTCTAGGTCAAGTCAGCATAAGGAGGGGGGAAGTGTTGGGTATTCTAAAAGGCATTAGGGTGGACAAGTCCCCAGGTCCGGATGGGATCTATCCCAGGTTACTGAGGGAAGCGAGAAAGGAAATAGCTGGGGCCTTAACAGATATCTTTGCAGCATACTTGAGCATGGGTGAGGTCCCGGAGGACTAGAGAATTGCTAATATCCCCTTGTTTAAGAAGGGTAGCAAGGATAATACAGGTAATTATGGACTGGTGAGCCTGATGTCAGTAGTGGGGAAGCTGTTGGAGAAGATACTGAGGGATAGGATCTATTTACATTTGGAAGAAAATAGGCTTATTAGTGATAGGCAGCATGATTTTGTGCAGGGAAGGTCATGTCTTACCAGCTTGATAGAATTCTTTGAGGAAGTGACAAAGTTGATGATGAGGGAAGGGCTGTGGATGTCATATGCATGGGCTTCAGTAAAGTGTTTGATAAGGTTCCCTGTAGTAGGCTGATTGAGAAAGTGAAGTCGCATGGGGTCCAGGGTGTACTAGCTAGATGGACAGAGAACTGACTTGGCAACAGGAGACAGAGAGTTGGAGTGGAAGGGAGTTTCTCAAAATGGAGAACTGTGACCAGTGGTGTTCCACAGGGATCTGTGTTGGGACCACTGTTGTTTGTGATATACATAAATGATCTGGAGGAAGGTATAGATGGTCTGATTAGCAAGTTTGCAGATGACACTAAGATTGGTGGAGGAGCAGATGGTGAAGGGGACTGTCAGAGAATGCAGCTGAATATAGATAGATTGGAGAGTTGGGTGGAGAAATGGTAGATGGAGTTCAATCCAGGCAAATGCGAGGTGATGTGTTTTGGAAGATCCAATTCAAGAGTGAACTACGTGGTAAATGGAAAAGTCCTGGGGAAAATTGATGCACAGAAAGATCAGGGTGTTCAGGTCCATTGTACCCTGAAGGTGGCAATGCAGGTGGATAGAATGGTCAAGAAGGCATACGGCATGCTTTCATTCATCGGTCGGGGTATTGAGTACAAGAGTTGGCAGGTCATGTTACAGTTGTATAGGACTTTGGTTCGACCACATTTGGAATACTGCGTACAGTTCTGGTCGTCACATTACCAAAAGGATGTGGATGCTTTGGAGAGGGTGCAGAGGAGGTTCACCAGGATGTTGCCTGGTATGGAGGGCACTCGCTATGAAGAGAGGTTGAGTAGATTAGAATTATTTACATTAGAAAGATGGAGGTTGAGGGGGCACCTGATTGAGGTCTACAAAATCATGAGAGGTATAGACAGGGTGGATAGCAAGAAGCTTTTTTCCAGAGTGGGGGACTCAATTACTAGGGGTCACGATTTCAAGGTGAGAGGGGAAAAGTTTAAGGGAGATACGGTGGCACAGTGGTTAGTACTGCTGCCTCACAGTGCCAGGGACCTGGGTTCAATTCCAGCCTTGGGCGACTGTTTGTGTGGAGTTTGCACATTCTCCCTGTGTACGCGTGGGTTTCCTCCGGGTGCTCTGGTTTCCTCCCACCATCCAAAGATGTGCAGGTTAGGCGGATCAGCTATGTTAAATTGCCCATAGTGTTCAGGGAGGTGTAGATTAGGTGGGTTATAGGGGGATGGGCCTGGGTGGGATGCTCTGAGGTTCAGTGTGGACTTGTTGGACTGAAGGGCCTGTTTCCACACTGTAGGGATTCTATTCTATTCTATATGCATGGAAAGTTCTTTATGCAGAGGGTGGTGGGTGCCTGGAACGCGTTGCCAGTGGAGGTGGTAGAGGTGGGCACGATAGCATCATTTAAGATGTATCTAGACAGATACATGAATGGGCAGGGAGCGGAGGGATACAGATCTTCGGAAAATAGGCAACAGGTTTCGATAGAGGATCTGGATCGGTGCAGGCTTGGAGGGCTGAAGGGCTTGTTCCTGTGCTGTAATTTTCTTTGTTCTTTGTTCTTTGACACGGAGTCAGTTGAATTGGCTGAAGGCCAGCATCTATGAGGTTGGAGAGATCAGGAGGAGGTCAACACAAGTCATTCACTCAGCACTTCCAGCTGAACATTGTTGCAACTGCTTCAGCCTTATGGTTTGAATGATGTGCTGGGCTCCCCTAATCATTAAGGATGAGGAGTTTTGTGGATCCTCCTCCTCCAGTGAATCATTCATAACAGGACGTGTCAAGACTGCAAAGCTTAGATCTGATCCGTTGGTTGTGAAATCACTTGGCACTGTGTAGCTCTTGCTGCTAATGCTGTTGGGTATCCCCATGTTGTAGCCTCGTCAGGTTGGCGTCTCATTTTTAGGTATACCTGATGCCGATCCTAGCATGTCCTCCTGCGCTCTCCATTGAAGATGTTGTGTCCGTTTTCCAGGCGTAAAGTGGTTTCATTAGTAGTGGAATAGCCAGTGTACTGCTTGTGCAGATATTGGTGCCACTGGTCATCAGTTTATACGAGCAGTTTATAGCAAGTGCCTGTAGATGTCAAGCTTGGCAAATGTGTTACTGACATCTATTGAAGAATTGCTTGAATAATTAGGCCCAATCAGAATGGTTCAGCAACTCCAAATGGAAATATGTCTTAAAAAAGAACCTTTGTGTAGTCAGAGGAACCAATGTGCTTCACCAAAATCTCCCTGTGATCAATCCACCCCGCCCACCTGGAACATCCCTGAGCATTGGTGCTGATAGCCATAACTTCACTTCACTCATGGATTTGAATACTATTGATGCAGAATGGCAGCAGCAGCTTGTTTTGAAGATGTAGACCAGGTCCCATGCTCAATTTCTGGACTGGTTCAGGCTTCAGTGTCTGGGCACACACCCCGCATGAAGTTCAAGAACCTGGGACAAAGAACAGAAATCTTTCACAGCTACCTGGAGATTGAGGAGATTTGTGATTCTACACATAACTCACGTTTCTAAGTGGAACATTGGTAGGTGTGATATTTCAGTTGTACAAATCATGGAGCCCATTACACTTAAAGTTATGAATTGGTTTTGCTCATCGAATAAATGCACTATGTTCATTTCTGTACATCCAAACAGTTATGTTTATTTATTTACTCAACTAAGATAGAATAAGAGCTAGTTTTAACTTGGCAAATGAGGAGTTAAAAGAAAACACACAATATTGAGCCAGAGAACAGACATGATTATTGATTAGTCGCCTTACTCCAACAACCAGAACTGTCTGCAAAGTGATGCTGACTCATCCCAGTGATGCAGGGAACCTAGTGTCAGAATATTGCAGCTGAATATTATCTTTAGTCATACTGATTATTTCCTGATGGAGCAGTGGGCAAATAGACCACCTGAGAAATAATTGATCCACAAAAATTCAAAAGGTTTCAGGCTTTAATTCCTAATCTGCATTGAGTTAGTTGATCTGTGTATCTGCTGACAGTTGGGGAGGAATGGAGTTGATGGTGGTGGTGATGGAGGTTGAGTGGTGACGGTGAGGTATTTGGTAAGGATACTTGTTCCAGTTCAAGTGCCAGTTGCTAAACATTATGGATAGTGGGTGAGAAAAGGTTAAGACTGAGCTGTGATACCAGCTATGCCAGATCGTCTTTGGATACTGGAGCCAAAACTAAAGTGTAGTGTGCATCCAAATCCTGAGATTTACCCAGTCAAGAACCTCATGTTGTTAAATCTGCCAACACTTGCAGAGAGAGGAGGTCGATTCTTTACAATGGAAATGGTAAGCAGGGTGCTGCAGTTAAATATTTGTTAAAAAGAAAAACATGGTTAGGGAGGGTGCCACCTGAGAGTCTGAGATTTGGAAACTTCCCCTTTTGTTATTAATTCAATGGATTTGACTGGGATAATTGATGTTTTTCTACCAATGACCTATCCAGAAAATTTCCAGAGAAGACAGAAATTCAGGTAGTAACCCTTTGGCTGGAGTTAATGCAGAGAGCATCACAGATTGTCAGCTGCATTCACTGAAAAGGCTAAGATACAAAGAGCAGACACCTGGTGAGTACCAGATGGTTGTCTGTACTCATTCAACATAGAATAATCTGAAATCATACATTGCCAAGGTAAGGAGAGAGCATGAACAAATGATAGTAAGGGCCCAAAATTCAAGTGATATTGCTGCATAGTGAGGCAAGGTGGAATGCTTTCCGGTCTTGATGTAGCATTGATCCCTGTATCAATTATAGGGTGACATAGCCTGTGCTGTATAACCTAGCCTTGTACTTACCTTATATGATATTTCAGATGGGCAGGAATATTGTAAAGCGGTGGGCATTAGACCACAATTGCAGCCCGAATAGGTGTCATTTTATGAAAGGGACAGTAATTACTTGGAGAATATATGAAGAGACAAAACCTGCCACTGCTTAAGATGGTAATGACAGCAGAATAATTTGATTGAAAAGAAGATGACAGTAAGATATTCATACTTGAATCTTTTGCTCACGGAGGTGCAGAGCATAAGGGCTGTTTAGCATTCAAGGTTGAAGCCTTGTCTGAAATGTGGCACACACCATGAATGCTGATGGCTGCAGCTTTGAATGATACCTCATTAGCCACAGGACTTCATTACAGTGCATGTAGGAGTGTAATAACTTGACCTGAGTTACTGAGATAAGCGACTGCTCCTTTGACCTTTGCAGTTCTCGATGCACTGAGCAGAACTCTGAACCATTGTCTCTTCTCTCTTGACATGCAAGCCCCTTTCTTTACTGTGTGTCACTCATGAGCAAGCCACCCTAACTTACCACACCTTTCCTTTCTGCCTTCTTATAACCTGACATGCTAATTTATAACACAACACTCTTCATTACAATTCTCACAACTGGTGTTAATTCACGCAGATAATATGTTCATTTTAACTGCAAGCTGATCAGATGCAGTTCTGTGAGATGAAAATTTCTGGGCAGCAGGTTTGGTTATTTGCAAACATGTAGGGCCAGAGTGGGTGAGGGTGCAGGGTACAGCCTAAATGTCTTCTATTAGCACCCAATTCCATTAGAATTGCTCTAAAATCCCACCTTAATCAGTAATGTCCTTTAGGGAAGGTGCTATGCTGTTCTTGCTCAGTCAGATCCATTCTGAGGCCAGGCACACAGCAATAGTTTTGTCCCTTAACTGCTCTCTGATTGAGCAAGTCATTCAAGCAATGGGTAATGGACGATAGCATTTTCCACATTTTTTAAACATTCTGCAGAGGTATAGATTTCTTCGAACTAAATTTTTTTTTCTGTTCCTTCCACTAACTCCATCCCTCTTCCTTGCCATTGTCTGAATTTCAGTGTTGGAGTTTTGGAGCCCTATCTGACACTGAAATGATCTTGGGACCATACATCCACCCTGTTACCATAGTGGTCAACTTCATCAGCTGTGGAAATTCTCATCCATGGATTTGTAACTACTAGACCTGATGATTCCAATGCATTGCTGGCTGGCCTCCCATCTTTACTCACCATAAACTCAAATTTAGCCAATCAACTGCTTGCCTGTGTCTTGATGTGCATGAGGTCCTGTCCATAGATTACGCCTGTGCCTCCTGACTTGCATTCCAGTCAGGAAACATCTCGCTTTTAACATTTTCATTTCTATTTTCATATCCCTTCATGACTTCTTCAGTCATGTCTGTAATACTCCCGAGCACAATAACCCCCGGGGGATCGCCACACCCCTATAATTATGGCCTTGTATGCAACCCCATTTCTAATTGCTCCACTGTTGGAAGCCATGCTTTCAATAATATTCAATGCAATAATAGTATTTTCTACATTTAGAATTTTTTAAAAGTTGTCTAGCTTATACATTTGTTCACTGTGTAGCAAGGCACAGCTGCAAAATGATTCAGCCATTACAAACTTGACCTAGGCAGAACAAGAGTTCAATCAAGTCCACTGAGGTTTTCAATAGTGTAATACATGCTACAGCAGGCTGAGATCTGCAAGTGATGATTAACTATGCATTTGAACTTGTGCAGTTTGAACTTGTGCAGACTTGAGTCGGAGTTTCAGGTGGTGACAGTCATTTGGGGAAAGAGTTCCACAGGCAGGAAAAGTACTGTCTGAAGTTTCAGAATTGATATTCTGTGCAGATAGTGGGATCAATGCTGGAACATAAGAGCTCTACTGCAATAACTTTCCTGTTCCTCTCATAAACAAATAGGCTTGGGTTAAGAGGTAATGTTCCAGTCATAGTCCTCTGAAAGAATGACAGACAATCTTCCAAATAATGATGAGAGGGTAGGATCCGGCACCAAGCTAACAACTTTAAGCTTGTCCATTTTTCCATCTTTAGCATGTTGCAGCAAAGTGTTTTAGCTACACTTTGCTACATAGGCCTTGAATATCCTTTTTCTCCCAGGCTAACTTTTGCCCATTCTTTTGTCTGCCCACCTGTTTTTCTGTTTCTCTGGGCTCCATCTCTACCTATTGTTTAATCTGCCAACTTCCGCCTAACCCCCCAACACTCCATCTTCAGTATACATACCAACCTTTTTCCCAGCTACAATCAATTGTGAAGAAGGGTCACTGAACTTAAAACGTTAACTTTGGTTTCTCTCCACAGCTGCTGCCAGACCTGCTGAGCTTTTACATCAGTTTCTATTTTTGTTTCTAATTTTCAGCATCTAAAGGTTTTTTCTCAGTTTTTCTTTTGATTTTCTTGAGTATTGTTGACTAGAATTGAAAACAAGAGCCCTAAGGTGCATGGACTACTTTATTGATAATAGGCTTTCATTGGTTTTCCATTTTCAATTGTATTTTAGGAACTATAAGACTAAAGAACCAGGATGGCCCAGGTGCTTCAGTCTTTGAGGAAGAAGAAGCTGGGTTCAAGTCTCACACTAGGATTTACACACCATGGAAGAATCGATGCACTGCTGTAGGGAGGCAGCCTGGCCAGCATCACTGTGCCATTCACAGCCCAGATAAAAAGGGAGGATTAATAGCAGGAAGGGCAGTTTGCTGGAAAAACCAGTGGACATGAGAGGCATAGACAAGATGGATAGCCAACAGCTTTTCCCCATGGTAGGAGACCCTAAAATTTGAGGGCATATGTTTAAAGTGACAGGAGAAAGATACAAAAGAGTCCGGAGGGCAACTTTTTCACACAGAGGATGGTGAGTGTCTGGAATGGGTTACCAGAGGTATTGGTGGAGGCGAGTACGGTTTTGACATTTAAGAAACATTTGGACAGGTACATAGATGGGATAGGTATGGAGCAATATGGACCAAACACAGGCAAATGTAGATGAATTGTGAAAAATGGGCTACATGGACAAGTTGGGCCAAAGGGCCTTTTTCCATGCTGTAAACCTCTATGTCTCTAAGTCCAAACTGAAATAACAGCAGGCTAGAAGAACAGCTCCTCATTTTATGCCTGGGAACTCTACAGCCTTCTGGATTCAATATCAAGTTCAACAAATTTAGGACTTAAGGCACTTTCTCCCATGTTCTTACCCCAACCCCCACCAGGCCTTGTTATCATATAGTCTGCTACTAAACACAACCCATTGTTAACCACTTATTGTTCCCATTAATAGTGATTCATTCTCCCAGTATGATCGTTATCCATTCCTTTATCTCTCCACTGTTCTTCTCTCTCTTTGGGCTCTATTGTTTACACCTTACCCCTTCTCTCCACCCTAACTTCTGCATAAAAACTGACACTTTCCTAGCTACCATCAGATCTGAGGAAGGGTCATTTGACCCAAAATGTTAACTCTGATTTCTCTCCACAGATGCTGCCAGACCTGCTGAGATTTTCCAGCAACTTCTATTTTTGTTTCCGATTTCCAGCATCTGCAGTTCTTATGAAATAATGGTTACTGTGAAAATCAATTAAGCAGCATCCCGGAGACACCATGTAACACAGCAAAAGCTGAAAAAGGAAGGATATTAATAATAAGACTGACATTCTCACTCTGAAAGATTTGTCTTACCTCAGCCTTACCTCAGTAAATATCCTCTGTGGCAGGCAATGAATTGGGTCTTAGCCTCCAATCTTGCCACTCCCATAGAAACATTGAAAATAGGAACAGGAATAAGCATTTGGCCCTTTGAGCTTGCTCTACCGTTCAATATGATCATGGTTGATCATCTAAGCTGAGTACCCTGTTCCTGTTTTCCATAGCCTCTTTGTAGGTCTGTCTTTATAATGTTACCTTCTCATGTGGGCTGCTATGGAACTCTTGAGTACTGGAATATCAGAGTGCTACAGTAGTAACTGTAGTGTTTGTCCGAATTACAAAGAAACTTGGGCTAAGAGGTAGCTCATCTAGATCAATTGACAGCCCTCTTTAATCTCCTCACATGCTCGCAATAAAAAGTTTTTTTGCATGAGGCTACACCTGTCCCAATTTAAAAATGTAGTTAACTATTTTGGCTGTATGCAATAAGGAGCCAATTGACAATTTTTTTTGTCTAGGAAAGAAGAAATTCATTAACTGTCAAACTCAAGGAATATAATAAGAGAAACATCAAGCACATGGCCTTTGGGCAGTCACTTCGGCTCTTACACATACAGACATATATAATGTTTAAGGAGAGTAGCGGCAGATACAAGGGAAAATCAATTAAGTATGGTTTTGTGTCCTTTGGTTGTCTTTGAGGAGCAGTGTCTGAGGCCATGTTGATGAGCTAGTTTCTTGGAAGAAGTCAGTCATAATGCATGTGGAAATTATTGAAAGTATCAGTTTCTTAATGACTTATACTCTGTAGGTCTTTCTGTAGGAAAAGGGTACCAAATGCTGCAGTCAGAAAATGGAGATAACAGCTTCTTTTCAGTAATTTACAAAAAACAACCCTTGTTGCCTCCTTTGAAATATAGCTTCCAATGTATATTTCCAAGGGGTTATTTAGAGTCATAGAGGTCTATAGCATGGAAACAGGCCCTTCGGCCCATCCTGCCCATGCCGCCCAATTTTCATAATTTAGACTAGTCCAATTTGCCTGCATTTGGTCCATATGCCTCCATACCTATCCTACTGATGTACCCATCTAAATTCTTCTTAAATGACAAAATTGTACTCGCCTCTACCAGTATCTCTGGCAGCCCGTTCCAGACAATCGTCACTTTCTGTGTGAAAAAAACTGCCCCTCCGGACTCTTTTGTATCTCTCCCCAACCTAAATCCTATGCCTCCTAGTTTTAGACTCCCCTAACATGGGGAAAAGCTGTTGGCTATCTCCCTTATCTATGCCCCTCATGATTTTATAAACCTCCTGAAGTTCACCCCTTAGTCTCTTTTGCTCCAGTGAAAAAAAGCCCCAGCCTATCCAACCTCTCATTTTAACTGCAGCCTTCCAGTCCAGGTAGTATCCTAGTAAATCTTTTCTGCACTGTTTTTAGTTCAATAATATCTTTCCTACTGTAGGACAACCAGAACTGCACTGAGTACACCAAACGTGGCCTTGCCAATATCTTGTACAGCTGCAACAAGACATCCCAACTCCTGTACTCAGTGGTAACAAGGTGTAGAGCTGGATGAACACAGCAGGCTAAGCAGCATCATAGGAGCAGGAAAGCTGATGTTTTGGGCCTAGACCCTTTTAGCCCCACCACACCCGGCACTTTTCCCTGGAACCGTAGGAAGTGCTACACCTGCCCCTACACTTTCCCCCTCACCCCCATCCCCGGCCCCAAGAAGACTTTCCGCATCAAGCAGATGTTCACCTGCACATCTGCTAATGTGGTATACTGCATCCGCTGTACCCGTTGTGGCCTCCTCTACATCGGGGAAACCAAGCGGCGGCTTGGGTACCGCTTTGCAGAACACCTGTGCTCGACTCGCACTAAACAACTGCACCTCCCAGTCGCGAACCATTTCAACTCTCCCTCCCATTCCGCAGATGACATGTCCATCCTGGGCCTCCTGCAGTGCCACAACGATGCTACCTGAAGGTTGCAGGAACAGCAACTCATATTCTGCTTGGGAACCCTGCAGCCCAATGGTATCAATGTGGACTTCACAAGCTTCAAAATCTCCCCTCCCCCAACTGCATCCCAAAACCAGCCCAGCTTGTCCCTGCCTCCCTAAACTGTCCTTCCACCTACCCCCTCCTCCCACCTCAAATGGCACCCCCATCTCCTACCTACTAACCTCATCCCGCCTCCTTGACTTGTCTGTCCTTCCTGAACTGACCTATCTCCTCCCTACCTCCCCATCTACACTCACCTTTACTGGCTCCATCCCCACCTCTTTGACCTGTCTGTCTCCTCTCCACCTATCTTCTCCTCCATCTTCTATCCAGCTCCCCCTCTCTCCCTATTTATTTCAGAACCCCCTTCCCCTCCCCCATTTCTGAAGAAGGGTCTAGGCCCGAAACGTCAGCTTTCCTGCTGCTATGATGCTGCTTGGCCTGCTGTGTTCATCCAGCTCTGCACCTTGTTATCTCACTCCTGTCTTCATGGTCTGACCGTGAAAGCCTTCTTCACTGTCCCTGCCTACCTGTGCTTCCATTTTCACGGAGCTATGAACCTGTACCCCGAGATTTCTTTGTTTTATAACACGTTTCAGGGCCCTACCATTGACCGTGTAAGCCCTGACCTGGTTCGTTTTACCATGCATTTATCTAAATTAAACTTCATCTGCCATTGCTAGGCCCATTGGCCCAGTTGATCAAGATCTCACTGCATTCCCAGATAATCTTCTTTATTATCCACTATATCACCAATCTTGGTGTCATTAGCAAACTTAGAAACCATGCCTCCTAAATTCTCATCCAAATCATTTATATTAATAATGAATAACAGTGGGCCCAGCACCGACCTCTGTGGCACACCGCTGGTCACAAGCCTCCAGTCTGAAAAACAACTGCCTACCACCACCCTCTGTCTTCTACCAACAAGCCAATTTTGTATCCATTTGGCTAGCTCTCCCCAGATCCTGTGAAACTTAACCTTAGTCAACAACCTACCATGCTATACTTTGTCAAAGGCCTTGCTAAGCTCCATGTAGGCAATGTCTACCACACTGCCCTCATCTACTTTCTTGGTTACCCCTTCAAAAAAACACAATGACATTCGTGAGATATGATTTCCTATACACAAAGCCATGCTGACTATCCCAAATGAGTCCTTGCCTCTGCAAATGCATGTGGATCCTTTCCCCCAGAATCTCCTCTAACAACTTACCCTTCACAGAAGTTCACCAGTCTGTAGTTCCCAGGCATTTCCCTGCAGCTTTCCTTAAATAATGGCACAACATTAGCCACCCTTCAATTTTCAGGCACGTCATCTGTGACTGATGATGATACAAATATCTCCACTAAGGGTCCCACAATTTCCTCCCTGTGCCTCCCACAAAGTCCTGAGGTATACTTCATCATGTTCCGGGGATTTATCTATCTTAATACGTTTTAAGACTTCCAGCTCTACCTCATCCGTCATGTGGACACTGTTCAAGATATCACTATTTATTTGGTTGGGTCTGTCTGTGACAGCCTTGTCAATTTCCAGTACTCTGCATTTGTTTATGTCCTCCTGAGATTGAGGTAGGTTTTGAGAGGTTTTTTGGTTATATGAATCTATGCAGGCAATGATGAGGAAAATTGGATGTCCATAGTTCAGTTAACTGAGGTATTTGTGAAGACTTGTCTTTGTGAAGGCCATGGGATTACCAAAGTATTTTCAAGTTAAAATAGTGGCCAAGTATTGTCTTAAGTTTGCAGAAAAGAGTTTTGATAACATTCAGGAGCTGAGAGAAAAAGTATGAGGGATAAAGAGATGGGCATGACAAGAGTATTGGCATCAGAATCTAGACTTAACTAGGCAATCTTTAAGGCACAGTTGAACCTTTCCTCCATTGAATGAAAGTTCTTAATCTGGTGCACAGAACAGCTCCAGTATTTCCCTCAAGACAGTCTGCATGATACTTATATAGGGGCTCCCAGACATAAGAGTGTCTCTTTTTTTCTAGCCAAGACTACAGCCAGCAACATAGTAAATGTAAGTGCATCAGAAAACTTCCAGTACTCTGACTGGCTTCACTCTGGAGACTGGTTCT
Organism: Ginglymostoma cirratum; assembly: GCA_024137785.1. Lineage (NCBI taxonomy): Eukaryota > Metazoa > Chordata > Chondrichthyes > Orectolobiformes > Ginglymostomatidae > Ginglymostoma > Ginglymostoma cirratum. Next base: position 25,377,944 of record JAHRHZ010000111.1, on the reverse strand, counting down.
CCTTTATCTTGCATGAATTGTTGCTGGAAAATAGATACCTACCTACCACATAACTCGTTACTGTCTTTTAAAGGCTGTGCCTGTGCTGAATTTCCACCCCTCACAGTAACAGTATGCTATCATGGTGGTTTTGTGACTACAAGCCCATCCTGCAAGCATATCGAGGGCCCCACAAGAAATAGCATGGGCATGTGGTACAGTAGTATAAAGTGATATTTGTGTTCCTGTGCAACACCGCATTATAGAAAATCATGCTGTAGAAATAACGGGGCCTACTTGGAAAGTGGAGTTGGGGCAGACCGCCAAAAAAAGTCACTCAAAAGGATAGGACAATTTGAATAAATGTTTAATTCATATGTAATAATGAAATAAAAATAAATTTAACACTTTACCTTGAAAAAGTATCATAATGACTTAATGGGGGAGGAGTTTGTACTGTACCTCTCACAGAAAGCAATTGACAACAAAGCCCTCAAAATGATCATATATTGTACGTATTCATGACAAAGCTCATGAAACGATCATGTGATTTCGATGCATACTCATCCGCGCACCGATGGAATTGTGTTATAGCCAACATAAGTTTTCGTTTTCGAAATAGCATCCCCCTATTCGTCAAACGTGTTACAGCCAATTTACGTTACCGGAACATACGTTACAGCAGAACTGACTGTAGATTCATGTAGACAAGTCATATTCCCAAATGTCCATAAAACCTAGCAGTGGGGAGAGAGTTTAGCTGTTTCTGCCTTGCAAATCGAAGGTAAGCTATAGATTAAAGTTATGTAAGTGATAGCCCAAAAATAACTAAGTGTTTCTACATTACTTGTGTACATCACTTCACCACAACAGACTTTGGGGTTCTTCAAACTTCCAGATCTCAGGATTTGCTTACTTAAGCAAATTGTCTCTGATGCAGATCTGTTGGGGCTTTCTACATGATTGAACTGCTTGTGTAAATCTGGACTCACAGTACAACCTGAATCTAGGACGAAGTGGAACGAGACTTGTGGCAAAGGATGGTCTTACACTTCTTTTGACACAAATGGAGTGCAAATCCAGTTGAGAGTCAAACCTGGTTTTTAGAAATTCTCTCTTCCTTAATAATTTAAATAATTAAACTTTGAACTTTTGAAAGCAGCTCTGGTTGATTACATATCCAGGCACACACATAGCTCGCTCTTAAAATCTGAATTAGGCCTTTTAGTCGCAAAATTATGAGGCAGGTAGTCAAAATCTCGAACTCTATCTTCCAAAAGGCTGATGACAATGAATCAATTGATGTTTTCAAGACTTACATCGATAACTATTGTTCATTCAGGATGTTCAGGTGATAGGGAACTAGGATGAGAAAATGGAGCTCGGGTACAGATCAGCAATGATAGAATTAAAATGCAGTAAAGCTCAAAGGGCTGAGTGCTTACTATTATTCCTATTTTCCCCTGTCAATTAAAGCTCCTGACAGGCCAAGCTATCTGGATATGGTTTCCTCACTTGTGAGAACCCAAATGCAGACTGCAATGTTAAATATATTTTATCAAGAAGCATTTATATACACAGACAATAAAAGGCAACATATTTAGCAATATAACATGAACTGTAACATTAGTAGTATTTGGGAATTGCTCAGCAGTGGCTAGAAAATATACAATGATAATCCGTGAACCACAGCATATAAATTAACTTAAAAATGCTTTATCATTTTTAAAGTAAAGCCAATTTATAAGGCTTTTCACTGAAAGGCAATTGTAAAATATACTGAAATATATCCATCAGCTTTTATAGTAGCTTCCAGTAGAGTTATGTTTTCTGCTAAGTAATTTGGGATTTCTGTCCTAGTGGAGTTTTAATTGGGTATTCTGCCTTAAACTAAATACAGTACGATTTATTTGAAGCAAAGCAGATGTATGCTGATTTGAATTATCCTCTTCACTGGCCATGCTGCTAGCAGAGTGGTAAGGAGTGAATTTGACTGTGCTGTATTTTCTGGGATCAACATGATATAACTATCTTGATTAGGGTCCTATACCAGTGAGTCCACCAGAGTGGAGGAGTGGTGAGTGAGATGGGTATTGCTGAAAATTCCTGCCATTGCAGGACTTCAGCATCTTAGAGAAGCTGTCCTTCTCCATGCTAAAGCAAAGTATTTGACATCTGATAAACGTGTTGCAAGGAACTCAATGGACGCTAGGTTAATTGCCCTTTGTTTAATAGCATTCGATAGAATAGGATTTTCAATTTTAGCAGGGGCCTTCATTAATTCTGGAAATGTGGTTAATAGTGGTATTGCCTTTCCTACTAATTAGTGGTTAATAGAATGCTCCCACAGTATATGTTTAAACAAATAAACTCTGGCCATGATCATCCTCTGTACTCTAAAATGTTATTTTATCAATTCTGCCACTCATCCTTTTTCCTTCCACTTTTTTGGTTGAACACTCTGTATCCAACAATATTTAGTATGTGCTTCTTTTGGTTCCTGATCTCTGTCCTTAGCACGTAAAAGCTCCCATGTAGCTATTTGCACTGTGACCTTATTTACCGTGCTTCATGCGTTTATGTAGAGTAAATGTGCTAGAAAAGCAAATTAGATTTTCCTGCATTTTCACTTCATCTGACTCTATCTCAGACCTTCTTATTTCTCGCTCTAATGCTTTCCGTCTCTGTCAATCCTTTAAGCATCTTTTTTATTTTTCCAAATGCTGCATTTTGGTTCACATTCCCAACAGCACTATAAAACAGCCTTGTGATGACACTGGTCTGGCCTTGCTGAGGTACAACCCATCTGGTTTGTATAGATCCCATCTCCCAGAATTGCTCTGGAAGTCACAGCATCAAAAGCTTTTTATCCTGCATTATATCTCCTCTCCTCCTCTATACTCAATGTGTGTCACCAGGAGTGATCCCAGGATGACTACATTTGAGGTCCCATTTGTTAGTCTCCTTTCTAGCTTCTAGAAATCTCCTGAAAATCTTCATTTCTCTTTCTTTGTATGTCATAAGTACAGGAATAAACCACAGCCTCTGGCTGTCTACGCTCACTAGACAGAGTACTGTGCAGCCATTCAGTGACACTCTTGGCTCTAGCACCAAGGAAGCAACATACCATCCCTATCACCCAACTATAGAATCCTCTTCCCTAATCTTCCTGCAAACCCTGACATCAAGTTGAGCCATGCATGGTGCAATGGACTTGCTCAGTTTGCATTCCTGAGATGAACTGTCACTCTTACCAGTATTGAAATTGCAGTGGGCAAGATGCACTCAGACAACTCCTGTGCTCCTTACCTGATCATCTTTGACTGCCTGGTTGTCACCCATTCCCTCTTCCTGACTAGCTGAGTGGTGACCGCATCTAAACTCATGTTGTGCACTGAAAAAGCTTCATGGATACCAGCTGTTATTCAAATTCCAAAACATAGCATGTTCCAGGTATTCCAGCTGGGACAACACTTCTGCAAATGGTTATTTCAGACACAAAAAGCACCCCTGAGGTTCCCACATGGAACAGAATCTGCACTCCATGGATCTGCTTGTCTCTATTTATTTGATGAACTAAACTTTACAGAAATAAATAAAGACTTATTAAAGAAGTATATGATAAAAACATTTAGCAAGTTCATTAATTTACTAAAGTAATTGTAAGTGACTGCATCCTGGTTCAGAGTTTGAGTGAAAGTAAAAGCTGAAATATTTGAAAATCAATCCCCGTTCTGCTGTTTCTGCAACATCAATTCTTCATTGTTTTTGTGATTTAGATTTCACTTTTGAGTGCTATTATGTTCTTGTCTTGACCCCACAGTTTTTTGTTTTTACAAAATATTCAGTATGTCACACAATATTTTGTTTCTGGTTTCCTTCACCAACCTAGGGCGACTATAGCACATTCCTCATGTTGGCATTGAATTTTTCACAGTAGAAATTTCTACCTAAGGTAATTAATTCTGTAGTGTTTCCCTGTTTTCGCAAATCGACTTTGTTTACTTCCCATGTGTCCCTAAAGGACACAAACACTTCCATATTTATCAGCTCTTTTCATCTTGGAATATTTTAGACACTTCCATCTTCAAGATTTAATTTTCCTATATTCCCATTGCACACAGCAGGTTTAGATTCTTTTGTCTTGATAACTGAGTTGTTTTCAGTATATCTCCTTTCAGCTTCCCTTGCATTCTTTGTTCCTGCTCCCCGTTTCATGGATGCTTTGAGTTTCTGTGATAATGCTCAACTTTTGACAATCTGGACCATCCCATTCTCCCACCATGCTCTATTTCAATCTCAACCCAGTTGGAAACAAAGAGATGGGGAAGAACAATGATTCTTAATAGCTATCTCAATTTTTTTCGTGCATCTCCAAGGTCTTAATTAGTTTATGTGCAACCTGTTGCCTACACCAATTCTTTTTGTCAAGAGAGAGTTCCCGGTAATTTAAAAAGTGTGTTCCAATTTAATGTTTTTATTTTTTTTTTAATAATGAATATTTACTCAATGCAACCTAACTGATGATAAAAGTTGAGTAGAATTCGGCTTTAGCTTCTATCATTGACTTGACACAATCTAACTGATGATAAAAGTTGGATAGAATTCTTCTTTAGCTACAACCTTGAATTGAGAGGCGGGGTTGTTACACCATTTGGGAAATATATCTTATGATACGTCAAGAATTCAGGAAAAAAAAACAGACGTTTGGTAAACAACTGTCTAACACTCAGGTTTAGTTGTAGTAAACAATACAAGATTGAGTAGATATCTGGGAGAGCTGACAGTATCTGTACAGAGATATTAGGAACTGCAGATGCTGGATAATCTACAAGGTGTACAGCTGGATGAACACAGCAGACCAAGCAGCATCATAGGAGCAGGAAAGCTTGACGTTTCGGGCCTAGACCCTTCCTCAGAAAAAATGCAGGGATAGACTTGGCCTATACTTTAGAAAGTGGCTGTGGCTGGATAGGGAGTGATACAACATTGACTTGTTCTTGGAAGTGGCAACAATAAAACACAGTTTGTCGATTGCAGCCTTGTCTTTTTTGTGAAGGATTTATACAGCACAGTACTCGAGTTGGTGTCATTGTACGTGCAGCCTTTAGGCCACCCTCAGCCATGAGCTAACTGCCAGGACAGTCAATCATATGAAACCCTCTCCTTCCCTGCTGGTTTGAAAGTTAGGAACAAATTTTTTTTTTCCCATTAGGATAGCCTTTCTGCGCTATCACATGATGGCAACTTGAAACTTCCCTTTCCTTCCCTGCTTTTGTGTAAGGTAAGGGACTGGGCATGCTCAATTTACTCAAACCCCAGGGTGGATAATAAAAAACTTACTCATGTCTTGGCCAAGATGTGGTGCACCTCTTTTTTAGGAGCCAGAGTGACACACGAAATAATGGCAACTTTTGACAAGGAAAGACAGTTCGGAGACAGAGTTAAACATTGATGAACTGTGCTCATCTGGAGAATGACATTCCTAATTGACACCATGAAATTATACAATTCAAGGCTTTCTTTACATCCTGTGGCTTAATGAGCTTGCAAATTAAAACACACTCCAACATTTGCACAAATTTAATTCCAGACTTTGACAAAACCAAGAGTTGAGATTTTATTTTGTGAACTCCATTTTTTTTTTGTCACTGCCTGTGTATGTCTGAGCTTTTTTGCTTTGCAAGGCTGAATGACATTTAAGTGAATATTTTCTGTTCTTTTCCTCCTTCTACCTGTGTAACACGGTAAATGCCCTTGCTGTATCTGGTAAGGAATTTCTGGAAAGCCACCATAAGGGGATTTTGAGTTTCTGCCTTTTAGTTTTACCTCCTCGGAAAGACCAGAAGGAAAAGCTTCCTAAGATATAGACAAGAGTTTGAAATCTTAAGTATGAGGGTTGCGACGTGTAAAGCAAAAGCTATACTCAAATTGGAGCAAAACTTGCAATGTCAATTAAGTATATTCGCGACCATTCTCACAGCGTTGCATAATATGGATTGATGTGTAAATATTTCCACTTTGAAAATGGTCTAAAATGGGTATAGGGAGAAGCTGTTCCAGGGGCAGAAGGGTTAGCATCCATAGGTTCAATGTAATAGGTAAAGGAGCAAGAAGTGACACAAGGAATCCATCCAGAGATAGTAGGAACTGCAGATGCTGGAGAATCTGAGATAACGAGGTATAGAGCTGGATGAACACAGCAGGCCAAGCAGCATCAGAGGAGCAAGAAGGCTGACGTTTCGGGCCTAGACCCTTCTTCAGAAATGTTCTCTGAAGAAGGGTCTAGGCCCAAAACGTTAGCCTTCCTGCACCTCTGATGCTGCTTGGCATGCTGTGTTCATCCAGCTCTACACCTAGTGACACAAGGAATCCATCCCATTGAATTGTTGTGATTGGAAGTATGCTGTCAGGAATGGTGGTGCAAACAGATTCGAAAGAAAATTGGACGAATAGTCAAAACAAAAAAAGATCTGCAGGACATAGGGGAAGACAGGGAACTGGGACTCAGACATTTCCATCAAAGAGCTGGCCTTGGCATAATGGGCCGAATGGCTTGCCATGATTCCTGATTGATATCAGTATTAACAGTACAATTAATAAAATTACTGCTTACTAGTGTGTCAGAAGCATGTTTAGTGTTGGCTTGCATGTGTGTTTATGCATTTCTGAAATATGTATTCTGTTCATCTGTCCTTTGTATTTGTGAATTATGCCTATCCAGTGTGTGTGTGTGTGTGAGAGAGAGAGAGAGACTGAAGTGCATATGATTAATGATGTGTAGGTCCATGTGCTTGGGGTTCCTTCTTATGATTTCACAAAGTGCAGTTTTGAGAATGTGCAATTATGCTTGACTCTCAGGACAGTTGAATCAGCTTTGTGATTTCAGGGCTACAATGAGAGGAAGAACAGCTGTTGAATAGCAACAAGCCCTTGTTGGGGCAACCAGCAAAATACCAGAGAAACCTATTCGACAAAGGGGCTCTGCTTCAGTTACAAACTCCTACACACACCTTGCAACCATGATCCAAAGAAGAAAGGTGAGGAATACCAATAATTATTTATTTAAAAAATTCAGTTGACCAATGAAAGTTAGATGAAATAATGACAATACCTTACAATGGGTAAGTACAAACATACTAAGTGCATTTTTTCAAGTGTTTATAATAATTGATCAACTATGGATTAGTAATGGAATTTTTTTCTTTAGTGATTTATTTACATCGCAGCAAAAATGTTGTGGACTTAAATGTACATTTTGAAATTGCCTGACTGGTTTAAGAAAAGCGATGGAGTTCTGAAGAAACGTCGAAGCATTAACTTTGTTTTCTCTGCAAAGATGCTGCAGACCTGTAGAGTTTCTCTAGCAATTTCTCTTCTTGTTTGCCTCTGCTACCTATTTCAGTTAGAGTTATATTTACCTTGTCGGAAACCTCTCAGAGACCACTCTTTCCCACAGAATACCTAGTGTGGAAGCAGGTCATTTAGCCCATTGAGTCCACACCACCCCTCTGAAAAGTATCCCACCCACACCTCTATACCTGTAACCATGCATTTCCAATGCCTAATCCACCAAACCTGCACATCTTTGGCCTGTGGGAGGAAACTGGAGCACCTGGAGGAAACACACAAAGACACGGGGAGAATGTACAAAATCCACATAGTCACCTGAGGGTAGAATCAAACCCAGGTCCCTGGTGCTGTGAGGCAGTAGTGCTAATCACTGAGCCACTGCGCTGCCCCTGCCATATTTGCACATTGTTGCATGCTGGTACTGCTTCAAGTACGGTGCAGTTTTAAGATCAGATTCTGTTTTTGCTAGACATTTGTCAGCCCTGCCCTGTCCTCCTCCTCAAACCTTCTGGGACAGTTGTTTATGAGACATATGCTTTTGCATCACCAAACAAAGCAGGTCCTTGTATTGGCTTCAGTTTTCATTCCATACAGCCAGCTTACATGATACTCCTTAGGTTTGAGGATGAATTTCTGTTTCTGAACACTTGTGTGTTGTAATGTTCCTGGACCTTTGGCTCTTGTACCTTCCTGCAGCCTGTGCATGGTATATGTTGTCCTTGTTTGCTAATCCATTTCCTCTTGATTTGTGTAGCTCAATACCAACCAGATCATCATCATTAAGATTGAGAAATGGTTTGTAGAATTTCTGCACCAACTCATAGACACTTGCCATAGCGACCAAATATACATTCGCAACTTAAGATGCCAACCAAACACCTATCAATGAAAACAAGGATCCTCTTAAATTGTGAGATAACAAGGTGTAGAGCTGGATGAACACAGCAGGCCAAGCAGCATCAGAGGTGCAGGAAACTGACGTTTCGGGTCTAGACTCTTAATCAGAAAAACTTTTCTGAAGAAGGGTCTAGAACCGAAACGTCAGTTTTCCTGCACCTCTGATGCTGCTTGGCCTGCTGTGTTCATCCAGCTCTACACCTTGTTACCTCAGATTCTCCAGCATCAGCAGTTCCTGCTATCTCCTCTTAAGTCGTGCTTGAGGAATTTAGTTAGTGACTGTTGCCTGCCATGATTCGCTAGTTTATAATATTAACATTTTGGGTGCACAGGGATACGTGCTGAATAAAGCATCTCTAATTCAGGCTCAGTACCCTTATTAACATATCTAAATGATCCTTGGATTTGTTACAGTCAGCACCTAGTCATACTAGTCAAATGCCTAAATGAGTATGGTGTTATGAGCAATGTTGCTACTGTTTGATATGAATATCTAACTGCAAATTTGAACTTGTAATGCCTCCTTTGGGCTAGGAATGAAAACAAAAACTTTTTAATTTCTACCCCATAAAGTTGATCTCATCTATCTGCCTTGTCCTTCGGAAGTCTTTGGAAGATTTACGCAACTTATACCTGAAATGGGCATAATGTCTTACGTTAGATAGGCTAGGCTTACACCTGCTGGAGTTTCGAAGAGGAAGAAGGAATTTGACTTACAATACAAGATTCTGAACGGTCTTGACAGGATGCATGTGGAGAGCACATTTCCCTTTGTGGGAGAATCTAGGATGTGTAGTCAGTCTTTTAAAAATAAAGCATCTCCCATTTAAGACAGAGATCAGGGGATGTTTTTTCTTCGTGTAGGTCATGAGTCTTTAAGCTCTTTTTCTCAAAAGGCAGTGGAAGCAGAGTATTTGAATATGTTTAAGATGAAGGTAGGTGGATTTTTCAGAAGTAAGGGTTTGAAAAATTATTGGGGAAAGATGGGTATGTGGAACAATCAGATAACCTCTGATATTTTTGAATAAAGGACTAGGCATGAAGGCACCTGCTCCTCCTGATCCACACGTTCAGTGAAACATTCATTTTTCTTTTCATTCCAAGCAAGGAAATATTTATTGGTTTTAAAAGGCAGCATTAGTTACTTTAACTGGGAATTAATTCCATATACATTGTATATACAGGCTTTGCTTGGGGTATTGTGGATTCTACCTTGCTATCCTTTATATCTGCTACTATGGTAGATTCTAAATAGCCCACTTTCATTTGCGATTAATCATTCTCAGCATTTTAAAAATATGGATCAAAAACTGAAATTGCTGGAGAAACTGTGGGGAGAAAGCAAAGTTAACGTTCCAAGTCCAGTAACATTTTTTTTTGCTTTCTGCCCACAGATGCTGCCAGACCTGCTGAGTTTCTCCAGTACTTACTATTTTTGTTTCAGATCCCCAGCATCTGGTTCCTTTTTTAATGAAAAATATACATCATAGTTCTTTTAACTTTCTTCAAAAGAACATTTTAATTCTGTGAGTTACTCTTGCGTAGGAATTGTGGAGAAAATGTTTGCTTTGTGTGATGTGCAGCAGAATGGTAATCTTACTTAATCAACCAGTTTACAATATTGTCATACATTACTGTGCAAATTTTGCTCTTTTTGATTGCACCACTGCCTTTTGTCCTCATTATAGGTATTTTCCATACTTGCCTGTTACATTTTTTAACATTATTGTACTGCTCTCATTCTTACAATGTACACACTAGTCACCGTAGTAGTTGCAATTTTTAAAGAGATTCTGTTTCATGCTGGCACTTACTTTTGTCACTTTTTAAAATAGTAATTATTTTAAAAAAGTTATTGTGTTTGACAGATATAACCTACTAGTGATAACAGTCACTGTATGGGTGACTGCATTTAATATAATCCAGATATCGTGCAGGAAAACTCCTCAGCCGTACTTCACTGCTTATCTGCGTATTCAGAAATTAGTGCCTCACACAGCCACACTGTGGTGTCTGCTAATCCTTGATTATACTAAGTATATATTTTTAGTGAGGTTAAAATTTTAGCTCTCAAAATTGAGGTGTAATACTGAATTATATAATATGTCTCTCAGAATTTCATTTCTCTGGATGCAATTACCTTGAAAAGAATGTATTTGAATATAGGTGTATGAGCAATTTATGTGGAATTCCTTTGATTTATTTTTAGCACACTTATCATAATATTTGAAGTGCTTAATTTCTGGGCAAATATGTCACAATGTTGGCCTTGCTTGTCCCTTTTGTTGCATAGAACAATGTAAAAACAAATCAGTGAGACCAAGCTAGAACAAAAATCTCACTTGTGATCATACTTCTTTTAAAAATATAGAGATCTCTTTCCATGTCTGTTGAATCAATTGTTAAGTCAAACTTCAATTTTTCTTCCTTTCTGGTCAGGCAATGTTAGACATCTTCCAACATCATACAACTCTCTCCAAGCACAGACCTGTGTTCTCCCATGCTTATGGGGGTGGTTTTAATTTCAATTGAGTTGATTTGGGAGCCAGTGGGCATTAAAAATGCTGAAATTAGTAGCACATCAGGAAACCAATGGAATCCATAGAGGCATTCAAAAATCAGGGATAGGACAGAAACAATCTATTGGCCCTTTAAGCCAAATTCACTGTCATTCATTAGGATCATGGTTGATCTTGACTTTCTTGTCCACTGCCCATAAGCTTTGCTCCCTTGTCTAATAAAAATCTAACTCAGTCTTGAATAAATTTAATGCCCCAGCTTCCATTGCTTCCTGGGGAAGAGAATTCCACATACTAATAACCTTCTGAGAGAGAAAAAGAAAATTCTCCTTTGTCCATCTTAAAAAGGAGATCAGTTGTTCACTAAACTAAGATCCCTAGTTCTGGTGTCCCCACAACAGGAAAGTTTCTCCTGGTATCTACTCTATTAAGCACCCTAAGGATCTTTTCTTTATCTTGGTTTTAGTGAGGGATGTGGTGGCATAGTGGCAATGCCATTAGACTAGTAATCCAGGGAACCAGGCTAATGTTCTGATAGACAAACAGGAGGCTGGAAGAAGACAGCAGGCCAGGCAGCGTCTGGTGGGAAGGAGAAGTCAATGTTTTGGTTATTACTCTTCTTCAGGACTGGATGTGGGGGTAGGGGGAGCTGCAGATAAAGGGGGGGAGTAGTGGAATTGTGGTGATAGGTGGACACCAGTAGTAGGTACAATCTGGTTGGTTGAAGGGAGGGATGAATCTGGTTGGCAGCTGGAAGGGAGGGTCAGAAGGTGGAATGGAAGGGAGGAGGTGGGACTGGAAAGGGAGCTGGGGGATGGGTGGAAAGGTTATTTGAAATTAGAGAACTCAATGTTGAGTCCTTCAGGCTGTAGGATGCCCAGGTGGAAGATAAGGTGTTGTTCCTTAAATTTGCGTTCTGAATCGCTGTGACCCTGGAGGAGGCTGAGGATGGAAATGTTGGAGGGCAGGATGGGAGGGTAGGAGTTGAAATTGGGTGGTGACTGGAAGGTTAGGCTGGCCATTACAGGCCAGGCAAAGATGCTCAGTGAAACGATCATCTAGTCTACATTTGGTTTCACTGATGTAGAGAAGACCACATCGGGAGAACTGGATGCAATAGACTAGGTTGAAGGAGATGCAGGTGAAGCTCTGACTCACCTAGCAGGACTGTTAGGGCCCTGGATGGAGGTGAAATGGTTTCAAATCCCAGTAAGGCAGCTGGTGAAGTTTGAGTTCAATAATATCTTGGAATTGTCGTAAAAACACTAATGTCCTTCAGAGAAGAAAATCTGCTTTCCTTACTTTTTCTAGCCTACATGTGACTCAGATCTGCGACAATGCAGTTAATTCATAACTGCCCTTTGAAATAGCTTGTGGAGTCAATCAAATCAAATTCATCAGGGGTGGGGAGCACATCCCAACCTTGCCAATGATCCCCACATCCCATACGAGAAAAAAAATCACTTCTCACAGTTCTTAACTCCAACAGGTTGAGGTCCAACCTGTTCAACGTTCTTTATAAGGTGAGCACTCATCTCAGGATTTGAGTTGAGTGAACCTTCTGTGAACTGTTTCTATGAAATTATACTTTTTTTTCACCAAAGACTAAAACTGTATGCAGTATACAAAATGTAGTCTCAACAGATTCATGGATAGCTGCAATAAAACTTCCCTATTTTAGTTTCCATTCCCCTAGCAATGGATACCAACATTCCAGTTGCCGTCCTAATTGCATGCTCACGTTGTGATTCATGTACCAGCACACCCAGGTCACTCTTTACTTTGTAGTTCTGCAGTCTGTCTCTATTTAAACAGTATACTGCTTTTCTCTTCTTCCTGGACATGTTGACATTTTTCTGCAACATGTACCATCTGCCTTATTTTTGTCCAATTGCTTAATCACTGACCGTTGACTTCTACAGCATGTTAGGCTGCATGCAAGAAATTGCTAACTTAATGTTAAGATGGCACGATGAGGATTTTTTTAAAAAGGAGGCTTGAACTTTAATTGTGGGTGCATGGGTTCCCTGGGCTTCCTGCAACTCACCAGTTAATGCGAGAGGAGGCCACAGTGGCAATTGAGGGGACTGAAGAAATCAGAATTTAAAATTCCCACAGTGCTGCTTCCTTGCCTAATCGTCTGAAAAGACTTTGCTCACAGAAATTGTCCTTAACAGTTCACTTCTATTGCAAGTGACCTCTAATACTTAGGAGGTTTGTGTATCTGCTGTCCACTTTGCTTTTGTGATATATCAAACTGGAATGGGTGCTGCTTACGTTACTTTAGCTCAGAGCTCAGGAACAGGACGAATCAGCAGGATCAGCAGCAGCTATATCTTCAAAGGCCTGCAGCTCCATTGGAGAGAATGAACAGAGAGGTTCAGATTGCAGGAGGAAGCATAATTGAGGTTTAAAGGCAGAAGATTAGCTTGTAGAAGTGACTGAATATCTATGGTCTCGTATCAGGTGTGGAAAGATATTTTTAGACTCCTGTAACATGACCTGTTGCCAATGAACCTGCTTTATCAATTGCTGTCATCAGCAAAGTCAAAGTGACCACTGATCTAAGCTTCTGCACCTCCTTAAGGGGATTTGCAGAGACTCTTACCCAAAATCGCTATTGACTCACGCTGGTGACCGATACTGTGTTTGCAAGGCAGGCCATTATGTAAGCTTTGCCACTTTTGGTGCCAATTGGCATATGCAGGTACTGGGGTCTGTTTTTATCTCAGGAAGGAACCATTGCCTGCACACTCATGGCAGTCGAGACAGACATAGATCATCTGGGCGCTAGTGAACCAGAAATTTTTTTTTAACCCTGTTAGAGTTGACCTGGTGTGAGATCATAAAAAGGTGGCAATGTGGGTGTGTGCAATTTTTCCAGGGAAGGGCTGTGATGTTTTTGCCCTATGACCATCGAAATAAAATGACCAGCAGTTTCAGGGGAGCTACTTATACCATGGGTGATGTCACCTCTGAGAAGCCAGGCAATGAAGCCTCTCAGCAATACAAGTCAAATGACAGTCTGCTGTGGTACTAAGCAAGTAATCAAGATATTGAAGTTACACTTCAAACATCCGCCAATGCAGATCAACCAAGATCTGAAATGATTCTGATTCACCTGCCTTCAGCCATGTGCTGAACCTACCTGTCACCTCAACCCCTCTCTACCCCAATCAATCAATCCAACAATATGTAAAGCACTGATTTGCAGGTAATTGTAAAATTTCAAATCTTTGCACTGCATTTTCCAGCACTTCTAAATGTTGTCATCCCTGTGACTCCAGCAGTGCTTAAGGGAGCCTGCTTGGACCCTTGTCCTGATGGCCTGCATGCTCTTAGCCAATTTGGGCTTTGGAGATTTTGAGGGCCTTGCCAATGACTCTCCTACCTGTAGGTGTCACTGCAAATTGAGTCATTGAGAGATCAGACAGCAGGCTGGATTTTATTGGGTACAGCAATCATTGTACTAACCTCCACTCTCTCCTGGAAAAACATCAGGGCATGGGCTCCACCATTGTTCTCTGCTATGAGTCCAGCCGATAACAATACTGGATGAATCAGATCCCAAAGGGAAACCTGGAATGATAGACCATAAGTTCTATTTTTGCTACTTGTTTATCATGGTGTCAATCATTGAACTTATTCACAAGACCCTGCCAGTGGACTTGTGAAACCATAAAGGTAATAATTTATTGTGCAACAGAGGAAGAAGAGCTTTGCCATATTCCACAAAAAAATTTAAAATACGCTTCATTCTGACATCAGAAATAAATGTTTAATTCTTTTACCCTTAACAAGAACCTTATAGATACTCAAAACGTAGGAAAGTGTCACCCCATCTCCTGTTTAAAGTATTTGGTTCAGTGGGCATAGCTATACTTCATGTTTGGAGCTTTATTCCTAATGGCTTCTAAACACTTTCACAGCCAAACACATGAATTTTCTCTCACCTTCCAGCAGTTTTTTTTTGCTCCTGGAGATTTCCTCTGAGATACTCAGGATGTTTTCCCCAGCTTTAACAGTTTTGAATCTGTTCTCCCAAATTCCTTTTCACTTTAGCAGAACCTGCTCATGCTGCCTGACCTGCTGAATGGCTCTGTTTTTCTGCAACACAGGACCCTGTAGCTTGGCGAGAGCAGTTTATTCTTCCTTGCTCCTTGTTTCTGATGCAGTGAACTATTCACCTCAAATTCTACCCAAGGCTGTAAAATTACATTAAAAAATGCCTGCATCAAGAAACAGCACTGAAAAGGAAAACTATACCTTTCCCTTCTCAGCACATTTAATATAGAAATATAAATCAAGCTACACAGTTTCTCCACTTTAAAACCCAAGTTTCCAAATCGTAACACTAATATATCATGAATCTTCACATATTGGTGTCTGCTCTACAGCAAAGTAACACTGGGTACACCATTAATTACTTTAAGGTGAGATTTATTCTCCTTTCTTGGGAACATTCAATAACTCAGAGTGGCCAGCATCTTTGTGCTCACAGGATGCCAACCAAGAGCATTGGCATCTGGTATGGCTAAAGGCAATCTCGCCACATTGAGGAGCTCAGTTTAGTTGGTGTTCGAGGTCTCAGTATTGAGTATGAATGAGTCGGGGTAGGGGTGGCAAGTTCAAGAGACTGGAGGAGCGTTGGAAAGGGTGATCACTAGAGTGGGTCAGTATTGGGTATGAACAGGTCGGTGGGGGGAAGTTCAAGAGACTGGAGGAGCATTGAAAAGGGTGATGAACTAGAGGGGGTGCCTAGATGGGCTCAGGGCACCTGTAAAGCAGTTTCCCTCTTTTTACCTAACACCTATTAAAGCTGCCAGGCTTTGTGAATGGTGTTTCCCCATTCATAACTACTTTATGTAGGGTTGGGGTGCGGCCCTTAATTGACCATTAATTGGTTACCTAAGGGCCTTAATAGGCTCAAGGGCAGGTGTCTGGATTTTTATAAGGATCAAGGTACCAATTGCAGCGATAGAGCTCTAATTACACCTTCACACCATAGTGGGACATTAATAGACTGAAAGGACAATCATTTTGTTTATATAGTCTAGACCGAGCTGCACAGAATCATGTAAGTCAATGTCAACATTCCTAGCAGCTGTTGTTATGTTGTCATTTTTGAAGCAATCTATTATTCAACCCTCGTTTGACCCGTGGAAGTAAAAAAGTACTCAGGCTTCTAAGAGACCAAGATATCCTCTCAGTCATGGTTCATAGCAGCAACTCTTTAGAGCTAATACGGAGGGTACTCTATGTAAACCAGAGCTATTGTAAAGCGCTTTGGTGTGAAGTGAAGATTTTAACATTTTGACAATTCAACAATATTCTACATTGTCATTGTGATGTTTTGGATAGACTGCATTTAAGATATTCTCCATAGCTATTTGCGCAATGGGAACCAGCCAGAACTGGATGTTACCGTGTGTTACCTTCAGAGTCATTGTTCAGGAGCAAAAGGATTTAGCCGAATAGGAACTTGTTCTGGCTGTGAGAGTTGCTCATAGTTCTCACTTAAATATATATCTTTTACAAGTTATCTCAGCGAACTAGTTGTAAATTGTCTTCTCTCCTTCTTTCCTGTGCCCTGCAGACAAATTTTCCTATTCATCTATATTGTAATAACGACCTATTTGCCAGCCGTACAACTGAATATGTATTTCCTTGAGTCACATAAATGAGGTTTTCTAAATATGCAGCGACTTAAATGCTACCATCTGTTCTGTCTATCAGGATCTCGACACACTTCACCAGTGCCTTCTTTCTGTCCAGCTGTCTCTTCCTATTGGTTCTTGGACCAGAGTTGCAAAGTGGGCTGGGGAACCCAATTATGATGGACCAGACCAAACCTCCTTAAAATATATTCATAAGATAGTCTAGAGCTTCACTTTTTCTTATTTTAAAGGTAACTTTAAGGCGTTGCATTTCAGATGCAATTCGATTGGTTAAACGACTTGACATTAAGCAAACCACTCTTTGCTCTTACATGACAAATAAAATATAGACAAAGTAAAAAGAAAATAAAAGAATTTGCTTAAGTGTAACTTTGTCAAAATGCTTAACAAAATAATAGATATATTAACTACTACAATTAACTGTTCCAAGATAATAACATCCCTTAAACATACCTTTAACAAAAGCAAATTCAATAAAATAGATTGTCGCATATGCAATTGTAGCAGCAGTAAGAGAATCCCCAGCTTTTAGCTGTAACAGAGAGAGGAAAAACAGCTTCTGCATCCAGCTTCAAGACCCTAGTAGCAGCAAATGAAGACTAAAACTTTTTAAAAAATTTCCTGGTTCTGTGGGAACTTGACCCCACCTGTTCAGACTGCTTCTAATGTTTTTTAAATATTTTTTCAATTTTAAAAAAACCCAAGGCCTTACAAGCTGGTTACTTTATTGGATTCAAATAGACAGCTCGGCACCGCTGTCTTAAAATCTCTTTTTGAAAACAAAACCAAGACAAAATACATGTCTTAAAGCCATAGTATTGTCAAGTAATACTCAGGAGGACTCCAAGCCCTGAGCTTGTGCTTTAAATTTAAACAGCTTAACTAGCCAGGATGACATCTCTGTGCCCAAATTAGATGGACTGAGCAGCTTTGCAAGTTAGGAGCTTCTCATTTAGTACCAATGGTAAGGGCTGATGCCAGCCCATAATGGGGGCTGCAGCCTCCATGGCAATGAGAGCAGGCAACTCTTTCGGAGGCTGGAAACTAGAACATGGAGGCAATTGGCCGTTGGAATTCATTTGGGTATAGGATGAAAACTGATGCCAATTCACCCATTGTGCTTCTGTTTTTACAAATAAAGGTAAAATTTCAAATGCCCTCTCAATGAACCTGAGAGCTGGGCGCTGAGAGAAACCAGACTCTTTGGGTCCACTGAAATAAAGCTTGAAATTTACATTCCCCACTGCATGTGTCGTTTAACAAGCCCTTAAAGACCTCAAAGGCCCAGTAACTGGCAGCCAGTGGATTGCCCATTCTATGCCCTGTCGACTGTCAGATCTTTTGACAAGGTCAAAAATCACACAACACCGGGTTATAGTCCAACAGGTTTAATTGAAGTCGCAAGCTTTTGGTGTCTCACTCCTTCTTCAGGTGTCAGTGACAGAGGTAACATCAGACACAGAATTATAAGCAAAAGATCAAAGGATCATGGAACTAATGTGAATGTGTTGAACAAACCGAAGATGGCTGTTAAATCTTAAATCAGTTAGAAAGGATTAATATGCAAATTCTAGAATTTTTTTCAAGTCTCTGTCCCGAGACAACTCAAGGTTTTATCAATTCCTTCAGTGTACCAGAGGTGACCCTTTGATCTTTTACTTGTAAATTCTATGTCTGATGCCACCTCTTTCACTAACACCTAGGGGAGGCATGGTGGCACAGTGGTTAGCGCTGCTGCCTCACAGTGCCAGGGACCTGGGTTCAATTCCAGCCTTGGGCAACTGTCTGTTTACACATTATCCCTGTGTCTGTGTGGGTTTCCTCTGGGTGCTCCAGTTTCTTCCCACAGTCCAAAGATGTGCAGTTTAGTTGGATTGGCCATGCTAAATTGCCCATCATGTTCAGGATGGTGTAGATTAGGAAGGTTATAGGGGGATGGGTCTGGGTGAGATGCTCTGAGGTTCAGTGTGGACTTGTTGGCCCAAAGGGCCTGTTTCCACACTGTAGGGAGTCTATGATTCACCTGAAGAAGGAGTGAGTCTCAGGAAAGCTTGTGTCTTCAAATAAACCTGTTGTACTATAACCTGGTGCCATGTGATTTTTGACCTTGTCCAACCCAGTCCAACACCAGCACCTCCAGCTCTTTTGACAATATGAAACTGTTCCAGAGGTGTCAGGATTTTGAGGTGACTGTATAGCGCATGCTTTTTGAATAATGCCCACATTTGGATGCCAATCCTTTGGCTATTTGATGATTCTGGCCCTTGTGTCTATGTCTCATCTAGTGCATTCTCCTCAACTCACCTCCTAAATTCCCCGTAAAATGGACCAACTTGCTGCTTTTTATAAAACAAACTTACGCATATTAATACATCTTGCTCCACCTTCCTACCACACTGGAGGAATTAGGGGTTGACAAGATGTATCCATACTCATACAGGCACCCACTAGAATTATTACAATTCGCTGATGCCACCTTGATTTTGATATTGCACGGAAGGAACAAGCTTCAAATTCTAGTTTGCATCAAGGCCCAGTTTGGGTGGGTTTGTGCTCAAGGTATTGGAAATTTAAGTTGCTCCAGTCTTTCAGCATTTCCCACATTCTGGTGATGGAAGATAATGTCTGGATATTCCCATCCCACATATCAAGGAGTTGTGTCAGAAGGAGTTCCCGCTAAATCCTTTTTAGGAGTACTTAAGTACCTTTATTAAACTCATGCTGGTTGAGATTAATCCAGTAGAGGCTTTTTTAATATTATTACTTGTTATTGTTATTATTTAATATTATTCTCTGTACGCTGTCTGTCCCTGTCACTAGGTCATCATTACCCATCCAGATCCCTGCCATGCCCTGTTACCTCATTGTTTCCCTTTGGTTTATAACATTTTCACCCATATGATCCCTTCTGCTCCCCTTGCCGCCTCTTTCATTTAAAACTGTCTTTACCATGACATGACTTGTCAGAGCACTGTCCCCAGCATGGTTCAGGGCAAGCCCATCCAAATTGGCACAGCTCCCACTTTTCCCCAGTACTGGTACAGCTCCTAATTTCTTCAGTCCCCATTTCCCCTGTACCAATCTTCAGGACACGAATTTTTTAAATCTTATTAACCTTCCGCCAATCTGAATTAGTACAAGGAAAGTCTGTGTGAAGGCACACTGTGACTTCACAGCTAGTGTCGGGATTGAGCACAGTTTTGATTAAGGAGGAAAATAATTTTCCTGCAGTAAACCATTTGACAACTGTACTGATAGTAGCTGGGCCACAGTTCAGTCTTCTGTTGTTCATTTCAGAGGATACCAAACAGTTTAGCTGCAGGTTTCTCACTTGCATTTACCTAATCCCCGATAAAGACTTTATAACAACTTGACCATGTCATCAGAACGACACTTACTTCAGCAGCCCTACTGCTAGAGGTGTAATGTATTTTTCTTATCATTTTAACTACGGTATTCAAGATTGAAAATGTCCTGCCAATGCAGAGGGTCTGGTAAATCTTTGAACTGTGTAAGGTAACTGTTATCATTTAAATGGTTCATGTTTTAATAAGCCTGATTCTAAACAGTAACATGCATGCTGGCCTAAAATTTTCTTTTGGCAAAATATGAGTAGAGGATTGGAGGAGAATAAGGAGATGGTTCTGTTGCTGAAATTAATGGGATCAAGGAGCCCCTATTGTTCATTCCCACAGCACTGCTGCAGTTCCAAACAGAGATTCAGCTTACTACAACAGATCAACACTGGATGGAGTCGGAATAATTGAACACATTTCTTGCAAGGTTTGTGAATGTGGAGGATCAAAAAGGAATTCCTTCTGTCTTAGGCTGGATTCCAAAATTTGTGTTGGCCAATTTAAATTTATCTGCCTTTTTTGTTTATACATGATCAAAGTGGTACAGTTAGTCAATTCTCGGACATTGACAGTGCCATTTTAAATAGGCTTGGAGTTAGAACATAAGAAACAGGAGTTGCTTTGATTTTGCCCTGCTGCTCAATAAATTATATTTGATCTGTTTTTGGCTTTGACTCTGTTTCCTTGCCTGGCCCCTCAAATCTCGATTCCTTTTTAGATCAAAAATCTGTCTAATTCAGTCTTCAGTATATTGGGGTGACTCAGTCTCCACTGCTATCTGGGAGGGGAATTACAAAGAGTAACGACCCTTTGAGAGAAGAAATCTCATTTCAGTGGGGGCCTCTTTATTTTGAAACCATGCACCTAGTTCCAGATATTATCATCAGGGGATATGTTGTCTCAGTACTGACCCTGTCAATTCCTCTTAGAATCTTCTGTTTCAATAAGATCACCTTATTTTCTTCTGAACTCCATTGCTTCCAATTTGCTCAACTTCTTCTGAGTAATCAACCCCTTTTGTTTGGGAGACTTTTGTAATACTATACCACTGTGCCTCTTTGCTTGCTGTAGTCATGTGACCTCCATCATGAGGCAGCAACTTGGGGTATTCATGTTGGAGCCAGTTACAGTAAATACACAAAACAGACAACATGGTGATGGATTGAATACATAGCGTGGAGCCAGGAGTGGAGTTGAGATTGAGTGTTGAAAAGCTGTACTAAAGGAGAGACACAGGAATGTTCAGAACTGTGCAACCTGATAAAAGCCCCTGACAAAAACTAGAAAGGAACAAAAGCCAGGCCACAACTGAAACATCCAGTAAGACATAATGGCTGCAACTTTTCTTGTCTCAGCATGTGTTGAACAGTCGCTGTCCTTTTAGAATGTTTTAAAGTGTATTCCACCCTGCATCTCTGAAAAGAACAGGGAAAAAGAAAACAGACTGCGGAAATTTCGAAATCCTTGAAGGCTTGTTTTGAATCCGAAATGAATGTAATATATAAGCAATATGCTTATATTGTGTTGAGAAAGTGTCCACTGATCAATATATGGCTTCATCAACATAGCTGACAGAATCCTGTGAATTTGAACTAAAAGATCGTTGAGTTGTACACAGGATTGTATTAGACATAAGAGATCCTCCAGTGAGAGCACGTCTACTGATGAAGGAGAAACTTACATTTAGGAAAGTGATTGATGTGTGGAAGTGTTGAGGGTATAAATCAGCAGCTAAAGCTTTTTTGTGTGGGAGAACAGGGGAGGCCTTGCAAAATGCTGATAGATATTCTAGGCCAAAAGGGCAGAATGATCATGGACAATATTTAAAAACTTGGACATCAAGGAAAAGCAGGCATGTTCGGCATGGAGAAAGCACTGCAGGAAGCCAAATCATGTTGCAAACACAAAAACAGAAATTGCTGAAAAAACTCAGCAGGTCTGGCAACATCTGTGAAGAAAAATCAGGATTAACGTTTCAGGTCCAGTGACCCTGCTTCAGAACTTCTGTTCTTGTTCCTGATTTATAGCATCTGCAATTCTTTTGGTTTTCATGTTGCAGACAGCTGTACAGCTAGAAGGTAGCAGAACAATCAGGTACAGCCAGCCATTGAAGAGATATCAGCCAAGGATTCTGACGTATTACTGTACATCAGACAACAGATTGGGTCAATTAAGTCTATAGGTGACACATACTTTGTGACTGTTGAAATAGTTACTACAAAAGAAGAATATTATTTCAATATCAGATAAACTTTACTACATCATCATGGCTTTCATAGAACTGTGAAACTGCCCAATGTGATGATCCAAAATAAATCCATTGAAAGTAAGGTTGAGGCCATGTGACAGCACTGTACTTATGACCGGAGGACAAATTACTCTGAGAGCCCAATGAATAACAAAACAGAAGATCTGGAGTTTCCAAATTAGAGACAGTAAACAAAAGCTCCTCAACTCAGCTGGAGCCAGACTGAAGGTTGAACTGAAAACCTCACTGTGTCAAAGAGATTTGCAATGTGTCATAGCACATTAAATCATTGACCAAGGAACTCTCTCCTGGAGGAGTACAACATGATGTTACCATAAACCTGTAAACACACTGTGGATGTCATTTTGAAGTCAATGAGAGTGTAAGACCAACTTAACATCTGCCGAGGAAAATTCCAGCTGCCCTTGAGGCCAACCTGAAAAACAAGATAGGAAAAGAAGGAATTAATCAAAAGAGCGACAACTCTAACAGAATGGATTAGCAGCATGGTAGCAGAGAAACAACCTGGAAAGTTGACAGTATGCATCAACCTAAAGAATCCAAATAAAGCTCTAAAGAGATCTCACAATCCCATGCTAAGCATTGAGACAATTTTGCCACAACTTGCAAAGGCAAACACTTTCACTACCCTGGGTGTGACGGATGGTTAACTGGCAAGTGAAGCTGAATGAAAACAGTATCTTTCCAATTGCATTCTCGGTGCCATTTGGGAGGTACAGATGGTTGTGCATGCTGCTTAGAATCTCCAAATCTCCAGAACAGTTCAAACACAGACAATCCAGGTAATATATTGTATAAGAGAAGTAGAATCATTACCACTTGGGAGCTGAGAGTCCCGAAAACACATTCATTCAAATCGCCAAGGAATTGAGACAGAGAAAGGCAAGAGATGTGCTCAACTGGTCAAACGTACCAAAATCAAGCAGAATATCAGCCAGTGTAGTGGTTGTAATGAGTACCAAGCTAATCTAGAGAGCCTCTGGTGCAACGTAACATCCCAAACAAACAATGAAGTTGGGAGTAGACCTCCTCACTCTCGCAGACACTGATTACCATGTCACTGTCAACTGCTGTTCTGATGACTGGGAGAGGATCAGCTGACATGAAGGATTCGTAGGAAGATTATTGAATGCCTGAAAGCACACTTTAGCAGTTTTGGCATTTCCAAGATTTTGATGAGTGACACTACACCAGTGAATAATTCAACGAATTCAATGAGGAAGTTCAACACCATGTATCATCTCCAAATCATCCTCAGTTGAGTGGAAAAGCTGAGGTGGCAGTGATTTTGGTCAAAGGAATCATTAAGAAGTTGGTCAAGTACAGCACAGTTGAATACATGGTAATCCTTGAGTGGACAAAAATGTCGACTGAAGACATGTCATTCCACAGCCAAACTACTCTTTTAATGACAATAAAGTTACTGAAGCCAGAAGTATGATAGCTGTGAGTGACAAAACCAAGGTGAACTGGCAGGAAGCCAAATTACATTTTGACAAGACTGCCAAACCATTGCCAGAGCTGAGCATTACCAGTCACAGTACAAACTTTCAATGCTCTCAAAAGAGTCAGCCCAAGTAGCAACTTCAGACTTTAGTAGAGACATTGTTACCTCAATCAAGTGCTGTAGAAGTAAAAGAGCAGAGATACCATAACTAACGTGGGCACAATCACACAACTCAAAGCTGTTCCTCAAACCACATGAAGCCAATCAGGAAGATGTCAATTTATTGACTACACAGACGACAGATCAACCATTCAACCCAGAGGTCCACAGCACTCGAGTAATGGAAATGCTACATTTACAGGTACCATAACAACAACAAATGACATTCCTCAGAGAAGGAACATCAATGAGATGAACTGTGCACACATACCACTTGAATATTGGCATGATTTAAAGGCTATGTGCTATGCATTTGCAGAGACTGATCGGAAAAACAAACAGATAATGTATGAGAACTGTTGTGTACATAGTGGGTAACTAGGGGAACTCAATGCAAATAAAAATGCATGCATGTTTTCTAATATGAAATGGGGTACGATTGGAATAAAAATACTATACTCAACCTATGTGTCTTTTGCCTTGCTGTCATGATATTATCTCAGCTGATGTCAATACTGGTCAAGTCAGATCATAGAATGAAACCTGGGAAGATAGATTTCACGTTTGCTATTGGTTTACCATTGTGTCAGTCACTATACATATTCATAACACGCTACCAATGTGCTTTTAACAAATGTGATTACAATAAAATTTCATTACATGGAGACAGAAGACAGCAGTACCAAATGACATTATACAGGAATTAGTTGAAATAGTCTTGTTACAAATGTCAGAAACAAACATTCAACCATTTTACCCTCAACAACAAATACTCAAACCTCAGGGACTGTCTCTCCACTTTAATGTTCGTTGTTTATTTGACACAGCTGCTATTGGTTTCTGGAGCTTTCTTCTTGCTGTTTTCTAGACACTTTCACAGCAATCACATAGATTTTCCAAACCCTAAGCATCCAGCAGTTTTTTTATTTTGCTTCTAGATGTTTTCCTCTTGAGCCACTTTTTTCCACAGCTGTGGCTGTTTTGGAGATTGTCAAACGAACAGCACCTTTTCATTCTGATTGAAGCTGCTGGCAAAGGCTGACCTTCTGTGATGCTGGATTCCTGACAAGGCAATATCAGTATGTTTATTTCTTCTAGCTTTTTGTTTGAATTAATAGATAGAATGTAGGTGTCACTGGCCAGCAAGCATTTATTGCCTGTCCCTAGTTGCCCATGAGGAAGTGGTGGTGAGCTGCTTCCTTGAACTGCAGCCCATGTGCTGTAGGTTGACCCACGGTGCCATTTAGGGAGGGAATTCCAGGATTTTGACCCAGTGGCTATGTCAATATATTTTCCAGTCCGGATGGTGTATGACTTGGAGGGGAACTTGCAAGTGATGTTGTTCCTGTGTATCTGCTGCCCTGTCCATTCAGATGGAAGCGGCCGTGGCTTAGGAAGATACTCTCTAAGTAACTTTGGTGAATTCCTGCAGTGGATCTTGTAAATGATGTATACTACAGTTACTGAGTGTTGGTGGTGGAGGGAGTAGATGTGGAACCAATCAGACGGGCTGCTTTGTCTTAGATGGTGTCAAGTTTCTTGAGTATTTTTGGAGCAACTGTCATCCATGCAAGTGGGGTGTATTTTATCAAATCTTTGACATTTGCCTCATCAGTAGTTGACAGGCTTTGGAAAGTCAGAAGGTGAGTTACTCACTGCATACTATTAGCCTTTTATCTCCTCTTGTAGCCACAGTATTTATGTGACTAGTCCAGTTTGGATTCTGGTCAGTGGTAATCCCTGAGAAGATGATAATGCCATTGATTGTCATGGGTGATGTTTGATTCTTGCTTGTTGGAGATGGTCATTGCCTGGCATTTGTGTGGTGTGAATGTTACTTGCTACTTGTCAGTGAAACCTGGATATTATCCAGGTCAAACTGCATTTGGACATGAACTAATTTAGCATCTGAGGAGTCATGAATTGTGCAGAACATTGTGTAGTCATCAGCAAACATCCCCATTCTAATGCATTGAACTGTTCACTCCATGTTCCACTCTAAGGCTGTGAATCCTCATTAAAATGCACGCACCAGCAAGATTCAGCTGACATCCATTTCAAACCCACTGACTGCCAAAACTACCTCGACTACACCTCCTCTCACCCACCCTCCTGAAAAAAATGCTATCCCATACTCCAAATTCTTCCACCTCTGCCGCATCGGCTCCCAGGATGAGGTGTTCCACCCCACAACATCCCAGATAGCCTCCTACCTTTGGAACCATAATTTCCCCTCCTCTGTAATTAAGGATGCCCTTAATCGCATCTTCTCCATTTCCTGCAATTCTGCCCTCAAACCCCTTCCCCCCAACAGCAATGAGGATAGAGTCCCCTTAATCCTCACATTCCACCCCACCAGCCTCTGGATCCAACATATCATCCTCCGACATTTCTGCCACCGACAATCAGACCCAACCACCAAAAAGGTACTTCCCTCCCCCACCCTGCTCACTTTCTGCAGGAACATTCATTCTGTGACTCCCTTGTCAGCTGTATGCTCCCCACTAATTTCTCCACAACACCTCCTCTCTCACCTCTATCCAAGGCCCAAAACAATCCTTCCGGCAGAGATTCACCTGCACTTTGTCTGACCTTATCTATTGCATCTGTTGCTCCTGATGTGGTCTTCTATATATCAGGGACACCAAATGCTGTCTCAGGGACTGGTTCATGGAGGACCTGAGCTCTGCATATAACAACCAACCTGACTTTCTGATTGCCATCCATTTTAATTCCCCTCCCATTCCTCTGACGACATGTCCATCCTTGGCCTCCTCCATACACTCTCTCCCTCACATACACACTCTCTGTCCCCCTCTCTCCCTTTCCCTCTAAACCAATTCATCAATAGAAGAGGAGTGTCTTGGATTTAAGGAAATAAACATCAGGGAATTCAGAGTATAAATCCATTTAATCTTGACCCGAATGTTGATCTCATCTCATTATAAATTTATCCCAAATGTCAGCAAGTTTTTAAACTTTGTTTTCCTTGAACATAACTTTGTGAAAAGATTTCTGCTGTGGATTGTTACAAATGTTCATTTTACATGGTCGTTGATTTCTTTGTCAAAAAAAGACTGTAATTCCCCTAAACTGTTGATTTAACAAATTTAATCAGGTTTCTTAAAATAAAAGAAAGTTTTGTATATTATTTCAGTTATCAGCATTTTGGAAATGTTGTGTTCATTATACAAAACACTTGCTAGTTTTAAAAGTATGCTGTTGTGTTGTTGCATTGCTTCTCCCTTCAGAGTTAATGTTTCTGCTTTGTGATCTGGGTTCTGATGAAAGGGTGCAGACTTGAGTGGATAATTGGATGTTGTCTGGTATAGAAGGCACATTCTCAAAATTTGTTAATGATACCAGAATAGGAGTTTGGCAAACAGAATAATCTATACAGAGAATATTCTATTGCGTACCAAGTTGGAGGAAAAGTATAGAGGAACAGGTTTATAAGTAAATTTTAGTGACAAACAGAGAATAGTTATAATGTGGCTTAAATTAAAAATAAAACTGAAATAGCAACAGTTTAAAGGGAAGTGAAGAACAAGACATTTTGACATGTGTCCAGGAGATGCTTCTGAATCAGTATGTTTCCAGTGCATCATGGAAGGTGACATTGGTGGATCTGGTTTTGGGGAACAAACTAAGTCCATTGTCTGTTGAGGTTTATTTAGGGGACCTTAAGCATAATATCAAAAGATTTAGGTTAGCCATGGAAAAGAACAGTTCAGATCTCTCTTATCTTAACAAAATCACTGACTCATTCAATATTTGATAATTAAAAACCTTCCCCTATCACTGCTGTACAGTTGATGCATCCTTCAGCAAGTTCCCTGAAAATCTGCATCTTCCCACTATTTGGTGGGTTACAAATTATAACAATAAAGTTTTAATGTTTATTAACTGCACTAAATAGTGAGTTGGTCTCTCAAGAAATTCTGCCCTTTTTATATGATAATAGATGGTGAGACTGTAAGAGATAGGATAGAATTAGGCTACTTAGCCCATGGAGTCTGCTACACCATTTGATTATGACTGACCGTTGCTCAACCCCACCCTCCTGCCTTCTCCCTGTAATCCTTGATCTCCTTACTAATCAGTTTATTTGAAAACACAAGTTTTCGGAGCCTCGCTCCTTCTTCAGGTGTCAGTCAGAGAGGTGGCGTCAGACACAGAATTGATAAGTAAAAGATAAAAGAGTCATGGAACTGATGTGAATGTACTGAACAAACCTAAGATGGTTGTTAAACCACTAATCAGTTAGAAAGGAGATGTAGGCTTCGATTGATTAATATGCAAATCCCAGAATTTCTTTCAGGTCATTGCTTTGGGATAACTAAAGGTTTTATCAGCCTACCAGAGGTGATATCTCAGGTCAGAGGATGCAGTTTAGGTGTGAGGCCTTGTTTAGAATATGGCTGTGTATCAACTTGGAGTCAGACTGGTTTTGTTTCCAAAGCAGGAATTTATAAAAATTCCACATCAACTAACTGTCTACAAATAGTGTGCTTTATGAACAAAATAGAATGGATCTTGAAATGCAAATTCACTCCATAGATTTATGTGTTTGTGCGTGTGTGTGTGTGTGTGTGTGTGTGAGGGAGTGTGTGTGTGAGAGTGTACAGTGTGGTGGGGTTACCTGTAGTGCAACATTAACCCCAGATCCCAGTTGAGGCCGCCCTCATGGGTACTGAACTTGGCTTTCAGCCTTTGCTCAGAGACTTTGCGTTATTGTGTATCCTGAAGTCTAAGGTGGTTTGTCACTGAACCACAAACACGCAATGTTGGAGATTTGGTTTTAACAGTAACATAGATGTTTATTATGTGAAAGGAATTAAGACAAAATACATTAAACCAAACTCCATACGTATAAGGTGTAGAGCTGGATGAACACAGCAGGCCAAGCAGCATCGTAGGAGCAGGAAAGCTTGACGTTTTGGACCTAGACCCTTGTTGAAGGGTCTAGGCCTGAAATGTCAAGCTTTCCTGCTCCCATGATGCTGCTTGGCCTGCTGTGTTCATCCAGCTCTACACCTTGTTATCTCGGATTCTCCAGCATCTGCAGTTCCTATTATCTCCATACATATAACACATTTTTGAAGATTTTGAAATATGCTATAATATACAATACCATTAATCCCAACATTACTGCTTTATAGTACATCACCTGAGAGAATTTCTTTCTCATCATATCTATTGGTCTTGACTGTGGCATCTATTTCCATCCTTGAGAATTTGATAGCTCCTTCCTTAAGTTGTCATACAAGTGAGCTTTGACTTTCTCAGCTTCAGGTAACCTCTTCAGGATTTAACCAAATACTTCTGGTCTGAAACTTTCAAACTAAACTCACAATACTGTGGTATCCTATTTCTAACAGCTTAAAACAATCTCCTGCCTTCAGGAGCAACTTTTGTACACATCAAGCTCCAACCAAGCCTTGTGCAAAACTGAAACTATGAAGGCTTTCTAACAGCTACACGTGTTTTCCCTAAGGTTGAAAGAAAAATTCAGGAAACTTTTACCTGAAGCCGAAGGTATAACTTTCTACTCAAAAAATGTGGAGCAGAGTAAGCACAGCAGGTTAGACAGCATCCGAGGAGCACAAAAGTCAATGTTTCAGCTCCGAACTGGCCAGTCTTGAAAAAGGGTTCCAACCCGAAACGTTGACTTTCCTGCTCCTTGGATGCTATCTGACCTGCTGTGCTTTTCCAGCTCCACATTTTTTGAGTCTAGCTTCCAACATTTGCAGTCCTTTCTGTCTCCAACTTTTTAGAAACCCATCCAACATCTTGCTCTCATGTTTTAGATGAAATCACCATGCTATAGGACTACTTAAAAGGTAATCATTAAACTGCTTCATAGACTCAGACTAAACCCAAATGCCACTATTTCAAATTCCAAACTTTAAAGTAATTGGTACTGAAATATGTACCTCACACACCTTGCATCACACTAAGGTTTTAGTTATCTAGCCTAATATATGGCTTAATGCCAGAATTGCTCGATAAAGCATCTGTGAAACACCCTGAGACATTTTGCTATTTTGCCGATACTGTATAAATGCAGATCGTTCAGGAGTAACAGCATTGCCCTTATGCTCAACAGAACAAACTTATAATGTTGCAATAGATTCGCATCTTATTCTTTGTGCTCAGTGATCCCTGGGCGAGTATCTCCAATTGCTAATGATGAACAGTTATAGCTGACAGATGGTCTAGATCATAGCACTACTGAACAAACTAATGTGCTTTCTATGTTTGTGATAGTGCTGGATAGTCTCCTCTGATAGGAAGAGAAATTTCACAGAATTGTTCCGGAATTTAGCTCATTGTGTCTGTATCAGCTTTCTGAGAATTTTAACTTGGTATTAATCTTCTGCCTTTTCCCAATAGCCCTGAGCATTGTTTCTTCTTAATTATTATCCAGTACTCTAACAAATACCTTGGTTTTACTGGTCAATTTTAGAAGGCTCCACGTTTAGGTTTGCATGGCAGCAGCACCAGGGTCTGATTGTAAACACGAGAAAAACGCTCAGAACTTGCGCGCATTTTGACTCTTCAATGCAGAAATGTTCCCAATTTTATATTTCTCAGAAAGGATAATGATGATTAAATATGTGACTTTCTACTGAACTGAGAATTAAAAATAGGAAAAATGTGACTTTTAGCAAGAAGAGGGACATTTTAATTGCACTGCATAAGGCTGAACTGATGCTGAGGCAGCAACATCATTCATGAACAGATGAACTGTCTCTTTGTCTGCCTCTCTTTCTTTGCCTTTGCTAAAGGAGCAATATATCTAAATTGAAGTTGTGCCAATGCCAAATTCCAATATTAGTAGATAAAATCAAGCCTGTGCAATACTGTCTGCATCGTATTGCAAATTGGGCATCACATTTATGCATATGTGTTGATTAACTTTGATGGAGTGGCTATCTGCGTTAATGTGTATTGTTTCCTTTAAAGTTTCAAAGTGTTCATGGAGTATTTATTTATAAGTGTCAAAGCAGGACTGCCTGCTTTTTTGTTCCATTTTATTTTCAATGGGTAATAGCTTGACATAACTGGACTCCGCCTCTAAAAAATCTCACACCAACTTATAAAATTTAAATGTGTTTTGAGGAGACAATAAATAATTGAAATGTTATATGTTAAAAAGATAGGAAATGTTTAGTAAAATGTAATCAATTGTTGATTTCTTGGAGGGCTTTTCACAAAGTGAGTAGTATCCCTGAGCAAGAAATTGGGGAGGTAATGGCCTAGTAGTAATAATGTTAGCCTATTAATCTGATGCACCAGGTAATATTTTGGGTACTGGGGATTCAAATTCTGGTGTGGATTTGAATTCATTTAAAAAACGTCTGGAGTTAAAAGTCTGACGATGACCATAAAGTCAATTGTCAGGAAAAGACCATCTGGTTCATTAATGTCCTTTAGAACATCCTTAGCTGATCTGGTCTGCATACAACTCCAGACCCACAGCAATGTGGTTGACTCTCAACTACCTCTAGGCCATTAGGAATGGGCAATGAATGCTGGCCTAGCCAACACCTCCCACATCCTATGTATGAATAAAGAAAAAACATTCTGGGTCCAAGTCCTGTAAAGGGAATTGCAGCTGAGCATGTGTGAAAGGAGCTATGTCGTGGTGATGTTGGATCATTTGGAACTTGAGTCGATGTCTATAGGGGTCCAAGTAAGATGCTGTATTTCATTCACTATTTATACATTGTTATATTGAATAAAGTCTGTCGCTGCTCACTTGTAAGAGTCTAGATCTCGCTTTGCTACAAGTCATGCTCTAAGATGCAATGGGTAAGGGATATGCACTCAAAACAGATTACCAACTTGCTGATCCTTGCAACATACACCAAAGGCATTTAGGGACTTCCCTGGCTCCTGATAGTCATATTATGTCTCACTAGGTAATGTTAATTGTACCTATTGTTATCCTGCAAAGAGCTATACCTGTTATGTCAGACAAGTATCACTTATTGTTGAGATTCTCTAGTGGTTTATCCTACCGCTGATAATTGTATAGGCCTTTTGACTCACCATAGAAAAGAGGATTGATAAGCTTCTGTGTAAGTTTCCATTACCTATTTGATCTTTAGATACATTGGCTCATGAGGGGCTTCCTAAAATGTTATTTTTTTATTTTGGATGAGTAGAAAGCAGGATTGGTGGCAGAATGCAACCGTCAGCTGCCAGTGGTTGATACCCAGAGCCTGATATGACAGTCAGTTCACCTATTTTACAAGTAATAGTAATAAACTCTTTCTCGAACTTTGTGCCTAAAGGCAAGCCCAACCCACAACTCTACAGCCTTCACTATGGTCAGGGTAAAAAGACAAATCTCACATTCAGTACATCAACAATAGAAACCCAACTCCATACTGTCAATATCAATCCACAATGGTCATCCAGCCCACAGTGCCCATCACCTGCAACCTCAAACCCTCACTCCTGCTAAACTCGAGAAATCTGAGTTGCTATAGCAACAAACATTTTACAGGCATGTTATAAATCCATAGTTATGGATAATGTTCAGAACAATTTTTTTTACAAATGTTGAACTGAAGAGATTGGACTTGCTGGTTTAGAGCATTAAAAAAAAAGAAAAGCTGCTGTTGCCTAGCAACAGAGATCTAGGGACACACAGAGAGATGAACTAAAAATCCATAAGTCAGTCAGTCAATGTTGGTGGGCCAGAGCATGGAAGCAGGAGGGATAAATCTCTGGCAAGATATTCTACTTACATCTATCAGGAGCCAGGTATGTCACATCTGACACCTTCAGGACCTTGGGAAAGAATAACTGCTTGTCCACTCAAAGACTATGTGACATCATCAGGCTGGGTAGAGGTAAAGCAATTTCAACATCAACTCTTTCAGGACTATTACCTTGTATAACACTAACTGGAAGTAACTATTGAAACACATCATTCAAATAGTAAATGGTGGCTTAATTCCAGTTGCTAGATTAATCTAACTTTTATGCTGGTTGAATCTATGTTTAAAAAATTATATCATAAATTTTGAGTGGTTTCCATCTAATATATTCAAATTTGGAAGCTGAGTAATAAATTGAATTTCCAAATTTATCTAACTGAATTGTATAAATTTATAAACTGAAATCTGAAATAGTTCTATATCCCTGAACAGTAATTTATTCAAAGTTCCAGTCTGATATTTCATTACTTCATAATTTCTGTTTGCTGGTCCCTTAAATCTGTTTAGGTCTAGAATTTATTAAAGAAATACAAGCTGTCCTTAATATTCATGAGTTAAAAAGTCACACTTGTCATTTCAAGTGAATAGTTGTGAGATAGAACTCAAGAAAAGCACAATTTAATGAAATTTCTGAATTGCTAGTGAATAATATACTGTTTCTTTTAATGATCTGGTACTTTATATCCACGTGATTATAAATTCAAAGGGGTCTATTTTAGCTTTAGGAGATACCGTAACATGGACAATATCAAATTGTTCATCCGTTACACATTGCCAATGGAGTCATTTATACTCTAAATAGGCTCTGACAATTGATGCTGGGGAAGAAGCACAGTGTTAGAGCATGTTAAAATTGAGCTTCAAACCATACGATGGGACTTAGTACCAGTCCATTCCTTCACAACCTCATTTACTATCATTATTTATTGTAGGTAGATTTTTAGGTCCTGTAAATTGGCTTTCTGTCACCTGCTCAATTATTGGTTCTCTGGGGAGTCACTTGACCTGGATCCCTCTGGGCAGTGACTGAGTCACTTTTGGGAACTTCCAGGAACTTGAGCCGTACAAAGGCTGAACATAAGGTGAGTTAAAATTGTTGATGTTCATTGATGATAAACTATATACCTGAATATGGTAGAGGAGCGTTTTCCTACTGTCTCCTTGCAGGTCTCAGTCCCATGTGATCTGACATCATCATGATACAGGTGCTAAACATATGCATAAGTAGCTGTTCCACTATTGGTACAATTGACTTTTTTACTCCACACTCAATGTCTCTTGTTGCTGTAGCTTGAGTGTCTTTGATGACAGTACATGTCCACTGTGATCACACACACACGTGCAGATTAGAGACAGTACCTACCCAATGACACCCATTGCATCAGCCCCGCCAATATCTAAATTTCTCATTCCCATTTCTTCAGCCTAGAGTTTGTCATTCCTGGAGTGGTTGTGGGCAAGTGCTCACTATAGACAAGACACTTTAGCAAAAGAAAGAAGAGAAATTCAAAATTTGGCACACGGATTAAAAGAAAGATTTGTATTTCACGACAATAATAATAATAATTTTATCATTAAATGAACAATGGAGGACTTTTTAAAAAAAGGTGTAATTAAGTCAATATGTAGGTAATGTGACATCTGATATGCACACAACAAACAACCATGTGAAAAGACCTTTCTGTAATGATTTTTGAGGCATAAATATTGAGCACTACTCTGAGGATAACTTCCCTGTTCTTCATTTATATATATATATATATTATATATATATATATATGTATATATCCATATATATCTTGAATTGCACTAGTAATTCCAGTAACTAGGTGACATGCCGCATTGGTGGTCTGTTCCCTGTACTGGACTACATATGTTTGTGGGGTTGTAGGTAGGCATGTGAACCATTGGGGACTCCCAAGCTGTGAATCTTCACCATAGGATGGTGGTGACTGATAACCTTCCAGACACCCAGCACCCTGGATACCTGTTTGTAACTAAATAGTTAAAAGAACGACTGGTTGTTTTCCTGTTGACAGAAACAGATTGTGAGTTATAAGATTTCACTTGGAACCGATGATTTCATCTTCCTTTTCCTGTCATATTCACACATGCAGGTGTGACTGGTCAATATCACCTGTTACCCTCTCAATTCAGCTCAAACCTAGGCCTATCTGGGGACCTCTTTACCAGAGCTCCATTTTGCCGAGATCCCCCCCTTCCCCCATGTTACATGGCCCTTTTCCTTCGCACTCTTCCCATTTTTTGCTGGTGTGCATTATCTTCCTAATTTTTAACAATGATGCCTAAGTCAGGACAAAGGTTTTGTGGCATGTTTCACTGCCTGATCCGTCCACTGATTCCCATGTTGACTTTATCAAAAAGAAAAAGAAGGCATACCTAACGTTTAGGAAACTATAGACAGACAGAGCCCTCAAAGAATAGGAAGATAGCAGGAAAGAACTCAAACAAGGATTTAGGAGGGCTACAAGGGGCCATGAAATGTCTTTGGCAAACGAAAAATCCAAAGATGTTTTATACATATGTAAGAAACAAGAGGGTAACTTGACTTAATTACACCTTTTTTTAAAAGTCCTCCATTGTTCATTTAATGATAAAATTATTATTATTACTGTCGTGAAATACAAATCTTTCTTTTAATCCGTGTGCCAAATTTTGAATTTCTCTTCTTTCTTTTGCTAAAGTGTCTTGTCTATAGTGAGCACTTGCCCACATCCACTCCAGGAATGACAAACTCTAGTTTGCCAATGAGACTTACGTCAGTGGTAGAGAAATTATTGGAAATGATCCTTAGGGATAAGATTTACACATATTTGGGAAAATATGGACTTAATAGCATTGTTTTGTGCAGGGAAGGTTATGTCTCACAAAGTTTATTGAGGTTTTGAGGAAGTGACAAAGATGGTTGATGAGGAAGGATGAGATGGTAGGTGTGTATGTGGATTTTAATAAGGCCTTTAGCAAGGTACCTCATGGCAAGTTGATAAAAAAGGAGAAGTCACATGTGATCTGCAGTGAACTGGTAAAATGGATACACGAGACAGAGAGTAGTGATGAATGTTTTTCTGATTGGAGATCTGTGACCAGCGGTGTTCCACATGGATCAGTGGTGGGACCACTGTCGTTTGTAATAAACATATAAGTAATTTGGATGAAAATGTAGGTAGGTTGATTGGTAAATTTGCAGATGAGGTAAGGATTAGGGGAGCTGCAGATAGTGAGGAGGATTGCCAGAGGATACAGCATGATATAGATAGGCTGGAGGCTTGGGCAGAGAAATGACAGATGGAGTTTAGTCCAGACAAATGTGAGATGATGCATTTGGAAGATCTAATGCAGGAGGGAAGTATACTGCAATTGATACAATCTGCAGTAGCATCAACATACAGAGGGATCTAGGAGCACAGGTCCACAGTTTTCTAGCAACACGAGTGGATAAGGTGGTCAACAAGGCATATGGCATGTTTGCCTTCATTTGTTGGGGCATTGAATATAAAAATTGGCAAGTCATGTTGCAGCTTGTAGAACTTTAGTTAGGCCAAATTTGGAATATTGTGTACCGTTCTGGCCACCACACTACCAGAATGATGTGGAGGCTTCAGAGAGGGTACAGAAATGGTTTACCAGGATGTTGCCCGGTTTGGAGGGTTTTTACTAGGAGGAAAGATTGGACAAACTAGTTTCTTTTCACTTGAATATTAGAGGGTAAGGGGCAAGCTGAGACATGTTTACAAAATTATGAGACATATAGATAGAATGGATCGACGGAATCTTAACCCCATGGTAGAAATGTTAATTACTAGGGGACATAGGTTTCATGTAAAAGAGGGTAAGTTTAAAGGAGACAACAAGGTGTACAGCTGGATGAACACAGCAGGTGAAGCAGCATCAGAGGAGCAGGAAGGCTGAGGTTTTGGCGTAGACCTGCTGTGTTCATCCAGCTGTACACCTTGTTACCTCAGATTCTCCAGCATCTGCAGAGAGAGGCAAGTTTGAGACATCATGATAGATACATGAAGAGGCAGAGAATAGAGGGGTATGAACTGCGTACAGGCAAAATGTTTTTAGTTTTGAAAGGAATCGTGTGTTGGTGCAGTCCTGGTGGGTTGAAGGGCCCGTTCCTGTGTTGTATTGCTCTTTGTTCTCTGGGGTCTCCTGGTTTTACTAATTATCCGCTTAACCACAGCCTTGTTGGCCTTGGGGTCTCCACCTATAAATGATTCCACTATTTCTCTAGCTTAGGCAATATCCATAACTGTGCAACCTCTTCTTCAACCTTTAGTTTGCAATTACAGCTTCTCCCTCTGACAACAGTTCTCTTGCAAGATAGACCCTCCCATCCCACACAATCTGCATGGAACTGTCTTGCCTGTGTTTAGCACCCCCACCAAAGAAAGAAAGTTTGTTAAGGTGACTTATCTGGTTGTTATCACTGGTTCACTAATCTGCATTGCCCAGGCAGCACAATACAGTGTACTCCCATGGGCCTCTTGGTCGAGTCATAGGCCAGTAGATGTCTCTAGTCACTATGCCACTGCATTAGGACTTCATTGCAATAATCTCCATTGTTGCTACAGTACAAGTGGAATAGTATTTCCATATCTGGCAGTCTCAAGACTGGTGCTGTGATCATTGCCTGCTAAATCCCTGTGCATGTCTTTTCCCGATCTTCTCACTACCATATCCATCCTAAGGGGCTGAGACCTCCCTTTGCTGCATGGAATCTCTCGATGACACGAAGCTCAGATGAAATTTCTGTAATAAATAATCTTTAAGAATTTTAAGATACATTGATTGTTCCAGGTGGGGTTATCTGCTGCAGAGGATTCCACAAATGCCATATATTTCCTTTCAACATATGTACCAAAGATTTTTCTTAGGTTTAGGTGGGACATGACACTAAGCTAGGTGGGATTGTGAGTTGTGAGGACGATGCATTTCATTGACTGGTGTACAAGGACAACAAGTTCTCTTTGTTTATACACATTTCCCAGCATTTGACCATTTAAATAATACTCTGCCTTTCTGCTTTTCACACCAAACTGTCTCACCTCATGTTTATCAATGTTCTACTGCATGTGGCTGAGCCTGATCCAAAAGTATTTCTTGTTTTTTTTATAACATCTTCCATTTCTTTGGTTAGTTTACCCATCTCAGATTTTTTACGACTGACACATTTAAGATAACACTGAAATTATTCTCTTCTTTCCCTCTCGTCTACTTCTCTCTTTGCTTTATTTCATTCCAGGAACTATGTAGTGTCCCAGTGTGCCTTCATCATTTTGCTCAGAACCATTTTGTTCTTGACCATCAAAGATTCGGGGAGTGACCCTTTCAGTCTCCACCTTGGCTTATGTTTTGGTCTGAAGATTCCAGTCCACCCATTGTCACACTTTTATGGGAAATGGATCATCCTATTTCACTCTATGATAATTTTATCTACCGTGGGAAATGGACCCTCCTGTACCTCTCTATGGTTGTTCTTTAATTTGCCTGATATGCCCAAGGAAAAGCACCTTGTTATCTGTGGAACATATGACAGTTCTTTAATTCCCGAACGGGGGTCTGGCAGAATCAAGAGTTGTCAGCAGTCATATAATTTCTTGGGAGCTTTGCTTAAAAAGACCCGAGTATCCTTCAATGATGTTTCTTTTAAAGAAATCACTCCAGGTATTTTAATAAAACTGGAAACAAATCCCTTCAACAGAGCTCTCCAAGAAATATTAAATATGCGACATCTTTGTAAATGTCAGGATAATACCCTGTATATCTGAGTGTGACCCCTCATTCACTCCAGAAAGAAGTGCTGTCCCCTGTTTTACCCTATAGTCATCCTTTCCACTTCCCTGGTTTGCCCAAGGAACAATACTTGTTTACCTAAGGAAGCATGATCCACGTACTGCACTGTCTTTGGTTACTCACCCACAGACATAGATCCATTCCTTGGTTTGGATTCCTGATTTGACCTGCTGGCTTCTTGTCCTGAATGTTGACCTCACTTTCTAATGGATGGGGAAGTAAATATAATCACCCATCTTTTGATCTCAACATTTGACCCAGGATTGCTTACTGATCCCAGAAATCTGTTTGCTATGCCAATTGTTCTGGTGAAAAGGCTGTTCTCAAATATGCGGAGTTCAGTAAGCAAAGATGTTTATTTCAGCTTAAATGGAAGGAAGCAGGCTTTGTCAGTGAGGGAGCCTCACTCTGTTCCACACAATGTGCAGTCTACGTTTGTAGCATTCAAGTCCTTTTCCCCTCATGTTGTTTTGCAATTTCAAAACTCATTAAGCCATTTAGCATCCTATTTGTAGGACAATTCTTTTCTGCATGTAGCAGGCACATACAACCTAATTTTACCACATATGATCTAATTTTGCTTTCCCCTATTGTAATCCTACCGTGTGAGTTACCACTCCAGAGTCCTTGTGGAGACAAATTCCCATCTTTACAATGATAGCTCCTTCAGTTGTGTTGTGGAGTATTACCACTGAGCTAATCGAGAGAGATTTTGAACAGATCTACCAACTCAGATTGAGCATCCATGGGGGGCTATTAGCCATGAGTAGAAGTTGATTTGTATTTAACAAAAACTGTAGTCTAATGGCTTGGCATGGACCCCACACTACCATCAAGCCAGTGGATAAACTCTGGTTCAAGGAAATGTGCAGGAGAGCATGCTGGGAGCAACAACAGGCCTAACCAAAAGTGAGGTGTCAACCTGGCAAATCTACAGCATGGATCTGCATGCATGCTAAATAGTGGAAGCAGCATGCAATAAACAGAGCTAAGCAATCCACAGCCAATGGGTTGTCTTGCATCTTGAATGTAGATTTCACATATTTAATCCTTGTCATAGCGGTACAGTGTGCCATAAGAATCTCTATATTTCTTCGTCTTCTCAAGTGTCAGACAGATATCAATTTCCCTTTTCCCAGCTGCTGCCCAGTGACCGCAGTTAAACAATGTTTAGAACATAGAACATAGAACAGAACATGAACATTTGTTTATGAACATTGGTTGAGAATCGGATTAAACTCCGCTATGATGCCCTTGTAGTTAAACAACATGACAACATTCGCAATCTAGACCCACAAACACACACATATAAGATTTGCAACACTGTGGGGCCTATTGCATGCTATTCTGGCATATGTACCATCTAAAGAGAAGGAACCTGGAGACAGGAAATAAACGGATGAGTTTTAATGTGTCCTCAATGATGAGCCACCACAACTGTGAGCTCAGTCAGAATGTGATGTTTTGATTTTGAGGCTGAAACGTCTGATATTTCTGAGAGAGAGAAAGAGAAAGAGAAGGAGAGAAAGAGAGATAGATGTTTGCATAACTTAAAAAGACCTGGGAGTTAAAATGTGAAGAATTGAGAGATGGGGAAGACATGTTAGCTCATTTTATTTCTATGTCAGAAAGGTTAGATTTTACTTTTTACTTAATTGTATATTGTTAGAAGTTTGATTTCACAACAAAATACATAATAAGTCACTGAAATCTTATCTATTACATTTATTAAATGGGATACCAGCATCTACAAGTTACGCACCATTAACAGCTTTGTTGTTCTCCATTAGCTCACAACATCCTCATTCCAAGCAGCTGTTAGTCTGAGGAAGCTCATTATTAATATTCATTAACAACATTTGCTGTACATTGCTGGATTGAAGTGCTGAAAACACCAAGCACTTGGAACAAGAGCACATTTTTGGATAATACTACAAATATAAGATGTTACTAGTCTCTATTGTGTAGTGTTTTGTTGATATCAAGCATAGGTGAGTTTGATCTCTTAACCTAATTTCCTTCCTTTAGTCTCTGCACCTCTGCCCTCCTTTCATTACCCCAAAAAGGTGTCTCTTTGATTTCACATTTTTGATCACTTGTCCTAACATTTCCTCTGTTGGTATTGTGTTAATTTTTACTGTGTATCTCCTGTCGCTAGTTGAACAGAGAGTTGGTGCTGCTCACGTAATGGGTTACCTGAGCTTGTTGCCTCTCACATGCTGTCCCATTCTCTGCCTCACTTGCTTCAAACCTCATTCCCCACACATTTGCTGCCCTGCTCACCACTTCAGCTCACTATTTCACTTGAAAGTGGTTGCAGGATAGGCAGCAAGGGGTCAAGGGTGCGGTGAAGGGTGGGGAGACAGTCAACAAGAGGGGCAGCGAGTAGATGGTGTTTGAGATATCAAGTGAGGTGGCAAAGGGATGGCAATGGACCAGCGATCTGAAATGTTGTTCTTTGCTACATGAAGCTACCTGTAGCTTTGTCATCAATAATGTCATAGGCACTGCAACTGCACGTCCATGAGTGTGGCCCCTACAATTGCAATAGCAGCAATGCAGCCTCGTTTGTATTGAGTGGATGAAAATGTTGGTGCTCTGATTAGCGAGTTTGCAGACAATATGAAAAATGTTTGAATTGTAGATAGTGAGTAAGGCTATTAAAGGAGAGGGCAAGACATCGATCAATGGGAAAGTTGGGTGGAGAAATGGTGAATGGAGTTTAATCTGGACAATGTGAGGTGATGCATTTTGGAAGTTCAAATGCAAGAGGAGGGTATACAGTAAATGGCAGGATCCTTAGGAGCATTGATGTACAGAAGGATGTTGGTGTCCAAGTTCATAGCTCCCTGAAAGTGACAACAGTAGTGGATAAGGTGGTAAAAAAGGCATACGGCATGCTTGCCTTCTTTGGTTGGGGCACTGAATATAAAAGCTATGTTGCAGCTTAAAGACTTTAGTTAGGCCACATTTGGAGAATTGTGTGCAGTTCTGGTCACCATGTGGAGCCTTTGGAGAGGGTACAAAAGAGGTTTACCAGGATGTTGCCTGGTTTGGAGTATATTAGCTATAAGGAGAGATTGGACAAACATTGAATGTTTTCACTGGAGCATTGGAGGCTGAGGGCCGTCTAGATAGAAGTATATTAATTTTGAGAGGATGGATAGTCAGATACTAGGGGTATAAGTTTAAGGTGAAAGGGGGAGAGTTTAAAGGAGATGTGCATGGAAGGTTTTTTACACTGAGGGTGGTTGGTTCCTGGAACATGCTGGTCAGGGGAGGTGGTAGAAACAGGTATGTTAGCAGAGTATAAGAGGCATTTAGACAAGTACATGAAAAGTCAGGGAATAAAAGGATAAGGACATGTGCAGTCAAATGGGAGTAGTTTAGAATGGCATCAGGGTTGGCACACACATGATGGTGTTATGGTGAGGAGTTCGAACCCCTGTGATATTTAAAACCAAACACCCAGAGAAGCTCACCTCACCTCGTAATCTGCTAAAGGAAATGAGAAAGTTGGTATAACCTGCCTTTCGCCTCCCAATCTGTTATAAAGGAGAGGTTAAATGAAAGAAATCCCTGATACTCACTTTATAATCAACAAGTAACAATTCATTTATGTAACACTAACAGTGAAAAAATTAACAGACCTACTAATAAACCAAACAATTCCCCCGAACTACTAACTATTCCCGAACAGAACAAATTCTAATGGCATGCCGTTCCGATAAATACAATTCCCACTTGTATAAACTAAAGCAATAAGAAAAATAAACTAAAACTAGACTCTCAAAACTACAGTAAGGGTGTGTCGTCCGGAATGTTCCATGCTTTTTCCACTATTCTTGAGTCAGGAATTCTTTCTTCATTGAATCCTTGTGTCAGCAATGTTAGCTAAGAGTGCCATGGTACCTTTTAGATGGTGCTTAATCAGAGACCTTAAAGATTTCTGTGAGAGCCAGAGTTTTAATCTTCTAATGGCATTTTGCTCTTACCCTGATTTTCAAAAACCCTCTTCTTATGTACCCTTGATGACCTGTCAACTTTCTTATAAGAGGATTGACCCGAGGTTGTCAACATCATCAGATTTAAATTCAGTAGGTTTTCAGTCTCTATACGCTTGGTTTAAATTGATTGGCTGATATTCAAGCTAGTTGCCTTAACATCAAAACAAGCTTAGGTTAACAACCACACAGCCATTTGATACATATGTTTCAATTTCAGAACTGTCTGTGGATCCACAGTTGCTCACAGACAATTTCTTAATCTGTAAACTCAGAAAAGCACATCACCTCTTAATGGGACCACACACTCTTCCCTCCTTTCATTGTTACAAACATACTCTGACATCCTGCCTTCCAATTCACAAGTACTCTACCCGACTTCACAACAATGGGCTAAAGGGACTGTTTCTATGCTGCATTATTCTGTCTGTCTGTGAATATGTTATTGTACATACTACATGCATGACTTATGTATTAAAGACAGTACCAGCCAAGTTATTGTTGTCATATTTCACAATGGCTCCATTATTTAGTATGTATAATTCTGAATTCTTTATGAAATGAAGACCTGAAAAATAAATTTTCTGTTCAATTGTGTCACAGGGCATCTAATGTCATTTTCAAACAATCCTTAACTTAAAAACCCAGAGCTTCCACCCCAAGCATGGTGAACTCTAAATTAGATTTTTAGATTTTCCTAAGATGGATTT
Source organism: Ginglymostoma cirratum (assembly GCA_024137785.1). Lineage (NCBI taxonomy): Eukaryota > Metazoa > Chordata > Chondrichthyes > Orectolobiformes > Ginglymostomatidae > Ginglymostoma > Ginglymostoma cirratum. The sequence goes on along the minus strand of JAHRHZ010000111.1, from coordinate 25,335,018 downwards.
AGGACCTTGATACAGAATTTAGAGTTTAATGATGACCATGAATCCATTGTCAATCATTGGAAGAAACCATCTGGTTCGCTAATGTCCTTTAGGGAAGGAAGCTGCCATCCTTACCTGGTCTGGCCTACATGTGACTCCAGACTCACAGCAATGTGGTTGACTTTTAACTACCCTCTGGGAAATTTGGGATGGGCAATAAATTCTGGCCGAGCCAACGTCGCCCTCGTCCCATGAATGAATAAAGAAAAATACAACTCTGGTCCTGCACCAACCGCAGCATGTACTCCATGCCTTCAAACTAGTGGAATTTGAGATTTTGGTAGCCATGCAGTGGCCCTTAAAGACAATCCTCACGACTACTCTGGAAACTTTGAAGGTAGGTTTTTAAAACCATATTGGTGAGAACAGGAGGAACATGATTCTGCTGGCATGGCTTTGTAAAGGACTGCCAGCTTTACAACACCTAATCCCCCCTCCCCACTCCCCAACTCCTTGGAATCAACGAACTGTCAGTGTTATGTAGCACTGGCAGCTCACTGAGTATATTTGAGTGAGGTCCAAACCTGTAAATGTTGGACAGGTGGTGTGATTGCCAGACATTCAGTCAAGATGAAAAATACGCCCGCTATCTGCTGTTCACATTCTTGTGCCAAGCTTGGTTTGAAAATTTTGAACACTGGAGACGGGAGTAATTCACATTTATAGAGTAATATGCAATTGTTTTACTTTGCTTGTGACTTAACCACAACTTTACAAAAGTGAGACAGCCTAAGTTGTGAAGGAACCAATTTTGTTTGGATTGAAACATCAATCTCTGCAATTAAGAATTGGTCAGTATGAAACTTTTAAAAACAGAAAAAAATGTTGGAAATATCAAGGAGCTGTTCACTGTAATAAAGACTCACTCAATGATGTGGACTAAAATCAGGAGATTTGCTGCATATATCACACCATACATTTTTTAAAAGTATTAGATTATTTCTCAGAAAGTTGATTTTTATTTGATTTTAGGTTAATTTGAGTACCTATTTTAATGTTATTCCATAGAGCTGCAGGTTCAGAATGGGATTTGTGTGATTAATACTCTACAGAGGAAGGGAAGCTCCTGTAAAAGAGGAGGAAGATCCTCAGAGACTGGCCTATATGATAACTGAAATGTACTTGTTCCCTGAGAGAATTGGGATATGGGATTATCAAAGGACAAAAAGACTGCTGGCCACGCATCCTGGAGTAGGAGATCATCCAAACGGGAGAGGAAGGGAAGCGTATTGTGGTATTAGTAGGGAATTCAGGACTTTGGTGAGGGGCAATTAACACCCTTTGTAAGCTGGATCAAAAATCCCACGTGGTTTGGTGTCAAGGTGAGGGACATCTCAAACTGGCTTGGATGCATTTTATTGAAGAAGGGGAAGGGTCAGATCGAGTCATTGCAATACAAGTTGAAACCAAACATAAAGAAGATTATCAACAAAATGACAGAGAATACCAGGAGTAAGGTACCAAGTCAAAGAATTGGATGTCAAGGGTTATGGTATCTGGACTGTTACACAAATCCATGTGCAAATTGTAGGTGCAGGGATAATCAGATAAGAGATGTATACATGTGGCTGATGAAGTGGTGTGCTAAAGTGGGTTTCCATTTGAGATGGCATGAGTGTCCACATTACAACAAGAACAAACGGTACATTGGCTCTTACTAGGCTGAATGGCTCTTGCAGAATGGTTAAGCGGTGATCACAAGGACTCTAAAAGAATGAATGAGAGAGAGGGGGAGGCTCATGCATTTGAAAAGTTTGAATCGAAAATACAAGCATAGAAATTAGAATATCAGTTAGAACTTGTACTTTTGGCACTGCAGATGAAGGGAAAATTTAACGTGAAGTAATTAATGTGACTGAATTGTTTTTGTATGAATGCATAGATTGTAAGGAACAAATTGAATTACAGGCTCAAATGCAACTTGTAAAGTATGATGTGGCAGCCATTACTGAGATATGACAGCAAGACAGCTAGGAATGGAAATCAAATATTTGAGGTGAAAAAATCCTTAGGAAAGGTGAAGAAATTAGCAGTAGGAGGGGAGTGGCCTCAGTATTTCGGCGAAATCACTTCAATGATGAAAGGATATAACAAGAGCAAGCAGGTAATGGAGAATTTATGCATAGAATTGAAAAGGAAAAAGAAAATCATGGTATATAGTTTAAGTTGTGTACAGAAGCACTGATAGTAGTAGCTTTAAATCAACATATAGTGAAGGCAACATAGTTTTGATGGAGGATTTTAACTTTCATGTAGATGGGCATAAGAAGATGAGTGAATGACAAACTGGTAGTTAATTTCTTAACTGTGTTTAAGATATTTTTCTGCAACAGTATGTTCTGGTGGTGTCAAATGGGCCAGGCATATTAGATTTAGTCATGAGCGAGATTTAGTTAAAAGTCTAATGATACGTGACTGTTATCTCATAGCAGTCATGAAGTGATTGATTTAAATTTGTCTTTGAGAGAAATATAAAACAGCTACGGAGATTCAGATTTAGTTGAGTCTAATGTGCAATAAAGAAGGGTCCTATTTGATGACACACTAACATCAAAACTGGGACCGGAAAGCGCTGGAACATGCTTTAACCGAATTGAGCAGGCCTCCAGTAGAAAGGATAAATAGGGAGATCACAAGAACTGTTCAAGAGTAAATGAGGGAGTGAAGTGGCATCTACAGTATGTGACTGTTTCTGTTAATGAGTGAAATGACAGAAAATCAGTGACAGCGACTGTAAAAGAATTAACAAGATGCATAACTAGTTTTATCTCCCAAGGAGAAAGAAGTCTGTTTGCCAAAAACAAACACTGTAAAGACACAGAACCAGACAGCAGAACCAGATCAACCTTTCCCCCTCTTTTTTTGCAACACAGTAAAAGTAAAACCTTCAAAGACTCTCAGCATTGATCCCATTGGTTCCTGACCAGACTTTTTTGAATAACCAGTCCCAGTCTGTGCGAATAATCAATTCTTGACAGCCGTTTGTAGCTTAAACAAAGGATTTAGCAATTTACTGACAATATAGTAACCTCAGTGGAACAAAATTAAACAACAAAGTAACCTAATTGGTCTGTGCTGTAAACTCAAAGACCTTTGTTTTCAACCCCATTCATTCAAAAGACAGAGAAACAAACACGGTTAAGGGATAAATAAAGTAACAAAACTGTCCAGGTTACTTAAGTGGTTTTCAGGATTGTTTCATGGTTAATTTCCTGAAGATGTTGATCAGGGTCACCATTACAGTTCACTCAGATAATGGCAGTACAGTTAAAACTTAGTTTTCAATTCACTGAATTGCTGAGAGCTGGTTATGGGAGGTTAGGCAGGGAGCTTTCAAATCTTCATGCTATTGCATCAGCAGCCAGATTCATATTTCACAGAAAACACAGTCTAAAACCCAATTCAAGCTTTAACCACTCCCTGACATTCTGACCATCTCCTCCACGAGGTCCCAATTACCATTCAACATCTGCTGTCTGCTTGAACATAAGGTCTTTTACAGACTTGCTGGAACAAATTCCCAAATATTGACCTTGTTAGTAGCCAAGTTCTGTTATCTGTTTAAACGTATCTCTTCCCCTGGTGACAAAGCATCTGCAGGGCCTTTTGATCAGGAACCAACCTGCAATTAACTTCCAGGCCTGACCTCATGAATAAACAAAAGCTTATTTGCTTTGTTTTTTTTAACACAAACTGCTACTCACTGTCCAAAAGTCATGTAGACTTTTCTAGTCATCTAGAAACACAGTTCCTCGTTCACACCTCCAAATAATGATTTATAAAAGAATAAAATAAACATAGTTAAAATCAGCGAGGTCTTTGACAGTGCTTACAACAGAGAAGGCAAGGGACAACATATAGGTTAATAAATGAAGTTGAACAAAATTAGCCAAAAGTCACAAAGAGACTGACAAAGACAGAAATATACAGAAAGGATAAGGGTGATAAACAGATATCAAGAGTTATGGAAGGAAAAAAAAATGAAAAGACACTGGCAAGAAATTTATTAGAATGAATAAAGCATGGTGCTTCACCACATGTAGATACCTCCTTTGTCCTAAAACTTGCATTTTCAATATTTGAGTTCACAGCTAGATTGCTTCACCTTTACTTACTTCTTCCTCTCCCTGCACTACCAGTGCTGGGGCGTCTGAAACAAAGAAAAATGAGCACGGTTTGGCTTATGGAATCATAGAATCCCGACAATGCAGAAAGAGGCCATTCAGTCCATCAATTCTACACCGATCCTCTGAAGAGCACCCTGCCCTTTTCCTGTTGCTCCTACATTAGCCATGGCTATTCCACCCATCCTACATATCTCTGGACCGTGGGAGGAAACCAGAGCACCTGGCAGAAACCCGCTCAGATACAGGTAGAGTGTGGGAACTCCACACAGACAGACAATCAAGATTGGAATTGAAACCAGGTCCCTGGTGCTGCAAGGTAGCAATGCTAACCGCTAACCCACCATGCTGTTGCGATGAGGAGATGTAAGAAAAGTGTATGTTTTCATCCTTAACTTGCGGTGAGAAAAGCATAACGTATAGGAATACCATCATGATTGTCCCTGAGCACTACAGTCTCAGTGATAGCTCTTCCTATAATGGCCAGCACCATTCAGTCCTTAGGATTAAGCTGTGCAGGGGTTTATCCAGCCAGTTTATTCCCTGCTGCCTGCTTCCTGGAAGAAAGTGGAAAGAATACATTGCTCTTCAGGATGTTTGGTTGGTATGGCTATCATGGTTGAATAGTTGAGAGTATTTGCAAGCTGTGTGTTCAGGGTGTGGTTTGTCACAGCAGACATTGTGTGAAGATGAGGTAAAACAAATAAATGGTCTACTTGGGTCCTGTTTGGTTGGGATTGTTGGCCAATGGGCCAACGGTGGAGCTAATAGTAAATGCTCCTGAGTATTTACCTGGCAGCTGTCTTGCTTTCATGAGGACACAGGGCACCATTCTTTGTTAGAGATAGTAAGAACTGCTGATGCTGGTGTCAAAGATAACACAGTGTGGAGCTGGAGGAACACAGCAGGCCAAGCAGAATCAGAGGAACAGGAAAGCTGACGTTTCGGCTTGGAACCCTCCTTCAGAAATGGGGGAGGGGGAAGGGGGCTCTGAAATAAATAGAGAGAGGAGGGGTGGGTCTGGGCAAGGTAAGTGGAATGGTAATAGGTGAGTGTAAGTAAGCAGTGGTGGGGATTGGTCAGTAAGGTGGGAGGACCAGATAAGTGGGAGCCCCTCCTCTCATCCCCACCTCCTTGACCTGCCCATCTTCTCTCCCACTTATCCACTCCTCCCACCTCACTGACCAACCCCCACCACTGCCTACCTGCACTCACCTATCACCATCCCACCTACCTTCCCCAGCCAACCCTTCTTCTCTCTATTTATTTCAGAGCCCCTTCCCACTCCCCCATTTCTGAAGAAGGGTCCAGACCGAAAAGTCAGCTTTCCTGCTCCTCTGATGCTGCCTGACCTGTTGTGTTCCTCCAGCTCCACACTGTGTTATCACCATTCTTTGTTACACCTTTTTCACCTCCAGTACAATGTCTGAAACTTTGATATGTGCTGTCGAACATGCTCAGCAGTAGCTGAATCTCCCACACTTTCGAAAACACTTCTCCCACAGCAACCAAAATGTACCTTCCCTTTAAGTGGATCAGGCGAGCTTTAGGTAGCTTGAAGCACTCTTGAGATTTGGCCCTAGCTAATAATTGCAGATACTAAACAGTGTAGGAAGCATTGGTTACAGTGTTAGCTGGCAGCACAATCTAATGCACCACCTTTATCAAAATGAATGGGTGCAGATTAGTGACTCTTGATAAATGCTGCTCCTATTTCAAAACTTATCCAATATATTTTCCAGAATTTGACACACAGGATGAAAAAACACTCAAACTGAGAAGTAAGGGAAAGGATGATTAAAGTGAAAGAAAATGATTGACAGAAAATAATATTTGGTCCATCAACCTTGTTCCACCCAAACCTAATGTCTGAGACATGACTTCACCTCCAGGAGTCATGTACTCACTAGGAATAGAAAAGTTTTGAGACCATGTTAGAGGTTATGTGAGTTCATAAAGACTTAACAAGCGAAGTAACCAGAGATAGTAAGCAATTTAGCATGTCACTCCCACTGAGAATCAGTCCTAGGGATGAGAAGAACCATTAATGCTACCTGAAATAACCTCGCAGAGGCTGGTATCCGGTCACCAAATCGCCTTTTAATTACAATTGGAGAATCCTTGACACTGACCCAGCTCCATCAAAGCCAGCTGTCAGAGTGAACAGAACCCCTGACACTCCTGTTCTTATCTGTTAGCCAGGGGTCCCTGATTGGACCAGATTAACAGCCACAATCAGGGAATTCATATTCTATGAGGTCGACCTGGCTGACCTCATTACAATTCCTACACTAACAAGACAGTGTTATGGACTGGACCATACCCCCTCAAAATAATTTAAGAAGGTAGCCCGGACCCTAAATTTTTCTTATTTTAAAGGTAAATGTAAAGTGCTGTGTTCCAGTTGCAATTCAACCGGTCAAACTAATCGACGTTGAGCAAAACACAATTTATTCAAACATTTTGGTTAAAATGCAACAAAGAAAGGAAGAACTTGCAATAAATTAATTCTGTTGGAGAACTTAACAGAGTAATAGATACAGTAACTTTTACTAATAAACGGTTCTAATATAGTAACAAGGGGAGGTGATGGCCTGGTGGTATTATCACTGGACTGTTAATCCAGAGACCCAGATAAAATTCTGGGAATCAAGGCTCAAATTCTGCCGTGGCAAATGGTGGAATTTGAATTAAATAAAATATCTGGAATTAAGAGTCTAATGATGACCATGAATCCACTGTCGATTGCCGGGAAAAACCCACCTAGTTCACTAATATTCTTTAGGGAAGGAATCTGCCATCCTTACCTTGGTCTGGCCTACATATGACTCCAGACCCACAGCAATGTGGTTGACTCTGAACTGCCCTCTGGGCAATTAGGGATGGGCAATAAATGCTGCCTAGCCAGTGACGCCCTCATCCCATTAATGAATAAAGGGGGAAAAGTCCTATAAATACACTCCTTGTTAAAAAGGCAAATTCAGAAAACAGATTTTCACACCTGAAATGCCCACAGTAGAAAGAGAAACCCCAGCTTCTAGCCACAACTGAGACAGGGGAAAAATGTTTTCTACTTCTTCAAGACTCCAGCAGCTTCTGCTGAATGTAAAAGCTAAACAAAAACTAGAAACCTTGCTCTATGAGAATGGCCATGCCCATTCAGGTTGCTCCTATTGTTGCAACGTTTTAAAAAAAAACCTGAAGGCCTCACAAGCTGTTTATGTTATCACAGACTACTTGGCACCTCTCATTCAATCTCTCTCTTAAAAGAAGCTAGGACAAAATACACCTCTCAAGGTCATAGCATCATCACAACAGAAACAGACATTTGAAGAAAGCTGAACTTGTAAGAGGGTGGGCCTATCTTTCTGAGGACTTCAAATTTGATCTGCCCAGTCTAGCTTGTACCCTGATGCAGTACTGAAATAGTTGTCAGAGTCTTGGTTCATTAATGCTAAATTCATTCCATCCCTATCACACCACAGATAATTTGATAACACCATTGATTCTGAGTCATAATGTTTGGTGTTCAAGTCCCACACCAGGGCTTGAGGGCAAAAGTTAAGCCTGACCATTCCATACAGTATTGGTAGTCAGGCCCCAGCATTTTCAGAATGTAGAATGAGGTGTTACGCTGTGGTCCTTCTACTTGCATTGAGCCAATATAAATGATTCCATGGTATAATATTGAAGAGGAACTAGGAAGTTTTCAGTTCTGGCCAATATTGGTCTCTTGGTCAACATCACAAAAAAGTATTATCTGGTCATTAACACATTGCTCTTTGAGCGAGTGTGCTTTGTGCAAATTGTCACATGATTTATGTCAGTGCCACATGGAATGACTACATTTGAAAAGTACTTAATTAGCTCCATAGTGCTTTGAGACATCCAATGGCCATGCAAAATGCAAAGTAAATACAAGTTTTTATTTTAACAAAGTTAGAAATGATATTTTGTACAACCATGATAAAAATAGTCTATTGCTCAGTCTGTGACCTTGCTCTCCATATAACGTTAAATGTGAATCATCAACTGAGCCACGGTTGTAACTGATAATGGGCAACAGGTTTCCTTTGCCCATCTTTGATTTGAAAGGTGAAGGATAAATATTGATGAGGCATTCAGATAAGTCCAGAACTGTTCCTTCATTAATGTCATAGCTTCTTTCTTACTCATTAACAGGGAGGTAGTGCATCAGTTTAATATTTTACACAGAGACTGACTGTTTTGACAGTACAACACGCACTCAGTACTGCTGAGATGCCAGCCTAGATAACGTGCTGAACGCATGGGCTCTACGTTTGTGGTTAGATTGGAGAAGTTTGAATATCCTTTCCCTTCCCTCAGTGTGAAGTTGGCAGGTGACCAGAGGCAGTGCTTCTCATCTGCAATCATGTAGGTTAGCTACCACTGATTCAGCTATTCTGGTGCAATCCTCTGTGTCAGCTCTATTGCCATTATAGCTGTTGTAACTATTACAACAAATTGAAGGATGGGCACTGAACAACAAGGGTTATCCACTCATGCTGTGGCTCTTTGACTCCATTCTGGAACTCTCACACATGTTTGTAGCAGGCATGCCATGCTGTCACAAGGAACATGATAGAGTAGACAGTTGACACCGTGAAGCAATTTGCTTGGACTGTGCCATGGGGACCCAGAAGTACACTGCTGAGCAGTTTTCAAGGTTTGTGTTGGTATGCTGAATTCTGTACGACATTTTCAGTATGAGGGGACAGTCTCTACTATCAGATGAGAAGCTTAGGTTCACGGGTTTACTGAGAGGGGAGGGAGGCGACAACATAGAAACTCCTTTCTACCTCGTATCTCTGTAATCAAGAAAGTCATCACAATGAGTTATGAGTTATACAATAGATTTCAACTTCTCTCACCTAATTTCTTTCCAATTTCAAATGACTCCAAAATCTGTTGGTGGGTTTTAAAAGTACCATTGACCCAATAGTGTATTATTTAATATTAAATCTTGCTAATCAAATGAATTCATAACTTTTCTTTTTAAATTTGCTTTGCTATTTCATCTGTCATGTTGGAAATCAATGAGTCAAAAATAAAGCCTGAATTTATTTTGCTTGTTACTATCATGAAGTTGTCAGCTATTTAAACCTATTTTTGCTTATATTAATTTAATGCTTCATTGAACTTCTTTCATATAGATAAGATATTAAAGCTGTTATCAGCCTCAATTACACTTATACTCAAGCATATATGCAGTTTAGTAATGAGAATTTTCAGACTTCATACGAATTTGCCATCAAAAATAATTTATTATTTTTGTGCATGCATTTTGTCCGTGCATTGCAGTGAGCTGTGATACACTGGGAATGTTTTCAGAATGTTGACCTCTGAAGGTCACTTTGTGTTATGTTGAGGCAATTGATCTTCCCAATTTCTCATTCCCTGTAGCATGCGCAAGCCATCTGCATTCAAGATTTCATCATCAACAGCAGCTTAAATTCACACTGCTCCTATCATGAAAGAGGGAGAGAGAGATTGTACATGCAGTGCTGGATTTGACAGGGATTGTGGATTCATATGTATGAGTTTGCTTTGGGATTAAGTCAACTAGTTTTGCCTGAAACTGTAAAAACAGTTGTGTATGTCAAATCCACATTTGTGTTCAATGAAAAGACCAGTTCAAGTTGGAATATGCCATTTGATGGAAACATTGCACGATATAAATTCTGCAAGAGGTTCCAAGAAAGAGCCAGCAGCATTGGGTTGAAATATTGGAGGAAATCTTACTTGTCTGAATTGCCTGTGAAGCTCATTTTTGCATTAATCAATTTGATTAAGCTCTGTTAATTTACTGGCCTCGTCAATAGTAGCAAGTGAGAGGAAGGGGTGATTACAGACGGTCTTACAGGGGAAGTAGACAAAGTGAGTTTCCTGAGTATGATTACAAAACTCTGCAGAAGCCTTCAAGGTACCGTAAGGTGAGCCAGCAACTTTTCGCAACAGTATGGGCTGTCACTTGATTAATGTTCAGCTCATGTCTTCAACCTATCTGCTTGAGTTTGGGAGAAATGGAGTGCAGTGCAATGTCTCCCCAGTGGGATAGCTCTCCTCAGAGGCATATCCTTGTACAGTTGCTTCTTTTGAGAAGGACCTTGAACAAAGAGAATAAAGACTGGCACTGAGAGGCAGATGATAGGCTTCATAACTCAGCCTGAATTTGTCGAGATAGCTGAATATGCTTATCTGTGAGGTACATGAAGGGTAGAAGTCATTAGCAGAGATGTTGTACACCCTACATGAACTTCATTTCATAGAGGGTTTTGTGGGGTGTTTAACAGATAACCAATCACTACTGTCCATTTTAAATTCGCCAAATTAGAAAGTTGATAAAAACCGAAAGAACTGTGGATGCTGTAAATCAGGAACAAAAACAAAGTTGCTGGAACAACTCAGCAGGTCTGGCAGAACCCTTAGAAAGTTTATTCTTGTTTCTGAAAGATGCATTAATCAAAGTTGAATCATATAATGTTTTATAATGGATTTTTTTCTTCTTTAACTTGTATCATGGAGAAGCTTTTTTCAGAAAAAAAATGTTGAATGTTTAAAGCATTGGTATTCACAGTTCCCATGATGTTAAACAGAGAGAATCCAAAAGAGTGTGAAAACTGTCCAGCTCGATAAGGACAGTGAATGATTTTTTTCTTTTTCATGTTCTCCTCCACAAACACACTAGAGCTACACACATTGCTACAATTATACAGCTCTTGTCACTTTTTAAAAAATTTGTTCCTGATTTCTTGTATGCCAGGCTTTTCTGGTGTTATCTCGGAAGTTGTTATTCTGCCTAACAGAAATTTTGTGTTCCCTGAAATGCCCCATTACAGAGAAAGGAGAATCAGTGACTGACATAATACTGATCGAAGCCTTTCCTCCCAAAGGAAAGATATGTTATTTGATTGCCCAACTAACTTCTTCTGTGATGCCACTGCTTCCGCGAATCAATCAGTGCATCCTCTTATTCAGTTTAGCACTGTAGACAGTAATGCATAATTGGGATGGATAAGAGCGAGCATTTCTGATTGGTTGTAGCTGCTAAGATGCAACTTAAGATTTTTGCAGCAGCTGTCACATCTACCCATATATGTTCGTGCCTCCTGCTTCTCTAAGGATATGGACTAGCAGAGAGATTGGTGTAGAGTGGCGGGATCTTCTGCAAAGACACTGCTGCCACTAAGGTGCACTGTCTGAGGTCTTTCTGCTGAAATAAAATAGGGGTCCGTAAATGTAAATAAAGTCTTGCACAATTCAGAAATGCCTTTGTTTTGTTTGCTGGATACGGTAAAACTCCAATGTTTGTTTGTTTCTTCATATGCTTTTGGACAAAACTGAACTGCTTTAGTGACTGTATATACAAAGATATTTTTAATGAATAGAATACGTTTTTGAAATAAAATAAAATCTTGTAGATTGTGGATTGTAGAAAATGTTTGGCACAAGTGAGACAGTTACAGTTAGCTCTGACCTGAGATTTGGCTACAACATTTTGCTTCTATCAGTCAGTCACTGAAGCATGCAGTACATTATAATGAAAATACTGGTTCTTTGAAAGAACTGTACAATTAGTTCCATTCCCCTGTGCTTTATCCATATCCCTGATTAAGGTGAGAGGTGAGGCATTTAAAAAAAGACCTGAAGGGCAATTCTTTTGTGGAGAATGAACTTGCTGAGAAAGTGGTGGTAGTGGGTACAATTACAATGTTTAAAAGATATTTAAATAGGTACGTGAATAGGGAAGGGTTGGAGGGATATGGACCAGGAGCAGGCAGGTGGGACTAGTTTAGTTTGGGATTATGTTCTGAATGGATCAATTGGGCCGAAGGGTCTGTTTCCATGCTGGATGTCTCTATGATTCCATAATATATTCAGTTCCCCTTTAAAAAGTTCCTATGGATCTACTTCCCTTTTTTCCACAATAGAGCTCACAATAACTAGCTGTGTAAATAACAATAATAATAAAAATAAAATTCCCCTTGTTTCACAACTGGAGCTTTTTCCTGTATCTTTAATGTGTGCTTTGCTTCCAAGAAGAACAACTCCAGCTTCTGAACTATCTCCACATAACTGGTCCCTTAGGCCTAGTATCACTCTAGTAAATATCTACTATACCTTTTCCAAAGCTTTGACATCCACCTTAGAGTGTTGTGCTCCGAATCGAACACACTGTTTGAGTGGAGGCTGAACCATTGTTTTGTAAAACTTATTTCCTCTTGTCTTCTGTCCTCAATTGATAAAACCGAGGAGCCTGGAGTATTGTGTGCAGTTCTGCTTCTTACCCAATGAAGGATATACTTGTCATAGTGGGAATACAGTGGGAGGCTCACCAGACTGATTTCTGGGATGATGGAAACATTGATGAGACAGGGGCTGTATTATATAGACTGGTTAAGAGAGAGAAGCAATCTCATTCAGACTTCTTACAGTGACAGACAGGGTGAATGCAGAAAGGATGTTTCTCGTGTCTGTTTGGGTCCAGAACAAATGGCACAGTTTTAGAAGAAGGTCTGACTTGAGGAGAAATTTATTCACTTAAAGGGTAATGAATATTTGGAAGTTTATAACCTGCGGGGCTCTGGAAGTTTAGTTATTGAATATGTTCAAGACAGAGATCAATAGACTTTTGGATACCAATGACATCAAAGGATATGAGGATTATGAATAAGTGACAATGAGGTAGTTGATTAGCCATGATCATTCTGCTCTATTGTTTCTATGACTCAGATTTTTTTAAAAAATTGTCTTCTCATCCTGTTCTGTTACTGTCAAATATTTGTGTACATACACTTCCTGGGCTCTCTTCTAAACTCCTTTAAATTCAAGTATTAAGATCTATTATCCTTTCCCATTCCTTTCACCGAATTGTATGCCTTCACACTTGTCCCCTCAAATTTAACGTGGCTTTTGACCTCCTGAGGTCTGTCACTATCTTCCACATTGTTTAATTCTTTTCCAAATTACAAATTCTGAATATTTTTCCAAGTAACTTATTCACTTCATAATCATATCCTATATACCCGGATCTAGGTCATTAATACTAGTCTGAAAAAAAAACATGAATGGTGCGGGTAGAAATTGAGTGCAAATGTAATTTGCAAGAAATGGGCATAATTCAAGGCAACAATTAAAAAAAAATTATTAAAAATTCTGAAAAACCTTGAAAGGTATTTCAACTCTTTAGCCACCACAGCCTGGTCTGAAGAGGCGGGAATATAAGCTGATGACAAGAATGAAAGAAATGCAAACTGCATGTGCGGCCCTAAGACTGTCAGTAAGTGCAAGGGTTCTTCCAGGTTTTGCTTGCAGCTGTAGTTGAGATAGTGCTACATCTAAATTCATAGCATCATCCCTACACAGTCACATTACATTGAAGGAGAAGGAGACAGTCTCAGTCTTAGTCAGTTGAGCCACCAGTTTTGTCAGCCACATGGCATATGTTACCACCAGGTGTCCTTACAGCATATGGCACTGTTGTGCAACTGACTTTTTGCTGACTTGGATCCTGTTAAGGAGAGATAGACTTGCATTTATATCATATCTTTCACTGCTTCAGACTTTGCAGCCAGTTAATTATTTTTGGAATGCAGTCACTATTATAGTGTAGGAGACTGTCAATTTGCACACAGGAAGGTCTGTCAGTGGGTGCAAGGATTTTGGTGCCAAATTAACTCTTATTTGCTTATTGCATTGCTTGTAGAAATTATATTTGTACTACCTGCTCTTTTAAATGATTTCTGCATACAGTGAGCACAACCTGTACTGGTAACTGCTTGCAAGGATCAACAGGGAGTTTAATATAACGAGTGGAACCTAGTAGAACTACAGAATCCCAAAATCTAATTGCTTCACCATTTTAGAAACGCTGGTTGAGGGCTAAATATTGAGCAAGATACCCAGGAGAATTCCCTTACTTTTCTTTGAAATAGTATGACCAAATCTTTTGCATCTATCAGAGGGGGCAAACAGGCCTCAACATAACATTGAAGTCTCAAAAGTGACATTTCTGAGTCTCTCATTATTGTACCCGAGTGTCAGTGTCGGCCTAGATTATGTACTCTGGTTTCTGCCATGGGGCTAAAATGGAAAAAAATCTTTTGATTTAAAGCCTATAGTGCTGCCAACTAAGACACAACTGATAGACAACTGCAGGATTTCCACCCCCACCGCCTCCCCCTCCCCGACCTTAATCAGGACTGATATTGTATATGAATTTCCAACAATGGAGCCCGTTTTCTGGGCCTCGCCTCCCAATAGAAACCTCATCACACATCCGTATCCTGTAAAACACAGTATTCTTCAACTGACCTTAAACAATGTTGGAACCCCCCAACTTACTTTCATATATGCTTGAGCATTTCTTCTGAAATAACTGCCCAGAGGCCGGTATCCCTTCACCAAGTCATCCTGTTTATAAATGTCACAGTTTTCACTGGGGTACTGTATAAAAAGAAAATATTGTATTTGCAAGTTGGTAATATGGACAGTAAGAGAACAGAGCAAGGCATGGAGAAAGAAAAGGTTTTGAGTGTAATAAGCTCAAAGTTTCAGAAAATGCTCAGGTGAGATTGACGTAGACAATATTTCGGAGGGGGATGTAGGTTTGTGCACTGCCAGATTCTTCCTGAGTGAGCAGCTTGGAGAATGGATGACATAAATGTTTGGTGAGAAATGACCAAAATGAATTTGGCATTGCAGCCTTTAGCTGAGTGAAATTCTGGTTCATTTGTAATTTCATAGTAATCAGGCAAATCCAGTTGCACTGCTTTAGTCATGGAGATTAGTCTTGGAATTAACCTGAGCCTGCCTAACTCCAGGAAAAATTTCTAAGACTCAGTGGAATTTCCCCTTGACTATTGATTGATAATGTGAAATTCTCGAACATAAAGCAAACATGAAATTAGCTTTGTACAATTTGGGCCCATTGTGTTTCCACAGATGAAGTTTTGGATTATAACAGGACAAAAGCCATCATCTAGGGATATATTTATTTAGTGTTTTCACTTGATTCTTAACAGTTATCCAACCAACTTAATTGACAGACTTAACTGCTTTTGCTATAAGCTTTTTCTATTGCTCTGCGCAGGAAACAAAATTCCTCTAAAATTCACTTTTATTGTCATTTTTTTAATGTTGAATATCTCAATTGATATATTACTGATTGATTGTCGCAGTATAATTATCTCCAAAAATGCAGACAATGCCTATGTTTTGCATCCGCAATCCCATCTTCTATTTGAGGGTGTTAATGCGTTTGGGGATCACAATGTGTTTTTTCAGGCACCATTGTGTGAAATGCAGTGCTGCATTCTCATGACAATGATTTCTGTGTATGGCTCCACTCCTTGCATACATCAGCAATACGGGGGTTAGTGATAATAATCATGACATGTACTACCTTAAAGATAAAGATTCGTAAAGGGGAAGTGTCTTGTGGCTAGAGCAGGTACTGGAAGTTATTCTACAAGTAAGTTTGGTCTGGGAAAAAGTGAAGAATAGCCGGCTATGTGACAGGACAGGACCCCAGGGTTTTAGATACTGTGCAGAAAGCTTTAATGGTGAACATAGGAAGGCGGACAGATGCTGAGTAATGGATACATCAGGCCTTCCAAACACATGAAGAGAATGTAGATAAGGGGGCATATATGTGCAGATGTCATTATAGGAATTAATCTAAAAATGCTAGGTGTGTTTCCAGAAGGAGGTCAATGGTCTCACTCAAGTAGTCTAGGCCAGAAAATTCATCATAAATAACAAATTGTACCAGCTACACCACTGACTTTACCCATGGCTCAATCCACTATATATGCATCACTCACCTAGCAACAATCTCTATCAGTCAGGACTAATGCCTAATATTCATAGCTTCAGCTCACCTTCCTATACTTAAGCACTGTTAAAGCTCCAATCCTATACTTCACAGCTCTCTTACCTCTGCCAGTTATTCAACCATGACAACTATGTTCCGTACAGATTGCATAGCATTTGCTGACACATTTCCCTCTTGCAGGAAAGGTGATGGCACAGAATTGGAGGCAACAGGAACTAATTGGAGAGGAAAGGGATGCCTGGATTGTGGTGTGAGTCCTGATCGCAACTGTTGTCATTCATTGATCTCTGCCACCATTGCCAGAATTTAGCACAGGGTAAAGGTTCTTTGAGGTAGCTTGCTGGAACCAATCTTATTTTACCTATTCTGTCTCTAGGGTTTATTTGATGATCATTAGGAGAGGATATACCAGTGTAGGGGTTTTATAGAAGAGGCACTTACCTTAAGTAATAAGATTTTTTCATGATCGCAATACATTCAATGAGATTACTGATCAGACTCTTAGGTCTCTTGGGAGCTATATAGAATGTATACGCTTCCTAAGAAGGCTAGAACAGAAATTTTTGCCACCACCAAATGGGTGTGTGTAACATTGTTGGCTTTAATGGGGCTCGTGTGAACCAATGCCTTATACATACTTAGTTCCATGGGGGTATTAGTGCTCACTGATTTGTGGAGGGTTACTGAATGAGATGATACTACTATGTTGGTTACACACTGCGCGAGTCATTGAATGTAATTAAGACAGAGATTGTTAGGTTCTTGATTAATAAGGGGATCAAAGATTACAGGGAGAAGGTGGGAGCATTGGGTTGAGAAGTATATCAGCCATGATCGAATGCAGATTAGACTCGATGGGCTGAATGGACTAACTGCTTCTATAATGTTATGTAGTTATGGCACTAGTGTGCAGTAGCCAAAGAAAATGGGAGGGATAGTACAGGTGCCATCTTTTCAAATGTCATGGTCACACACTGATTGCTGCAGAGGACTCAGATTATGACTGATGGGCCAGATTACACGACAAGATTGATGGGTGTATGTGCAGAAATACTTGGGCATTGCAAAGCCTGTCAAAAAGTCTGCATTCAAAGTCAAGGAGCATGGAAGACCCCACACCTACTTGACACAGGGCTGCCTGTCCTAGAAAATAGGTGTAAGGATCAAGGAAGACCCCACACCTACTTGACACAGGGCTGCCTGTCCTAGAAAATAGGTGTTAGCCCAGCATGTTGGCATGCTCCCCCAGGACTATAGATATACTGTCAGAGTGTGTGGTTGACATCACATCAAAGCTAAGTTATACTAACCTCCAGCAAGACAAAAACCATCCTTTTCTCTTTGAACCAGAAAGCACACTCTCATCCTTTTCAGACTACAAAGCTGCTGTCAAAATTGACTGTGAAAATGGATAATTTTGATTCCAAGGGGTGAGCTAGAAATATTACTTCTCATTCACTATGAAGGCTATCTATCCCAATCCCTGATATATTTCCAACTCCCATCCTTGACTTACCCCAAAATGCTGCTGAAATTTTTATCTATATTTTGGTGGCCTCCAGTCTTGACATTTTCCTGCACCTTTTTTGAAACTTCTTGAGATCTTCCCTATAAAACTCCAATTGACACAGAATGCTGATGCCCTGACCCCATGTTTAGAAAGCACAATGGTATAATGCCCCAGTCCTCACTGGCCTACATAATTAATTACCCTCCTGTGCAATGATTTCACTCGTTTGCCCCCATCTAAAGTTTCATTTAGTGTGTCAGGTTTTGACACTTCTGCAATCAAGTCTTTTCCCATAATTTGCTTTTATATTGTGCTCTGTTTTGTTTAAATTGCTGTGCTTGACCTTTCTCTGTGCTGCACCTGCAATGGAAGAGCCTTCAATTATTACGGAAGAAATAATCAAAGGAATAGTTATAACAGCAGTGGGATGATGCCTTTGAGGTCAAAGATAAAGACTGGCTAGAATTAAAGAGCAATATGCTAGCAAATAGTCAGAAGATGACAGAGGAACAAATTTCTTGGCAGTTTACAGAAATACTGGGGTGTAAATGTGGTTCCCATGGCTGTTCCATGTGCCTGGATGAAGAACTGCTTGTTGAGGGTGAAGACATTGTGATCGAGGATGAAGCGGATGAGTTGTAGGATGGTGTCTGGAAATTGACAAGTTGGTATTGAGTATTGAGACTGTTGCAGTGATGCCATTGTCATGGGGGATGCCGGTGTAGAGGGCCAAAGTGTTCATTGTGATGAGGAATGTTCCTGGTTTGATTGGTCCGTGGGTGCTGAGTTTGTGTAAGCAATCTGTGGTTCACAACACAAGCTAAGGTTCCCTGTACAATGGGTTTCAAGATGCCCTCGACATAGCCAGAGAGAGTTTCACGCAGGGTCCCATTGCCCAATACAATGGGACGTCTAGGTGTGTTGGCTTTGTGTATCTTCAGAAGGCAGTAGAAGTTCCGTACGTGAGAAGTACACAGGATGAGAGTGCATAGGGTACTCTGAAGGTCTGGATCAAAAGTCTTGATCAGTGTGTTGAGTTCACGGGTGTGTTCTTTGGTCAAATCGGCAGATCATTGTCTGCAGTGTTCCTAGTTGTTCAGTTGCCTGTATTCTTCCTTGCAGTAGTCTGTTCTATTCTGTATCACAAAGGCTTCTCCTTTGACTGCTGCTTTGATGACAATGTTGCGACTGGTCTTGAGAGCATGGATGGAGTTGCATTGTGCTTGGGTGACGTTTTGTGCTCCCTTGTGAGTGCAGTTGATGAGTCTGCCATTTATGTATTCCCTGACAGCTTGAGCAAACATGTCAAGCCCATGGCAACGGCCCTCCAGAAAGGTCCAATTCAACTCCTTCTTTGGCTGTTCCACCACAGATCTTTTGTAGGTTGTCTCATTGGGCTTGTTGCTGACATCTTCGAAGAATTCCAGAGAGAGAGAGAGACAAAAAGTGTGGGTGTGTGAGGAGCGAGACTCCAAAAGCTGTTGTCTTTAAATAAACCTGTTGGTCTATAACCTAGTGTTGTGTGATTTTTGACCAGGTTTATTTGAAGTCACAAGCTTAGGTAGCGCTCCTCCTTTGTCAGGTGATGAAGGAGCAGGACTCTGAAAGCTTGTGATTTCAAATAAACGAGTTGGACTATAATCTGGTGTCACGTGACTTCTGATTTACCCCAAATGAGAAGGGAAGTAGTGTTTAACCTTAGTTTTGGGAATAAACTGGAGCATGTTTAAATGGATGAGTGCTTGCAGAACAGTTCTTTTAATATCATAAAATTGAGGCTAGTGTTGGAAGATTCCTTTTACAATTAACAATAAAATAGTTTTGACTGGAGGAGGACTAACTTCAGTCTGTTGATAAAAGATTGCCCAAGGTGGATTTGAATCAAAGATGGCAAGACAAAACAGTGATTGAATGGGGGAAACCTTCAAAGAGATGATATTTCATGTACAGAGTAGACAGATTTCTGAGAGAGGGAGGGAAGGGCATTCAAATTTAATCTCTCAGAATGACTGAAGTTGTTAAAGTGAGATAGACCAAGTACAGGTGATGGGAGGCTGAATTGACTCCATCTTTTTTAACCTCCTTGGTTAGCTGCAACAACATTTATTTTCCTTTTCACACAAGGTGATTTTAAACTGTAGTTTCACAGTGCCTCTTGTATCAGTAAGGAGCAACTGCAAGGTTTTCTTGTGTAAAAGAAAGATTTTATTATTTGTTAATGAGGAAAATAATAAAGATGTGATTTGAACTGTACTTGTGCAAAAATATAAAGTTAAAGAGCTATAGGACCTAATTCATAAAAAAGGTCAAGGAATATGCAGTTTAAAGCCCATAAAGTGTCCTTTCAGTGGAAAGTTTTAACCTGAGACTATAATTGTTTAATGTAGTGTCTTATATCCTCAGTATAGCATATTCTTGAATTGTTGTTTGAGTTCATAACATTTTGATGTTTATTTTTCATTAAAGTTTCCCCTAAATGCTTTGACTCTTAGAAGTCTGTGAGGCATATTTATCCAATTCTTCAAGTCACAAATCCATTTTCTCTGATCTGCTAGAAGCAGCTCCGTGCACAGCTGGCCTGTGTATTCCAGTGTTGAATTCCACTGTCCAATTGTGTCTAATTGTAGACCATGCCGTTCATCTTCAGTGTGTAAAACTTAACCTGGAGAGGGAAGCAGGTGAAAGTGGGCGGCACAAGTGTTACTTTTGATGGAGGCATCTTGAACGAGTGAGGAGGCAGCTTAGACGGCATTCAGGATGAGTGGAGTGGAGTGTTGGAGTGGGTGTGAATGAGTAGGGGAAGATGCTGAAAGCAATAGCAAGAGAAGTAGAGCATGAGACTTGGTAGGAGATAAGGGCAGTGGCAGAGATAGAGTGAGTGTGAGATATCAAAGAGAAGATGGTGCCACTTATGCCGGTGAACCACTTATGCCGGTGAAGTGGAAAAGGTCATTGACCTTCTTCCTGCAATACTGTGCATTCCATTCTCAGTTGGCTGGATGGCTGGTTTGTGAAGCAGAGTGATGCCAACAGCACAGGTTCAATCCGCTGATGTCACCATGAAGGTCCAGTCTTCTCAACCTTGCCCCTCAATTGACCCTGAGGTCAAACCACCACCATTCATCTCTCGGTCTCTTTCTCATGAGAGAGCAACACTATAGTCCTCTGGGAATAGTCCTCTGGTGACTTTAATGATGCAGTAAATCCATGAGTGGTTTTCTCCACTAACAGGATGTAGGCACCAAGTGAAAAAAATATGATGCTTCAGTGCTGGTGTGATGCCAAGTACATCCCATTTATTGGTAGACTGTATCAGATAACATGACTTATTGAGCATTCGCAGTAAGACATTCATGTTCAACCAGCCCAACTTGCAAGCTGCAGAAAAGCATATCCAGCATTAATTGTGATTCTGTCATTGGAAACTATTTATGAAACTATCTGGGCTGTGCTAAAGGTTACACCAGAAATCAATTTAAGATCATTAATTGGGCGTACAGCATGATGGATTTTACACGTGCTAGAAGCTGCACACATTAATAGCCAAGATCCTGTTTAATGTAGGGAAGAAAAATTGGTACATACGTTGATTCTTCTTTCAAAAAAAAAGCAATCAGGGAGACAGCCTAGCTCTGCTGCATTCCCAGTGGCAATAGCCTGACCAATCAGAATCTACTGGCCTGCTCTGAGAATTAAGATTGACAGTTAACTGTTTTTGGTGTATCTCCATGCCAATTATGGCCCAATTAGCAGCCTGTTCTCACTCTGTGTTAAATGGCATCTCTATTTCAAGTCTATTTCTTATGTTGTAGTTCTGATGAGTGTAAGATGAAAAGCTTCCACATTTAGCCTCCTTCTATTAATGTTTAAGTTCTGTAATGCCAAGCATTTATTTATAAGCCCATAAAGACAAAAATGGTATAGAGAAGAAGAGAGGCGCTGATTGAGGACTAAAGAATAGATAATCTTGTGGAGGTAGAGCAGGCTTCTCCAACAGGAAGAAGGCATGGTTTTCTCTTTCCTGTGCAATGCTGCCCCTTGAAAAAGGCAGTATGGATTGGCAGAATGGGCTAACTGGTGCAGTGGGGTATTGGGGCAGCGAATGAAGAAGAGTGTATGAGGGATGGAGGGACAGAGAGTAATTGATCGAATGTGAGCCGGGTGGGGAGTAATGGGGTCAAAACACCTGACATTATGCTCCACGCTCCTCCTTTCTCCAAAATCCTATCCGCAAAGCAGATTGAAAGAGGAGGCGATGGGGCAGTAGTGGCCCAGTGGTATTATCACTGGACTGTTAGCTCAGAGACTGGACTGTTAATCCAGAGACCCAGATAATTTTTTGTGGGACCCTGATTTGAATCGCGCCATGGCAGATGGTGGAATTTGAGTTCAGTAAAAATCTGGAAATAAGAATGTAATGATGACCTTACGTCAATTGTTGGAAAATCCCATCTGGTTCACTAATGCTCTTTAGGGAAGGAAACTGCCATCCTTATCTGGTCTGGCCTACATTTGACTCCAGACCAACAGCAATGTGGTTGACCCTTAACTGCCCTCTGGCACTCAGCCAGTGCTACCCTCATCCGATGTATGAATAAAAAAACGAGGAAAATCAACACTGAAAGAATAAATAATCTTGTGGAGGTAGAGCAGGCTTCTGAAGAAGGGTCTGGGCCTGAAACATCAGCCTTCCTGCTCCTCTGATGCTGCTTTGCCTGCTCTATTCATCCAGCTCTACACCTTTCTATCTCAGATTCTCCAGCATCTGCAGTTCCTACTATCACTGAAAGAAGACCATTTCCAACACAAACCTTCATATGAATTC
Source organism: Ginglymostoma cirratum (assembly GCA_024137785.1). NCBI lineage: Eukaryota > Metazoa > Chordata > Chondrichthyes > Orectolobiformes > Ginglymostomatidae > Ginglymostoma > Ginglymostoma cirratum. Next base: position 25,312,663 of record JAHRHZ010000111.1, on the reverse strand, counting down.
TGGCGAGGCCAGCTCACGTGTACCTGATGGTATCACAAGGTTAATATTAGTTAAACCCAGCTTCGCTCAGCCTTGATCCCAATCCCACCCCCTCCACCCGCTCCCCCCACCAACCACCCCCCCTCCCCGCCCCCGATGATCAGGACATGGAGCTTTGTCTTTTGCCAACTCCAGCTGTTCTGATTAACTGAAAAGGCAGAAAGGAAGGGCTTTATGTGTCTGCTGCTGCTTGCCACTACATTGACAGTCACGTTTGTCAACTAGTCATTTATTCATATTATCGATTTAATGTTTTAGAGTTGTTTCATTTCTCTGAACTTCAGGTTGACTGTGTGACAAATCTTATCTGTCTGAAATTTGCACCCCAGAGTGCCGAAAAGGTGGTAATATGGGCCCACTTTCCCATATGACAGGATTGGGCAACCATGAATCAGAGACAGTGTCTATGGTTGAAGTTCTCAGTGATTACTTGGCAACTGTCTTTACAGGAGAAAAGGGTGTTGCCAATGTAGCTGTGAAAGGGGATGCAGTATTGAAATTGAGATTGAAATTACACTTGGTTGCCTCAGAACAAAATAAGTCGCTTAGTCTGGATGGGTATTTTGTGGATTAAGGAGAAATAAAGGTGGAAATTATGGATGTATTGACCTCAATCTTTTAATCTTCCTTGGATATGGTGATGGTACCAGAGGACAGGTGGATTGCAAATGATAACCCCACCATTTAAATAGGGAGAGTGAGGTAAACCCAGCAACCAGAGTTAAGTCATCAAACTGCCAATGGTCAGGAAACTATCAGAACCAAAAAATCTGGCATAAAGTCAATTAGTACTTGCTTTTTGAAGTTCCTACTAACTTTGAAAGAAAGAACATCAGCACTGAATTGGCAAGGGCAAAGTACTAATTTGGTCAAGTCCTTTGATAAAGTTATGAGGGTTGTGTTCTGGTCTTTGAAAGGGCATTTGATTCAGTAACACATAAAAGACGTCCTTACTATGTAGGGTTCTTATGGCACAATGCTTAGAGTCCTTACCTCTGAATTGGGAGGCCTGAGCTCAAGTCCACCTACTTCAGAGGTATCTAAGAACATCTCTGAAGTGGTTGATTAGAGAATATACAGACATGCTTGCAAAATGAAAGGCCATGGTTTAAAGGGACTGTGATAGTTTGGAAACAAATTCAGTCAAGGAACAGAAGGTAGTGGGTATAGGCTTTTTTCAAACAGCAGGGAAACATACAATTTTGTGTGTTTGTCTTTCTGTCTCTCTCTCTTCTCTCCCTCGCTCTCTCTCTTTCTCCCCGCCAATCCCCCACCCCTCTCTCTCTTTCCTCCCCCCATAAAAATAGTTTGTTGTGAGGACTCCTGTTCCTTTTAATGACCTGGACTTGGGCAAATGGGTCATTGTTTCAATGTTTGCAGTTGACATGAAACTCAGAAATACAGCTTGCAATGTAGAAAATAGTAACAGACTTCAGGAGGACGCGGAATGGTGAAATGGGCAGAAAATAGCCAGATGAAATTCTTAAAGAGTGCAGTGCAAAGTGATACTTTTTGGTTAGAAGACTGAAAAGACACAATGGGAATGAAATGGTGCAATTTTAAAGGGGATGCAGGAATCAGAATCAGAAGTATATGTGCACAAATCTGACAGAGTCAGAAAAAGTTGAAAAGGCTGCTAAACAACGCAAATATGATCCTTGGATTTATCAATAGAGCATAAAAGTAAGACTGAATCTTTGAAAAATTCTGGTTTGGCCTTAGCTGGAGTATTCTGTTCCGTTCTGGGCACCTCACTTAAGGAAGGATGTCAAGGCGTTGAAGAGGTAGTAGCAGGTATTTACTGGCATTTTATCGAAGAAGTGAGACTGGAAAAGCTGGGCTAGTTGTTCTTAGCACAGGGAAAGTTGAGAAGGCATTTGATGGAAGTGAACAAATCACGAATGGTTTTTGATAGCATGAATAAAGAGTTTTCTCACTGAGAGTAGGATTAGTAATCAGAAGCTGTGAGAGGACAATTTTTTTTACAATGCCAATTGTGGTGATCTGACACATTCTGTCTGAAAGGGTGGTGAAAACAACTTTGATAGTAATATTTGAAAGAGAATTCAATATATACATGAAGGGAAAAGAATGCAGGGTCTTGGGTAAAGAGCAAGGCAGGGCATTAATTGGAAATCTCCAGCTAAGAACAGGTACAGACATAGTGAATCAAATGGCCTTGTTTGCTACAACTTCCTTTGATTCTATAAGTTATCTTGCCTATTCAATCCTCCTCAATGTTTCTGCCATGCGAGATCATTCCCAAGCTTCAACAGCATTCTCAACACTTATCATTTCAGCATGGTCTTTGATGGTTCCCCCAAGTCTTTTCCTTATTCTTGCTTGATGTGATCTGCCCTTTTGTAGAGTAGTTTGAGATTCTTGTCACTTGTAAGTTGCTTCTGCACTTCCCATGGCTTTGAATCTGTTTAGTTTCCTTATCTTCAAAGAAGTTCAGTTCTGTGAGATGCCCTGAATGAAACCCAGAATTATCCCATCACTCATCTCTGAGTACTCTTCGCTACATCAATATGCCCTTGATGGTAGATGTATCAAGCTGCACACGATGTGTCAAATATTGCATTGTCAGTGAGTTGCGTAGGATTAAAAAACTCTGTCTTAAGTTAGAATCAAATACATTTGAAATGGATCATAGCTCATGATTAGCATTGCTAATACCAGCACCACATTGATTAAATAATGTCAATGAATGATTTTCACAGCAAAAACACTTTTCATTTTCCTCCTTTTGCTAATGATATTCATTAAGTGTATACATTTAATGTTTCCTGTACAAATATGCATACTCTTATGTTGTCCCACTGAACTAGTAAGAAAACGTAAACCTCCCTCTGTGTGTGTGTGTGTGTGGTGGGTGTGGGGGAAATGGTGAGCAGAAGGAGAACACAACCATGTACAAAGGTCCTTCAAGACATCTGCACCTTGCTGGATATCAGATCTCTTTCTGGGACATGTCTTTAATTCTTTTATTCCTCTTTGTCAGCACACGATGTTTGTTCTGTTGTTGGCCATGTGAGAAAGTTTGAATTAACATGTATTGATTTTCCATCTACTACAAATAGTTCAAATTCCTCTCTGACTCTCCCTGCAATTGCAGCAGTGAAACTTACCTTTTACGTTAATTTGTGCAATATTCTCACACTGTTCTTTCAGTGATATCATTCTGATTGTTGGCCTGCTGCAACCTTAGCATGTTAGCTCCCCATATTTCTATTGTAGGAACTAGCCATTATAATTGTTGCTTTGTGTCATGGATTCTTCCCGAGGAAAGCAGCTTCCATAGCAGCTTGCCTTTGCCACTTTTCAGACAAAGCACTAATGCCTGCTGTGACCAATGAATTCTTTGATTATTAGAGGAAATACAATGTTCAGGTTTAGTGACTCTTGATGCTCGGTGATCTTGGGGCTTGGATTCAAGCAGAAATCGATTTTGAAGTCTTGTACCTTATAACAACATTCCTGTAAACATTTACAATTTAAACAGTATGCATTTTGCTTATGTAGTCAGGGAGAAAGTATCAGTAGTGCTTAGGCTCCAGATAATTTCTCTCAATGTCATTCACAGATTAATTCAACCTCTAGATTTAGCTTCTAGTCAGCTTTCAGTTTGAGCAACCAGATCTTGGCCATTACATGGATAATCCACAGACTGTTTTGGGTGGTGCTACCTCCCATACTGTACACAGCAGTCATTTCAGTCCTGATGCTCATGCATTGAAACAAAGGGACAGGAGTAGGTTGTACACTCTGTACTGCTCGACCATTTCATAATATCACGGCTGATCGAACACTTCAATGCCTTTTATACTCGCTATTCTCATAACCCTAGGCACCATTGGTAGTCAGAAATTTATCAATCTTTAAACACACTCAATGCTTGAGTTTCTATAGCACTCTAGGATGGAGAATTCCAAAGGGTCATAATGCAGTTTAACTTGCCAAGACAAAAGCCTATTTTATACGATAAAAAGTTAGACTTCTCACGTGCTGAGGAGAAAGATAAAGTCAACAGACAGTATTGGAGAAAGGAATTAATTAGCACTGGCAAGAAGGCTTGTTTGCCGAAATGCTGCCTCAGTGCACATCTTACAAATTCAAACAAACAAAATTCAAAGATTTCCCTTCGTGGGAGAGCCTGTCTGAATGCAGAAACGGCGACTGACAAGGATGCAAGAATGAATCTTCTAGAAATATCTATTTTTAACAGAGCCAATTTATTGTGTCCAATTCAACTGTAACAAAAATAATCTGGGCATAAAATGTATTCCAGGTAGTAAGTTCTGAACCGGGCATGTTTCACAGAGCTTCTCAGCGATTCAATTGTTCCCGCTTACACAGTTACCCAACAGGTTTGTACTATTCTTGCAAGGGCTTATACTTGGAATTAATAGATAACAATAAAGTGGTTTTCATCAACTGAACAGCAAGACACCAAATGCTGTGTACTTTATTCTACAGTATTTTAATCCAATAGCACTGAAAACTGACAGGAGCATAATTGATCATTTACCAGATACATTGACTTTCGACAAATGAAAGGTTTTTTCTTTCCCAGTGTTTCCATCACAAAAAGCTGGAGTTAATGCTACCCTGCTGGTGGATTTCAAGGTGAGGCAAACATCAAATCCAGCAGGAACTGAGCCTGCCACCTCCCTGGACATGGCTCAGTTTTACATACTGCAGGTTCTTTCACACAAACTGCTCACCCAGGGTGAATTGAGACACTTAGATTTAGGAGAAGAGGGAGCAAATTTAAAGCAGAGATGAGGCTGATCACTTCTCTCAAAAAGTTGTACACCTTTGAGATTCACAACACCAGAGTGCAGTGGACCACAGGACTCTGAAGAAATTTAAGGAGGAGACTGACAGATGTTTAATTATTAACCATTAACAATTATGGGAAGTGGACAGGAAAGTGGAGTTGAGAATGAGGTGAGATCAGCTGTGATTATATTAAATAGTGAAGCAGGCTTGATGGGCTGAATGGCCCATTCCTGCTCCCAAAATAGGTAATTGATGTCCACTTAAGGCCTCATTCCACCACCGCTGAGATTTAACTGGTGTCATACAGTCAATGAGTCATACAGCATGGAAACAGGCCCTTTGGTCCTACACGTCCACACTGACCAGGTTTCCTAAACTGAATTAGTCCCATTTGCCTGCATTTGGCCCATATCCCTCCAAACCTTTCCTACTATGTACCTGTCCAAATGGCTTTTAAATGTTGTAATTGTACCTTCTTCTCCTGCTTCCTCTGGCAGCTTGTTTCATATACGTACCACCCTCCATATGAAAACGTTACCTCTCAGGTTTCTTTTAAATCTTTCCCCTTTCACCTTAAACCTATGCTGTTTAGTTTTGGACTCCCCTACCCCGTGGAAGGGACCTTGTCTATTCACCTTATCTACGCCCCTCTTGGTTTTATAAACCTCTATAAAGCCACCCCGCAGTTTCCTACTCACCAGGTAAAAAAGGTTCCAGCCTGTCCCACCTGTTCTTATAACTCAAACCTTTCAGTCTCGTTAACATCCTTGTAAAACTTTTTTGCATCCTTTCCAGTTTAATGACATCCTTATTGTACCAGGGTGACCAGAATTTATGCAGTTCTCCAAATGGAGCCTTACAAATATCTTATATAGCTGTAACATGACGACTCAACTCCCCTACTCAATGCTTTGACTGATGAAGGAAAGTGAGCCAAACCCCTTCTTCACCACAGAGATAGGGTCTAGGCCCGAAACGTCAAGCTTTCCTGCTCCTATGATGCTGCTTGGCCTGCAGTGTTCATCCAGCTCCACACCTTGTTATCCCCTTCTTCACCACCCTGTCTACCTGTAACGTCACTTTCAAGGAACTGTGTACCTGCAACCCTTGGTCTCTCTGTTCAACAACACTCCCATGGGCCCTACCATTAACTGTGTAAGTCTTGCCCTGGTTTGCCTTACCAAAATGCAACATCTTGCATTTTGCCTGCATTAAACTCCATTTGCCATTCCCTAGCCCATTGGTCTATCTGATCAAAATCCTATTATACTCTTAGATAACCTTCTTCATTGTCCATTATACCACCAATGTTAGTGTCATCTGAAAACTTGAAATTAATAAATTAAGATGTTTTTGTTGATTCACTAAAAATATCCAACTCCCAGAAGTAGCAATGCCAATGTTTCCAACCAGCTCCCCCTATTCACACAGTTGCTGTAGGATCCAGAGTCACCACTCCCCAACTGAAACTTAGGCACAGGTTCTTCAGTAGTACGTCAAAGATGATCATTTTTTCATCATACTTGTCAAATGGACTGCAATGGTTTGAGAAGGCAGTTCACCACCACTTTCTCGAGGGCAACTAGGAATGGACAATAAATGGTGGCCAGCCAGCAACAGCACTCAGATTCTACGAGAAAATAAAACAAAAGGAGCCTAAATGGTGTAGTCTCCCAGTTTGAATAGAACATTTCAGATGAGGTCTGATCAAGACTGTACAAGTGCATCCTTTCATATTTTATATTCAAACTCCCTGAATGAAAAGGGACCTTTTCGTTTATTTTTGCATTTTATTGTCATTGTTTTCTTTGCCATCTAAATCTTTGCTTCTCCACAGGTCCAAATTTCTGACCATGAAGCAACTTTCCATGTGAATCTTTCTTGGATCCAAAGTGGACAGCCTCACATTTCCCCATATTGAACACTGTCTGTGCTAGCTGTGCCCTCTCACTTTGTCTGCATTTATTATTTGTTGGTCTTACCTAGACAACTTACTGGCAGTGAAACTGACCTAAGACATTAGTGCAAATTGGGCTATATACAGTCTGGTAGCTTGCTCGTTCCACTGAAGCTAAGGAAACGAAATTCAGATATTGTATAAATTCACTATTAATTAATGAAAATCCAATTTCATATTACATTTTATAAACAAGCTTCATGCACTCCATGCCTCCTAATTCTGTTTTATCTGTATTCTCAATGGCCTTCGTCACTTCATTCAAGTCATAAATGTATATGGTAGAAAACCAAGACCCAATTACAGTTCATTTGTCACAACCCACTAACAATAAAATGTTGAACAAAAACTGAAGTTGCTGGAAAAGCCCATCAGGTCTGGCAGCAGCTGTGAAGAGGACATCAGAGTTAAAGTTTCAGGTCCAGTGACCCTCCCTCAGAACAACATCTGCAGTTCTTTTGGTTTTTAATAATTAAATGTTGACTTTTACTTTCCTTTTCCTCATGAATGACCAGAAAACAATGTCACTAGGCTTGGCAGACCGTTAACAAGAAGGGCAACACAGCAGCTCAGTGGTTAGCACTGCTGCCTCACAGCACCAGGGACGTGGGCTCGGTTCCAACCTTGGGTGACTGTCTGTGTGGAGTTTGCATGCTCTCCCTGTGTCTGTGTGAGTTTCTGCCGGGTGCTCCGGTTTCCTCCCTTGGTCCAAAGATGTGCAGGGTAGGTGGAATGGTCTTGCTAAATTGCCCATACTGTTCAGGGATGTATAGGTTATGGGCTTTAACTACGAGACATAGGTTCGGGTATGGGTCTGGATGGGATGCTCTTCATAGGGTCGGTGCACACTTGTTGATCTGACTGGCCTGTTTCCACATGCGGGGATTCTATGAAGTGTTTATACCAGAACATCATAGTTCAGATTATTTACAGAAGTAATATCGTGTGGACCCAGGTTCAAATCTCACCATGGCAGATGGTGGAGTTTGAATTCAATAAAAATATGGGATTAAGAGCTTAATGGTGACCATGAAACTGTTGATGATTCTTGGAAATACCCATCTGGTTCACTAATGTCCTCGACGGAAGGAAATCTGTCATCTTTACCTGGTCTGGCCTACATGTGTCTCCAGACCCATTGCAATGTGATTGAGTCTCAACTGCCCTCTGAGTAATTAGGGAAGAGCAATGAATACTGGCCTGGCCAGTGACATCCACATCCTGTGAGTGAATAAAAAAAAATACATTGGAGGAATCATTGACTTAAATTCTCCATAAATTGGGAGTAATGAATTGGCGAGCATAGCAAAAAGCGTTAGAAAAATTGAGTGAAAGCTGCAGCAGCAGAAATGACCACAAGTGATTAATTCACATTGCAATGTGAAGCACTTAATGACATGCCCTATCAAAATTATTACACCACTTTGGGAAAATGTCTGCTCAGGTAGCTAGAGAAAGGTATAGCTGCATATCCAAAGGGAATGCGACTTCAATTAATTCATCTGCATGATGAAATAGAGCCCGGAAGATACTGACTCTTCAGTCCCTGTGTGAGAAAACCTCCACAAAATGTTTCTTGGACCATGTGGAGGAAAACGTTACTGACATTAATGATCAACTTCAACAATAATACTGCTTGATCAGAATATGCTGTAGCTATGTTTGCTTCGTCAGCCACAATGTAAGCCTGTCTGACTGATTTGAACTTTGCTGTTAGTGCAATTCCTGCCAAGTTCAGGATTGTTGAGTAGCTACTGACCAATCAATGAGACATAACATTGCCCCGAGTTTTCCAATCACAGGCTTCTTGAGTACAGTCAGTACTCTGCCTGTTATGAACAGCTGAAGAAAAACAAACTTTTGGTTCACTAGGATTTCTTGTTTGTCAAGCAGTATAAATCACTGTTTACTTTGAAATTTGGTGTTCTTGTATCAGTGCTGTTGAATACCAGATGGAAAGCTTTCAACAGCATGTTATTTTGTTCACCAACACTCAAACATAGAAAATAGGAGTGGCAGGAAGCCATTCAGGTCTTCAAGCCTGTTGTACTGTTCAACTTGATCATGGCTGATCATCCAGTGTTGTTCCTGTTTTCTTCCTATACGCTTTGATCACTTTAACCCTAAAATGTGAAAATGTGGAGCCTTCTGTTTTTCTAATGCAAAATCTTTGGAAATTCAACTGTTACTGCTGTTGAAGTGGGATGGGAAGAGATTAGCTACGAAAGTATGATTTTAATCTCTTTTAATTGCAAACTATATATTTTTTATTTCTCTAAGACAATCAATTGCTGCATTCTTGGTCCAGCGAATACTGTCAGTCCTTTTTCTCCCACACTTCTTCCTCTTTGTGCTGTCCTCTCTTGATGGGAGAACAGTTGGCCACTTGCTGATCTCCATCACCATCCTTTTCACCTTCAGAAATTACTAAAGCAACAACATAAGGCATAATCACTAATTCTGAGGAAACTGAATGGGCTACACAAGATTCGCTCAGGCACCTGTAGTAAGACTTCAGAACACGCACGTGTCCTATTCTATTACACTTCCTGCAGCTCCATGAATCTCATTTTATTTCTTGCTTGCAGGTGCATTTTGCCAAAATCTGCAGGTTTAACACTTGAGACTTTGAAGGAGGAAATACTCTGAAAGTGTGATTGCTAAACCCTTAAAATATTTGCTGCAAAAAAAACTTTGTCCCTTGTTTAATTTAAGAAGTCTCTCAATTATCTGATTGCTTAATTGGTAATTGCACCACGTGGTAGAATATGAGATAAATGGATGAGATTTCAGATTTGATTTCTTTTTTTCAATGATTTAATCTTGTCTGAATCCAGCAACTGGGGCAAAGGGAAGAAAATGTCATCAGATTTCTGCTCCCAGACACTATTTATGGCCTACATCTTAACCTTTCACTGGGAGGCCTTTCAGTACAATGGGCACTGTCGTTGCCTCTGACCCAGAACATCAAGGTTTGAGTCCCCTTCCAGGACTCAATGGCCAAGAGAAGTGTATTTATAATGTATTTGAACTGATCAATCTTAAACACTCTGTAAATCCTTCCAAACTACACCAGTGACAGTTTTTAAGAGTGGGAGATTTTCCTGGTCAGCCATGTGTCGGAGAGAATGTTGGAACATTTGCTATTACCATACAAAGCTCCAGACTACATCTTGCATGCAAGAAGTGTGTGTTACCACAACAGCCTGGACTCCCTAACTGAACTGGAAATCTCCACCATTACATCTACCTGTACACCAACACCTAGGGATGGGTTTTGATCCAGTAATATTGCTCAATGTGGTAAATGAGCTTACGAATGTTCATGCTGTAGGTCCCAACATAAGAATATTCAAGTGGGCAAGATGCCTTTGGATGACTTAGACTTCAACCATATCTCAATAAGAACCTGCACCTCCAGACGAGGAAAGGGTTAATTGGACTTGGGTGACTGTGTCACTAAAATCTTGACTGTTGATTACCTTTGATTCTTGTAATATATGAGACAGGACAGTGAATTAAGTTGTACATTTGTTCCTAAACTTGAATCTGCGGACCAGCTGAGAGATGTACACTAATATAAAAAAAATTCTACAGTTACACTGGAGGAAGCATGAAAAATAGTGGTATTCTTGACGAGAATCTTAGCCACAGTATGACTATCAACAAAATAAAATCAATAAGAAGGCATTGCTTCTCCCCACAAATCATAACTCATCAGCAATTTCTTCCATTAAGTATTCATATTTGCTACGTCTTCAGTAAAATAAACCAAGTTTGATTGCAACTGAAATTGCTTCTTTGAGATGATCAGGGTCAAAACTCACAAAGTTCAACCAATGTAGTGCAAATTAAAAGGAAAATCAATACATTGACGATAATGAACCATGTATGATGCAGTAAAAAGAAAAAAAGTACTTGTATTTAAGCAATGGACATCACCGCCTAGCAATTATTGTCCATCCTGTTGACCCTTGAACAGGTGATAGGGTGCTGCCTATTGAACCACTACAGTCTATGTGATGATGTTTGTCCAGCAGCTCTATTAAGTAAGAGGCTCCATGATTTTATATGGTGATGGTGAATGAACAGCAGTACTTTTTCAAATCAGTATGCTGTGTTAGGTAACAAGGTGTAGAGCTGGATGAACACAGCAGGCCAAGCAGCATCAGAGGAGCAGGAAGGCTGACGTTTCGGGCCTAGACCCTTCTTCATTTTCTGAA
>JAHRHZ010000111.1:25271421-25300668 GCA_024137785.1 Ginglymostoma cirratum | reverse complement strand
GGTGACTTGGTGACTTGGTGACTTGGTGACTTGGTGACTTGGTGACTTGGTGACTTGGTGACTTGGTGACTTGGTGACTTGGTGACTTGGTGACTTGGTGACTTGGTCTGTGGAGTTATTTCAGTATTTTTCCATTATATATACTACAATGTTTCTAGTCTCTGCCCATAGTCATTGAGATATCCTGTTTCTAAAGTGCTAATACTTTGATTGACATTGTTGTCCCTCCTTTTTCTCCTCTTCCAATTTCTCCTTCCTTTCTAAGGATTTATAGCATGAAATGCTCTTTGTCCAGTCAGACCCAATGTAGAGTTATGTTTGGGTGACATGTTACACTTTTTAAGGTGAATTTGGACATTTATGTATAGATGTTATTTGCCCAACAGCTATCATAACTTTTTTCTCTGATGTCATTTTACCCACACACTTTAATTTATACCATTTTTTTCATTATGGTTGTATTTTGAGTTATTTTATTATTTTTACCATATTGTTTTATAAACCTGAAGCATTTATTTGTCTTTAACAATATTTATGACCTGGTCTTTGCTCTGAGGCTAAAAATTACAATGAGAGCTATTTTCACTTTTATTGACTGCTGCATGTGCATGTCTGCTGTTGGTTCTTGCCTGTGTGCCCTTTATTATAACAGGGTAGCTCATGACCACTAATGTCTAGCCTTCAGCTTCTCTTGGTTTTTAGCTGAATGGCTAATTACTGAACACCTCTAAAGTGGAAGTCTGGGCCAATCATTGACAGATGCGAAGTGGACTTCTTGTTTCTATGCTTCTTTTTATCGTGTCATATTTGTGAGGTTAAGGAAGAAATAGAAATGTTAGAAAGAGTTTCTGTTGAACAGAATCAACACATGTCTGCAGAGTCTTTTGTAGAAGGACTGATGTGATAATTTTGTAATCAAATTTGTTGTCAGATTATGTATGGTCAAAAAGCATGAGAAAGAAAAGAAGCAGAATACCAAAATATACTAGAATGCCTTCTGCTCCAGGACTTGGCCATTTTCAGGGTCATTTGTTTTCTCTTCCTCTTCTTCACTGTTATATCTTGAAGTGGCAAAGATCACAAAGGTTGGGCTTCCATCATGTGACCAGTCTCTAGGTTGAATTCAAAATCCTGGAAGCTGCACCTTTCATAAAATGTCCTCCGATCCAAATGTAAGTTGAATACGATGTGAGGCCAATATTGGGCTCAGTGAGACTCAATGCTGGAGTCTCAGTGTCTGAAGGTTCCTGCAGTGCCTGAGCATTAATGCTGAGCATTTGAAGCCCTTAAAATCAGTGGTGGGAAGGCTAAGATGTTTAGTGGGGCACTTGCTGTTTCGACTGTACTTTCTACCATGTCCAAGTGCATCCATCAATTGACCTTCTCCCCTCCATTTGCAAAAACAAATCTCACCTCAACTTTGTTTGGCCACTCAGTACTTCTGCCAAAGATGGAAAAATCTGGGGCACTGTGGTATTTGACAGACAAGATTGACAGTTCTTCTTGACAAAAAACCTATATATCTTCAGAAAAATCCTGACCTTATAAGTCACTGTACCGATTGACATCCCTCGACATCAGATCTTTATGTGCCCTTCAAATAATGAGCCCTGAATAGGAACAACAATACTGTTGGAAGCCTACGTAGAATTTTAAAATCAAACCGACCCTTAACATTTGAAGAAAGTCATCACTGGACCAGTTGGATGGGAAAATAAAGTATGTGTAGTGGGGGGGTTGGTGATGTTTGATGAAGGCTAGAAACTGGCGTTGGGATCCTGATGTTACTAGTTTACCCTTTCTTTTGTTCTGGTATGTGCGATATTTGGTCTGCATTCTTCTGGCATCCAATTCAAGAGACATTGGAATCTCTAATATACATTAAAAATGTCCTGACTCCATAGCTGCTCAATCCTGCAACAATATTGACAAGAAAAATATTCCCCAGTCTTCTTTCTCACTTCGCCGCAAATAGATAGTTTCCACACTGATTAGGATTTCAGTCACCATATGGTTAGTGTAATGTTTTTTGATTTATGATTTAAAATAAATATGTCTCTCTGCTGATGTATTACTTTAGGGCTGCAGTAGAAGTAATTGTTGTTGTCAGGGGTTGGCTCTGGTTGAAAACTGGAGAGACGGATTGATACTCCTTACTTTTCCTTCATTACTGTCAGCGATTAAGGAGTTTCATATGAAACTTTCTCTCAGGAGATTAAGTGGGTAGGGCAAAACCAATGATGGAATAGATTGTATATAGTTTGTGGCAGTTTGTTCAATTGTCTACCGCAAGGTGAAATTACGGACGCACTTGGAGCTGAGATGTCAGTGATGTCTTGACATTATCGGGTGTGTTCTTTAGATAATTACGGTAAAATGTCTGCTTTTGCATTTAACTGAGAAAATTATTCTTCAACTAGATACTATAAAGCAAACATGCATAATGACATAAAATTAATTTTTGAAGAAATATGGTTTGGAGGTAGTAATTAATAAATGCTGGAAAAATGACCATTTCCTCTGAAGGTGAGCATTCAATATAACCAGTAAAATGTAAAGTTTATAGTTGTCATCTTTCCGTCTTGAGGTAGTACTATAATTGAACAGGGGTTGAGGCAGACAGGGAGTTCCTCTTCTCGTTGTTAGCAATGTATGTGAATGATGTTGTGCTCCTATGTTTCCTGCAGGGTGCGGGTATGATTGCTGGTACACTGCCTGAGCACGGTAGGAGTTAGAAGGATGGAACACTGGCCTCAAGTTCAAAGCTTCCTGTCAGTTCTAATGACTTCTTTTTAAGATGTTTTCTGTGTATGAGCATAATGGCCTGCAGGGGTCCTAGCAGCTAGCTGTCTGAAAAACCACCAGAAAGTGCCTTATTTGTGACCTGAATAACAGAAGCACGTCTCTCGGCGTTGCTGTTTTACATGCAGTGCGCGTACCTGAGAGGCACACAGCAGCCTCCCTAATACGGTTACTGTACAGCAGTTATTGCTGGGATGCATTTAGACACTGCTGTTGTAATTTGCCTCGACACGATATCATCTTTTGACTAGGTCACAAACCCATAATTTTAAAAAAAATTCAAGTCTTGTTTGCATTGAACTCAGCTGTCAATGACACAAGACCCAAGCTAGTGGCAAACTGAACATAATTTAACCTGAAAATCTCTTTGGAGCTAAAAATATTTGCATTTGAATGTTTCTGATGTCTTTCCCTTTGCTGTAGCCAGCAGATGTTTGGTAGTCTGCCTGTACAGATTGACCTGTGTATCAATGTATAGTCAATCTGGTTCTTTTCTTTCTTACAATAGTATTAGCAATATGGAACGGCGCTCTGGTGTGCAAAGCTTTTTAAGAGCCTGTTAGATATTTTATCAGCATGTGCAACCTTTAGTTGAGCTACAAGGAGAGACTAGATAGGTTTGGATTGTTTTCTTTCGAGCAGAGAAGACTGAGGCAGGGACATGATTGAGGTGTATAAGATTATGAGGGGTATGGGCAGGATGAATAGAGAACAGCTGTTCTCCTTGGTTGAGGGATCAATCACGAGAGGACATAGTTTAAGGGTAAGGGATAGGAAATTCAGAGGGGATTTGGGAAAAAAAAATTCACTCAGTGGGTGGTGGGAAACCGGAATGCACTGACTGGAAGGTAGTGGAGACTGAAAACCTTACAACCTTTAAAAAATATTTGGATGAGTACTTCAAATATCATAACATTCAAGGATATGGGACAAGTACAGAAAACTGGGATTAGCATATTTTTGGGATAACTGCGTCAGTGCTGACTTGATGGGCTGAAAGGCTTTTTCTGCATTGTATGAATCTCTGTTCCATGAGTGTATAATGATCTTCCAGTGGTAGTTTTCTTAGTGTCTTACCCCTTTATTCATATTCATTCTGGTGGTAGTTGCTGTGTTGAAATGTGTGGCATGATGGCTCAGTGGTTAGCACTGCTGCATCACAGTACTACGGATCTGGGTTCAATTCCACCCTTGGGTGACTGTCTGTGTGGAGTTTGCACATTCTCCTGTGTCTGTGTGGGTTTCCTCTGGGTGCACTGGTTTTCTCCCACAGCCCAAAGATGTGCAGATTAGATGGATTGGCCATGCTATATTGCCCTGTAGTATCCAGAGATGTGCAGGCCAGGTGAATTATAGGGTCGGATTCTGTTTGGAGGGTTGGTATAACTCAATGGGCCAAATGACTTGCTTCCACGGTGTAGGGATTCTATGAAACCAATTAGCCAGTTGTTGACAAGCCTGTAAGGGTTTCGCAAAATGTAACACTCACTCTCTCCCCTGTGACACTTCTCCAGAACAAAGTTTCATGGTCTACACACATAGTTGCAGCTACACACAATGAGGTGTGGTCTTAGTTACACAGTTGCAAAACCAACCACTGGTTGAGGTGTGATGCTGCCACTAATCTTCCTTTCCAATCTTTTTTTATTCAGACATGTTACAGTACCCCTCCAGGGCTGTTGGGACTTGAACCGAGGCCACCTGGCTGGCCCAGAAATAGAGACGGTATTACTGCACCACAATCCATTAGCCTGGGTCCCAGGTTACTTGAGCAGTAATGCCACCACTGTTACTGTATCCCTTCTAGATACTTCCTCACCAAACTATTCAGAGATGTTCATATACACCTTTGGAGCAGGTGGTCCTCCAGGTCCAGAGGTAGAAATGCTACCACTGTTGCCTTCTATCCTGCTCAGTTCTACTCCTTTCTACCCTTTTAAATGTAAATTATCAATTATCAGCTCCTGATGGGGCACTGTAATGAAAATGCAAGTTAATGATTAATGGAAATTTATTAACTCATAATAATATTACCCCTGGGTGATGATGCGTTTCCCCCTCCAGATATTTTCCAGTCAACCTATTCAGAGATGTTGTTATACATCTCTGGAGCAGGTAGGACCTGAACCCGGGTCTCCTGCTTAGAGGTAGGGACACTACCACAGTGCCACCACAATTCTCCCACCCTCCTGTTCTATCCTGAGTTAAGGACCTGTATGGTTAACAGTGACAGGGAATGGATCACCAATGAGTCTTAACAAAAGAGGCACTGGTCTTAATGATAAGATGTCGTCTATGCATGATAGCAGAAGGTACTAGTTTAACATGATTACTGAGATTGTTGGGAACCAGGGATGACATGTCAGTCCTCAACGGGACCTCATGCTAGACTGCTTCTTCTCTACCTAAAGACTATATCGGGTCAGATGGAGCCTGATGAAATCTCTAACCCTTCCAGAGCCATACCTTCTACAACAGCTTTGACCAGGCTTTCAATTTGTGCGGTTAGGTAACCTGTTTACAGGTTAGGTTCCTGTCACCAGTCAAAAACCTCATCTTCCAGCTTGTCACCATTTGGCATGACCTAATTGTAACCAATCATCTACTGGTTTGATATTCGTTGGTATTACTGGAAGAAACCAATTCAGTTCTACCTTGTCCAAGGCCTATGCCTGAGAAATGAAGTATAATGTGCGGCCAACAATTCAAAATTAAGTGGATATGTGCACTTTAAAGATATGTATATGCTATGGGGATGAGCCTTTACATCAGTTTTCACTAAGGCAGAAAATTGCCTCTAGAAGATGGCAATGAGCTGCCTTCTTGAACTCTGCTGCAGTCCATGTATGTACATCTACAGTCCTTTTCGGAAGTGATTTCTAAGATTTTAACAGAAGGAACGATAATATAGTTCCAAAATTATTGTGTTCATTTATGAAATTGTTTTATTCTTAATTTTTATATTGAAAGATCTTTTATATTGAAAAAACTTGCATTTATATAGTGCTCCTCATGACCACTGGAGGATGCAAAATGCTTTACAGCCGATAATGTAGTATTGAAGTGTAGACATTGCAACATTTCTTGCATTACTACAGTCTTGTATGTAGCAAGTTCCTACAGACAACAGTATAATAATGATCAAAATAATTTGCATTTGCAGTGTTGATTGAGAGATAAATAGTAGCCAAGACTGAAGAGGATGATTTAAATCAATGTGATATGTATTCTGTCTTGTCCACACATATATAAAATGTACCTGCACATGAATGCTCTGCGATCCTGCCACAATTCTGATTTGACCAGACAGCAGTTTCCACTCAATTTCGTTTTTATTTCAGTGTAATTTTCCTGACATTGGTGCAGCTGCCGTAAAACATTCAAAGAATTTTTTGTGCCAGTAATGACCAGTGCAACATGTGTTTCTGTCATCTGTTGTGAGTTGTAAAACCATAGTGTTCAATGCTGGCTCTGCTGAAAAACCTTGACTCCTCCCCACTTCAAATCATCACCAGCACCACCAAACTCCATAGAGCTTGGGAAAAATTCCTCAAATCAGACTGGAACCTCCAGGTGCTAGAACCATAGGCACATTTTGAAAGATTTTCCTTTACATTTTTAAAGTGAGCTCACAATTGTGTCATGACTTCGTTGGGAAACTGGTTTTGTACTTTTCTTGATGTAATTTTTGATAATTTAAAATCAGGTTATTTACATTAACAGTGTGAAATAGAAAACCCTATAGGGTAACCCTAGTCAATCTTCACTAATTTACTACTAAATCTATCAAAGAATATGCTGTGATGTCTATTGAATAGACAAATTCTTTGGCAAATGAACTTTTGTGAGACTTCAGGGAAAATGCATTGCAAAGTGGGTACAATTTCAGGTTCAATTTGCATTAGAATTCCCCTTGTATCCAAAATGGAAATTTTACCCTATTAACTTTGCAGATTGACGTTAGTATCAACATTACAAATCTCCAGATGTTTCTTAATGTACTAGATCTTTCAATATAAAAATTAAGAATAAAACAATTTCATAAATAAACACAATCATTTTGGATCTATGTTATCATTCCTTCTGCGTTAAAATCTTAGAAATCACTTCCGAAAAGCACTGTAGATGTATGTACGTGGACTGCAGCAGAGTTCAAGAAGGCAGCTCACTGCCATCTTCTTGAGGCAATTAGGAATGGGCATTAAAAGCTGGTTGAACCAATGACACCCACATCCCTTGAACAAATCTAAAAAAACCTCTATAGTCACCACTGCTTGAGAATCAGATGCATATTCACTGCTAAACCACTAGGGAACAGTGATGCATCTCCCACCAAACTATCGGACAGCATTGTCTGCCCACTAGGTGGCTGAGAAACAAATAAAAGGAAAATATTGCAAATGCCGGAAATATAAATTAAAATAGAAATTTCAGGTGATACACAGCAGGTCTGTCACTTGATAAAAGACAGATGAATGTTTTGGAAAGAGTTGCTTTTTCAGAACTGATATAGCTTCAGAAGAGGAAATAATGAAGTAATAAAATTAAAAGGTATCTCTTTCAGTACTTTGTCTGGGACTTTATAGGTTGACGTGATTGGAATTAAAAAATAAATGCAGATTAATTGCTTTCTGACAACACCTTATGTCATTAGAAAAAAAAATTGGGAGTGAAGAAAGTCAGAAGAAGTATTTTCTTGCAAAAGAATCTTGGAACACTGAACCAGCTCACAATTGGCATTCTGTAAAATTGTGGGTATCCATTCTGGTATGGGTAAGGGCTGAGAGAAGACTAAGCACTTCCCTCAAGGGACAGCAAAGTGGTGTGTGGTGTTGCTGGGTTGGTCAGGGAGTTTTGACCAAATTTCATTGTGGTTAGTTCAATTGTGATATTGATGCACACCTAGTCTAGTGCTTGTATCATTGTCAACAATTTATGTGTGGGTTAGGACAGAGGAAAAGAATAAATTATAAGAATTGGAATGAATAGAGGGTTGGATTTCCACACTGACAAAAATGACTGCAAAGTCAATTTGACTAAATTTCTTTAGAGATCCAAATTTAATAACACACCCTGTGAAATAACCTAATACCAGCTACAACAGATTAGAATTAGAATTAAGCAATCAAATGTTTGCCATGATTTGACATCTCCCTCTCCAGTAAGTTGTACAGTCTATATCTAGGACTGCATTTCACATATTCTTGACTGGGACAGATCACAGATGTGGAGAAATTCATCCTCAACCGGTTATTTAGAAAGAATCTCACATAACATTCTGACTGGAACATAACTTTAAATTCATTCCTCCTTTCTTTAGGCTATTTGCTACCATTATGAAAGCTTCTTTTTTTAAACTGGGTGAGAATAACATTGCATTTCACAGGCTTTTTGAAGCTGTATTACGTCTTTGCATTTTTGAGATATTTTGCGGAGAGTGGAGTTCAAAGACAAATAGAATTCTGTACCATTGAGAAGAAGATTATCATAGGTGTGTATGGTGAATGCAAAGCCGCTTGACATGCCAGTCCCTTTGTGTAGCCTCAGCAGAGGTGTGCCTGCATATGGTAGAACAGCTGTTTGTTTAATAATGCTCCACTGTCCGTCAACTGTAAGGATTAGTTTACATTTAAAGAGAGTTATTGGATTGCATATTGAAAGCAGGTGAAACATCCATCTGTACACTACTCGCAGGAAGAATTGTAGTCTGTATGAATTAAAGGCTTCAAGAAGGTTGGATTTAGAAAATCTTGAAAAAATGCGTGGCTTTTAATGAAAAAAAAGGATGGTTCTAGGCAGGGATGCACCCAGTGATCATTACAAAGGAAAATTTCTCATGGATTAGTTCCATCTGATTGTTTTTTAGTTGATTAGCTAGTGATAATATCATTGATTCATTCCTGTAGTAAAAAGAAATATCTATAATTTGAAAGTAATGATGCTCAATTTTACTGTAATTTTCTGCTTTTTGATTAGCTTATACTCCAAGAATTGCAGATGTACAGTTAACTTGAGGAATATTATTATTCCTGGAAACTTTTGCTATTTTGGGTAACATATAAATACCCAGTTTATTACATAGTGTGCTGGCACAAAACAGTACTCATAATTTAAAAAACACTTTCAAAAATTTAAGGCTAATTTTAGGTCTACCATAGAGACTGCTGATAAATTCATTTTTTGTTATCCACTTATTTGCTACCTCAGTGTCCGTGTAGTCATGAGGTCAACCCCAGATCCCTTTCTTCCCATTGTCTAGTCTGGTCTGCCTTGGTAAACTGATTGTGGTCCTTTGCATTTCATAGGAGTGGCATTCTGTTTATTATTATCTGCAGGAAGTCCATGCCCCTGACCCTCACAGATTACAAGAACTGAGTGTCATAAGCTGATTTTTATTTTACAGTTCATTAATTCACGTTTACCAACTAATTTTAATTAGTCTTTTCCCAAATAGGGCCACTATCTTTATCTCCATATTGCAAGCACTATTTAGCAGACTAAATAATAGTTTGCAATCCTGTACCCCTCCCCATTATGGTTTCGCTAGCATTGGGGGTGCGGCATTTAATCAGATGGGAGCATGATGAACGGGGTCTCTGCCACCTTCTCACCTCCAACATGGTTAATTCTATGATGGAAGGGCACATGCCTTCTTGTCCCTAATTGAGCCACTTGAATGGGCGGTTAATGCCCACTTAAGCACTTCATCCCAGTGCTGTAGGCTTTAACCTGGAAGCTGGTTGGAACCTGGCCATATGAAGAGTGTAACCGTCACTCTCACCCATGTTATTACTTGCGAGGGGCGTCCCTTGTTCAAAGACGCGCAACACTTGATGGCATTCTTTTGGCCATCCATCTTTGAGAACCTGCACACCATTAATTGAATGGTGAAGCTCATCCTCTGTACACTAATTGGCCAGTCCATGAAAAATCTCTGCTGGGTGTCAGTTTTCCACAAAGTGCAGCCTTCTGATCTGCAATTGATGCTGGCAATGGGTGTTTTTTACAGACAAAGAAGAAAAGAGTGAAGAACTATCGGTGAACGTGTGCCACATGTCAACTAATAGGCTGTAATTTCAACACCTGCATTCTAGGATTAACACTTTATATGTGGGATATACAGTCTTTGTATGGCCAGTACTAGGAGCTTAGAGGACTTTGTCTAAGGTGTTGCATTATGCTACAAATGTTCTATGGTCCTTTGTATTTTGTCAGAGTCTTATTGTCATTGCCTTTGAAGAATACAAGCCTCTGCCTTTTAGAGAATTTATTCTCTGTTTTTGCAAAGGCACTTTGTGTTGTCACTGAAAGGGACAGTTCTGAATATATTGCAAGAATTCAACTGGTCTACCATTGAACAAATGGTGTGTAAAATCCACCTTCCCTTTAAATGATGCTAGCTGGCTAGATTTTGCAAGTGGCAGCTGTTGAGATGTTGAGTCTGACTTCCTCATGCTTTGTGTGCACAAGGAGCCAACACAAATAGTGGCTTTATTAGGAATTCGGCAGGACACAGCTTTGTATTCAAGATTTCTCAAGATCTTCCTCCTTTCACATTGATCGCTAAGGTAATTGCCATGGTGATGAAAGAATGGGTCAGTGAATATTGCAACACTAAACCATCCAGAAGAAACTGTAGTTTTCACACCTATATTGGAGTCCTAAAGAAATAAGCTGCTCTTCAAAAAGGAAATAATTTTGGCACAGTGGATAAAGTAGTTAAACAGAAGGAAATTCACAACTGGTGTATCATGTTTGAGCTATAATGTTTACTAGGCAACAGTGGGTTAATTTTTACCTCGGACAAGTGTGAAACGTCTGCTATCGATTCAGCCTCCCGTTATAAATCTCTGCTGATTTTCATTACCATTGGAGTCAATAAAAAAATCAGGAGAGATGCATAATGGGCAGCTGAATCAATATTGTCCATGTTATGTTATCTCCCAAAGTCAACATGCGCACATCCCACCCCCCTCCCACCCTGAACTGTGATGAAGCAAAACAATTCTGATGTATGATTCTTGGAGAGGGGTGAACACATCTCCTGTCTGTGATTGTTGTTTTTTGCTGCAGTATCAAGCTAAAAAACAATTCTGACATAATTTATGCTGTTTGCACTTCAGGCTCTCACCTCTCTAAGGTCTAATTTAACAAAAGGGATTAGGGAGGTCCACTGGAAGATTAATTCCCACCTGAGACTTGTATAAGCTGATGCATATCTTCGATTTAAGCCTATAGCTATCATTAATATGATTTTTTTGGACTCTTCAGACTCTTGCTTATGCTAGGTTTGAGTGAATTACACCAATAACCAATACCTCATGGGATAGCATGAGGGCATAACAGTCCTTTGCTTTCTACTCAAAGCCCTTATCTGAGGAGTTCAGTGGATTTTCCACTGAAATAGATTTGGAAGTTATTTTAAGCGTGATGGAGCATCTGCTCAGTGCTGGTCACAAAGAAGTCCCCCTGAGTCTTAACAATTTTCCATTCTCAGAATATACCTGGAACACAGGCAGAGAATTATTGTTACAAATCTTAGAGGGCCATTGTTACTACCAACTTCACTGTTGATGATATAAATTCAGAAAAGAGATCTTGGTTTGTTTTTGGTTTGGTACCAGAACTTAATCCCTTGGTCACTCGCTGACCCATCTTTTGCCATCTTGAGCCATGTATCTGTGGGCACATATTGTGAAGGAACAATAGTGAGCCTCTAGTAGCTGAAGATAAAGTGAGTCACACCAGCATCGTAAGGTCACATCATGTGTTGTGCAGCTTATTGGCACATGGATACTTTACCTTTTCAACGAACAGCAATAGAGAACTATTCTTTCACAAAATAGATCGCAGAAAGACTGGTGATTTCTTTTGCAGATTCCGTACAGACATGGCTGAATGCATCTCTGGAAAGTTACTTGAAATGCATATTATCTGATTCACTAGCACTTGACATTTCAATGGAAGAGATTTAAAAATGACAATGGCGGGTAAACCTACAATCTTGGCGAGTCATGGTGCGAGCAAGTTGTTGCAGGATCTGTCTTTGGAGCAACTGTATTTATATGGTTAGTCCAGATCAATTTCTGGTCATTGGTAACCCCCAGGATGTTGATATAACTGAAATTGGCTGGAGAAGAGCTTTATTCACTCACAAGGGCAGCCCAAGTTAGTCTGGGATAAGAACCTTAGAAAGAGAGATCTCATCCGGGAAAAGGAAAGAATCCTGCCTTGAAAACAAGTCATCTCATGCAGTGGAGAGGGGCTAATTCATTTTTGCTGCAAGGTTGTTTCTTCACTACAGAAGCTTAGCCAAATACCATCTGAAATGCCAACAAAATTCTAATTGTCATTGCCTTGAGTGAATCAAGAGAGAATTGTTCAGACCTTCAACTTTTCAGCCACCATCTTAAAGGCTGTATGAACAAATGACCTGATAATCTACATGTGTGTTACATCTCTAGAAATAACCTTCCTCTGTGTGTGTGTGCGTGCACGTGTGTGTGTTTGTGTGTTTGTGTATCCATGTTTGGGTGTCTGTTCTGTTTCATTCAAGCGCTTTGATTTAAACTTACAAGGAGGCCTGATGCTATCTTTAAAGTCACAACACTGAACATGTTAAAACACTCTTTCTCAAAAATACATCCGGTTGTAGTCAGTTAAGAGATGAGAAAAGGATGTGGGACCCAATTATCCCACATCTTTCCCTGTTTATAACGCCATTTAATTCTCTGTCCATACCTACCCTGGGCTCCACACAGGAATCTCCAGAAGTAGAGCAGAAGATCCTGTCGGAGGCTGTACTCTGTATTTTGAGTAAACAGTGTCTTTTTCTTCTATTAAGCTCTGTCTTCATGTGTATAAACACCCATGGTGTTTCAGTCTAATAGGAGGAGTGACTCTATCAAATTTATGATAGTGTCATGATAAACATGGTAGTTATTCTGCATGGTTTACTCTTGGGTAATTAGGAAAAAGTCCTTTCATTTGTTAAAGTCCATTAATTCTAAAACCCTACGTTAAACTGTAACCAAAAAATTATGCCTCGTTGAATAGTGAGCTTCAAACTTCATTATTAGCGGTTGCTGACAAACTGATTATTCCTCCATTGCAATTATCCTCCATGAATCAGATACAATCCTTGTGTCTCTCACGACACCTTATTGTAATTTATTTTTAAAGGCAGACCACATCTATTAAAAATTACAAAACTACTTGCAATATTGAATTTTAAAATGCGTCACAAAGTTACTCCAATGTCAATGTCTACTCAAAAATGTTAACGTTTACTTTCCATACCAGTTCTGTCTGTAAGTGATGCAATGATTGGCATGTTCAGCATCAAAGGCCGGTTGTTGGTGAGAAGCTTAGTCTTGCATTGGCAGTTGTACACCTCTCGAACCTCAGTTCATAGAAGTTCTCCAATGGTTTGGGGTAAGGCAGGGTTGGAAATTCTGTCTTATTGCAGTTTTTATTTCCTTTCAATAATGGTTACTCACAAACATGAAGTCACTTGATAAAACAGCATGGCCTCCACTTGGGTATTGTTGACGTTGATTATCTGCAGCACCAGTGAAACTCTATATGAAAAAATCAATTTTTCTCTGATCATCTGCATTCCCCTCCCAAATAGCTGAATAAGATCTTGACCTAACATTTAGCCAACGCAAGCACCCATCATTGTAGCAGTTTCTGCCCCTGCAAATGAGAAAGCCATGGACCAAGAGGAACAACAATTTGCCTTTTGCTCTCCTTACTAAGCAGAAAATGCATCTATCTCCACTGAATGCAGTATGAAGGTCCAATGCCTGACACCCTTGGGCTGTTTTGGATTGGAGATTTTCTCATATTTTATATTATTCAATACCCACTGCTCCATGAATGGGTTTGCTGAAGAAAGGTACAGTTAAGGACTGGTTAAGAATGAAAACAATGAATACAAATGGACAGGTTAAGAGTGTGAGGGAAAGAATGCACTGATAATTAAGCCCCACTACTCCACCAGTCTCACCATTAGTGTAAATATGTTGATTCAATTACTCAATTGGCTAATTGCTTCTCTTTAGTACTACCATCAAAAATAAATGAAACATTCACCATGCTTTGTAAGTGAACTAAAATTAATCAGTACACTATAAATAAACTTTTATTAAAGCAAGTGACAAAATCCGACCTAAACTATGATTTTGGAATTAGACAAAATCCCTCTAAACATGCCCCCACCCCATCCACACACATCCACACAGAGGCACTCATGTAACACAAAAAGACAAGTCACTGAAGAGATGGTAGTTTACTAAAAAAGGGAGAAAGGATACAAATGTAATTTCTCTGGGCCAAGGATTTGAAAACAATGGATAAAATGTAATGAATTCTCAGGTGCATTGACTTTCCTGTCAATGAAACTTAAGCACTAAAAGCTGTACACTGTTTATTAATGTTCAGTTCGGATTCTAACTGACTTGGATTTGTGTTTTTGATGATTTGTCACAGTTGCTGCCAACCTTTTCAGGTTTTCCAAATATTGGTATTTGGAATCTCTGTCACATTCCCAGAAACTTGCACTGAGAAGAGGATTTCAGGAGAAAGTGTGCAGTTTCTGGGGTATCATCTTCACTCTGACCTCTGGATCTGCAGAATAAAACATTAAGTCCAGAGTGGGTTACTAGAGAGCTATTAGCATAGGGACCCTAGCTTCCTCAATACTGGATTTTCACTGAAATAAAAGCAATGAAGCCCATTTCTTTCTTGTCACAAAATCTTTGTTTAGCTGCTTTTCCAAAGCCACTTGATTTCCAGTGTAACAGCTGGTGACTCACAGCAAACATTAAACTGTTAGCTTCATTTCCAAGAAACCACATGGTAATCCTTCTAAATCCAGATATTGTCAACATAGTCCAAAATTTTCCAGTATTTCTCAGATCATCTTTCAATGTAAATATGCATTCCTAACATAGGGTAAATTATATCAATGTTGTAAAGATTGAGCAGAGGAGAAAAATGGACAATTCTGGTTTTTAAATAGATGGATTTGGGGGTAGTAGACTACCATTCATTAGGATGGGGACAGTCAATATAAACTAAAGAATACAATTCTAACAATGATGTACTAGTAGAGCATAAAGTACAAAAGTAACAAAATGATGATGAATTGTTAGAAAGCACTCACTGGGCCAAAACTGGAATACTGCATTCAATTTTTCATATAGGATGTTGGGGGGTGACCTTGTAGAGATTTAGAAAATCATGGATCTCAAAAAGGCATTGGATAAGGACCTAAAAGGGAAAACATTGCAGGGTTGCAGGTTAAGGATGGATGAGTAGAATGAGCTAAATTGTTACTGTAGAACGCCAGCATGTGTTTGACAGACTTGATAACTTCCTTCTGTGCTCTACAATCCATTTAGTACAACGTCTGGGTGGAATTTCACTTTTTTTTTGGCTAAATTTGAGTTGTGCGAGTTTCTTTTTTGTTTAACTTTTGCTGCAAGACAAAGCCAGATTTATTGCTAAATTCATTTTATCAGCAAACATGATTTCCTACCCTGCTTGATGATGCCCTTCACATCTGATTCCAGCCCCATCTTTCCACATGCTGTTCCCAGAACAACTCGCTGCTGAGTAAATATCCCTTGCAACATCTTTGAAAGGCACTGGAAACCCAGGCAAGTGTTGGCACTTGGTAATCCACCATTGCCTTGCACCAGCTGAGTCACGGCAGAGCAGGTACAAAGCCAGCATGATTGGCACTCCTGCAGACATGCAACCCCGTTCTCTCAACCTAGACACTAGTTAACCATTAGGCTACACCATTTGTCTGTCCTTAGCTATATCTCCTCTAACCTCTCTCTCCTGGTCACTGTTATCATGTCCTCAGTGCCCATTGGACACTTGCATCTTGTTATTGCCCAGTAGGAGATCAACCCATACAGCAAAGCATTCTGACAATTCCAAGCATAAGCTTTTATACACAGCCACCAAATCGCAATGAATACAGGCTGCAGTTTGCCCCACAATGCAAACCAAGTGCTGGCAGTCCTGGCCTTGACATTCTGTGATGGTCCCTTGTATCCAACTCCATCCCAGCCCCAACATTACACCTTAACAAAGTTCACCTTGGTCCTCTATGCTGTCCCTGTGGAAGCTACAGTCATGGTTATCATCACTACCAATACCTCACCCCTCTGGTTGTCTGTTGTGTCCTCTGATGTTGTTCTGCATAGTGCTCCTGCCCCCCAATGCGCGCGCACACACACACACACACACCATGCTTTTAGCATCTCAGCTCACCCAACTTGGTCTATTCACATCACACTTCCAATTTTCCTCTCCTCTGTGGAGAGACTAGTGGCACTAAAACTCAACACCTGAAAGAGAATGGGTACCTGTTAGCCGTAGCTGAACAAATGCTTGATCCAGCCATCATGCAATTGCTTCTTCTGCACAATATCTGCACACACTTCCTGGTCACCTTGACCCTTCATCCATGCTTTGTTAAACCACCAGCTTCATCCACCACATTGTCACTGACTGCATTTAGACCAACTCAGACACCACTTCAGCTCTTCAACGTTCTACGCTTAAATTACTGGATGACTGTAACTTGCATGTTTTTGCCTTTTGGCCTATCTCTTGGGCCTGCACAGGACTTTTTTTTGCACTAACATAACATAGACACCCAGTGACTCTTAGCTTGCTTTGTTAACCCTCACCGACTTTAGTGCTTGCATGAATGTATCCAGCCTCCCTGTGCTTACATTCTCTATAAATGCACACTGACTTTAGCACTGAGTTATGGGCTGCCAGCCACTCTGGTTGAGTGCAGGGGGAGAGGCAGGCAGGTTGTGACGATGATGAGCACTGATTAGTAAATGTAACGATCAGGCATGTTATGACACGGAGACAGACAACGAACCACATCAGCCATTCTGCGTAAATATTTGCAACATAGTAAAATGATTACCTTAGAAGACCCCTGATAGTTACTCCAATGGGTCCTAACCAGATATTTGAATAACCAATCCCAGACTTTGTGAATAATTAATTTTAGACACTGGTCTTGTAGCTTAACCAAAAGATTTAGCAACTTTTTTAAGCATACGATAACTTTAACAGAAGGAAATAAGCAAACAACAATCTAACTAGTGTCTAGGCTTTAAACATTTGTTTTCAGCCTCCATTCGCACAAAATACAGACTGATAAACAAATACAGTTAAGGGATAAATTAAAGAAAATAACAAACCTGGCTGGGCTACTTAAACGGTTTCATGGTGATTTGTTTCACAGGTATGAATGTGGACTCCTTGGTTGCTTTTCTGGAGACGTCGATGAAAGTCACCTTTTCAGTTCACTCAGGTGAAGGCAGTAATACTTCTCACTCAGCCTTCGACTCTTTGAGTTTCCGAAAGCAGCAAAAAGAGGTTAGAGAGGGAGCTTTCAAGTCTTAATGCTGTGTCATCAGCAGTCAAACTTTTCTCTGCCGAAAACACAGTTCAAAAAAAGCAACTTCAGCTCTGGTCCTGCCCTGATAGACTGATCATCTTTAAAAAAGCCTCATTCACTATTCTACATCTGCCATCTGCTTGAATAAAGGGTCTCTTCCAGACTTGCCTGAACCAATTCCCAGGTACTGACAATGTTAATAGCAAACATCTAACATATGTTAAACACAATGGTCCTCCCAGACTCATTGTGTGTGTAGGAGCCCTTTTAATCAACAATCAGCCTGAATTTAACCTGGCTCAACCTCTCAAACAGAAGTTTGTTTTGTCCGTTCTTTTCCTTTTACTGCAAGCTGTTTCCCATCATCAGCTCACAATTCCCAGTTCATAACTACAAACCAAAATTGATAAAAGAATAAAAAACAAAAATAATGAAAAATCAGTGAGGGTTCTAACAAATGTGGCATACACTTGTTGTTGTGTGGTACTCAGCTATTGGAGAACCACACTAGCAGCATGTGCCAGTGTGTGGGAAGTTAGGGAAGAAATTGCCCCTAGCAGCTATATTTGTATAATCTTTAACCATTGGTGAAGTGCTGGAGGGTGACTAACATTGTGCCTTTATTTAAGAAAGACTTTAAGGAGAAGTCTGAGAACTATAGACCTGTGAGTCTGACATCGGTGGTGGGTAAGTTGTTGGGGGTGATTCTGAAAGATAGTGTTTACGTGCATTTGGAAGGGAAGGGACTGATTAGGGATAGTCAGCATGGTTTTGTGCGAGAGAAATCATGTCTCACAAACTTGATTGAGTCTTTTGAGGAAGTAACCAAAAAAGATTGATGAGGGCAGGGTGGTAGATGTTGTTTACATGGACTTTAGTAAAGCCTTAGATCACATGGGATTTAGATGAGCTTGCTAATTGGATACAAAATTGGGTTTATGGTAGGGCACAGGGAGTTGTGATGGAGGATTGTTTTTCAGACTGGAGGCCTGTGACCAATGGTGTTCCACAGGGATTGGTACTGGGTCCACATTTGTTTATCATTTATGTGAATGATTTGGATGACAATATAGGAAGCATGGTTAGTAAGTTTGTGGATGACATCAAAATTGGTGGTATTGCAGACAGTGAAGAAGATAATCTAAGATTACAAGGAGATCTTGATCAGTTTGGTCAGTGGGCTGAGGAGTGACAGATGGATTTTAATTTAGATAAATGCCAGGTATTACATTTTGGTAAAACAAACAAGGGCAGGGCTTATATAATTAATGGTAGCGCCCTGGGCTGTGTTGTAGAACAGAAAAATGTAGGGGTTTGGGTACATAATTCTTTGAAATTTGCCCCATAGGTAGACAGGGTAGTAAATAAGGTGGTTAGCTCATTTGCTTTCATTACTCAGACCTTTGAGTATAGGTGTTGGGACATCTTGTTAAAGTTGTACAAGATGTTGGCGAGGCCTCTTCCAGAGTACTGTATGCAGTATAGCTCTGCTATAGGTAGGACATTATTAAATTGGAGACTGTTCATAATTGTGTTACCAGATGTTGCAAGGAATGGAGGGTTCAAGTTAGAAGAAGAGGCTGGATAAGCTGGGGTTTCTTTTCACTAGAGCATGGGAAGTTGAAGGGTGACCTTATAGAGGCTTATAAAATCATGAGGGGGCATAGATAAGGTGAATAGCAAGGGTTTTTTTTCCCTAAGATGGGTGAATTAAAAACTAGGGGACATATTTTTAAGGTGAGAGGAGACAGTTTTGAAAAGGACATGAGGGGCCAACCTTTTTGCACAGACAGTGGTCCAAGTGTGGAATGAACTGCCAGAGGAAGTGGTGGATGCAGTTGTAGTTACAACATTTAAAAGACATTTGGAAAAGCTCATATATAGGAAAGGTATGGAAGGATTTAGGCCAAATGCAGGCAAATGGACAAGTTTAGTTTGGGAACATGGTCTGTGTGGGCTAGTTGGACCAAAGAGTTTGTTTCCATGCTATATGACTCCATGACATACTTTATGTGCTTCAGGCATATGGTCATGTGTCAAAGTCAAGCAGGAGTCTTTAATTGGTAAAGCGGGACTACAGTCAGTCAGGGGGATTTTTTTATTTATTCATAGGATTTGGGTGTCCCTGGCCAGGCCAGCATTTATTACCCATCCCTAATTGCATTAAGTGTCAACCATATTGCTGTGGATCTGGAGTCCCACTTGGGCCAGAACAGGTAAGGATGACGGTTTCCTTCCCTAAAGGATAGTAGTGAACCAAATGGCTTTTTCCTGATAATCGGCAATGATTTTACAGCCATCATTAGACTCTTAATTCCAGATTTTTATTGCATTCAAATTTCACCATCTGCCTTGGCGCCATTTGAAACCAGGTCCCCAGAATTTCTGGATTAATAGTCTAGTTATAATACCACTAGGCCATCACCTCCCCATGATACCACCACACACAGTCAATGGGCTTAATCTAATCTGTTCAGGGTTTTGGCTATGGTTAGTCAGGCATTTGATCTAACAATAGTCTGTGATATCTCTGACCTTGCAGTCCAGGGACTAAGCAAAGGTTAGTCCTGCAAATTAGACACAAGCAGTCCAGGGATTATAGCTGGTCAGCCTGGGTCCCATGGAGACATGGTGTAGGTGTTCTGCCACACAGTCCAGGGGTTTGCTTGATAATGATCAGGGGCTAATCAGGGGCAGTCCATGGAGCCCTGGTGTAGGCAGTTCAGGAGATGGACTGTTTTGTATTGGTTTGTTGAGGCAATAGTCACATAACAGGGGATATTTGCAAATAGTAGGCAGCTCATAGTGAATTGGAGAAGACAAGGAGTCTTGAATAAGGATCCAAGCAAATCACAGTAACTGTAGCCTCTACATGGGGAAGGTATAAGATCAACAGGGGTATGAGTAATCAATGTCATAGACTCTGGGATAAAGTGGGCACGTGATAGTGATGCAAAGACGCTTAAGTAAAATGGGGGAACTGCAAGGTCATGGGGGCCACAGGTACAACAACAGAAAAGGGAAGTTCTTAGACTTCAGACTTCATTCAATTGTTTGACCTTCCAGGCAGCAACTCCGGTTTATTGTAAAGGACATATGTACCTTATTATTTTTGCAGTCCCTCATCTTTTGTATCAATGAATAGAAGTTACGTTAATGATGTGATTGTATGCATGGTATCTTTGTATTATCCCACTTTAAAGTATCTACACAAAACATGCCATACAAGATCCTTAGGGATGAAGCAGCAGTGAGACAATCCACTTGTATCACCAGGCACTGATGGTATAGACCTCTCAAGGCGTAAATGAGGATTTGATATCTGAGTGCTTTATAGTGCAGTTCCACATGACAACCACCAGATTGACATGATTCCTGAGAAAGCTCCTATAACTCTTCCATCATCTGCACCTTCCAGTGCTTCAGAGTACGTGCAGAGTGCCAAGTTGCCTTAAAATACTTGCACATCCTCTTTGTCAGCAATGAACCTGTGACTTTGCGTAGTTTTTTGTGCAGAGTGGTTTGCTGTGAGAGATGGTGGACACGTGAGGTGAAAATAATGTATCTCCCAGACTTGAATGTCAATGTGCTCCGTTAAAAGATTGATAGATAGAATGAACCTTACCACCTCCGCTATCCTCCTCCCCCCACCTCCCACCACCACCCCAAGATGTGTGGAATTATCATTTATTCCAAAATCTCACTCATAAAGTGGTAAATGTGTGGAATAATATGTGCAGGAACACGGATCCGTACAGATTTAGTTGAAGAATTAATTGTTATAGAGGATTAAGTGGGTGAGAGCCCTAAGTGCAGTGTGGAGGAATCCAACAATAAATGCAATATGGAGGGTTAAGCTGTATCAGCCTTAATGATATCTGAGTGCAGTGGCAAATTTAGAGTGAGCGATGATCATTTGAGTGTGTGGTATCAGAGATAAGATGATGACATATATCCTTGTGGAGAGCAGAAGATCATTAGGCTGCTTATTGCACTGTTAAATAATCTTTTTCATGTGGACCATGGTGCTGCTCCCTGCTACAAGCTTGCTGTATCTGGTGGTGTGGCCTTCTGTGGAGCCCACTTGGAAGAGGACTGACCTTCTCTCACCCACACTGTCCATCAAGCAGGGAAAGAATTTCACTTTCTGCTGGGGCATCTCCTCGGTGATTAGACTGAAGCATCACAGCATGAGGGTCATTCCTGGCTTGCGGTGTCTGAAGTGCTGTCCAGCTGCGTTTTGCTCATGCCATCAGAGTAGTGGGTGCCAAAGTTCCTGGTAGAGGTAAACACTTCTGTTTCACACGCTACAAATTTCCCCAAGAAATGCATGTAAGAGCTTAGGTGCTTCTTTAATGATGTGAAGATTGCACAAGAAAGCTCATCCCTGGCCTTGGTGGAGTGGAAGCCATTAAACTCACTTGCAACGGCACTTTAACTGCAGATAGGAAAGTTCTGCCCAATGGCAATTTTCTGCCACCAGTTTTGTACCATGGGCAAAGACCAATTTCATCTGAGAATCTTTTTGTATAAATTTTAAATTTGGCTTAGGTGAAATGAAATTGTTCATGCATGCAAATTTATAAACCACCATTATTCTTGTAATAGACTAAAGTTCCTTCTCTTTTCATATCTTTTCTTAATTTTTGTGGATTAATACAACTACAGTTATCAAGTTAACTTTTGAACTTAATTTGGATTTAGCCCTTAACAGCTTAGAGGTTATCACGTTAGACTATAAATGAGGGCTGAAGTATCAATTGACAGTTGTACAAATCAAAAATTGCATAATTGGTTTCTATTAACATTGGGTGTTACAGTGATTTAAAACAGATTCTCAGTTCAAAGTGCAACCAAGTTAATAAATGGATTATATACGTAATTTAGCATTTCCTTGCTTTCAGCTGTTAACTATTTATTTTATTGATTTCCTATCATATTAAGCATTCTTTTGAAAAATAACTTTGTGATAAATAGTTATATAAAACATAACATTGAATGCTTTCAGGAAGGAGTTTGATAGAGTCCTTAGGGCTAAAGCAGTATGCCACATTACTGACTCTTCTGAAATTCAGAAACCCCTCTTCCTTCCTACCAACTTCAAAACCCAAATCCATCTTCTCCAACCCCTTTGTCCCACAATGTTTTTCTCACATGTTTTGGCATGAAATTCACAGGACAGAAAATGCTATTTGGTCAAAGATGAATCATCAAATAGTGTTAAAAGTACATTATGTATTAAATTAAAACCTACACAAATAATTAAAATGCATAAACAGGAGATATAATGAACCTTAGATTTATAATGGTACTTGGATTCCTTTCTAAAATTCACTTCCAGACTGTGGGCATCAATGGCACGTTCAGTATTTGTCCCACACACCTTCTGAAACATCTGAATGGCTTGCTAGACCACTTCAGAGGGCAATCATGGTTCAAGTATGAACAGAATATAACATCTACAGGGTAGCACACACATCTTTTGGTTGTTTTGCAATTATTTTATTTACTGTGATATATGGAAAGTGATGTAAATAGGCATGGAGCCATAACTTAAATATGGCATAGATATGGGGTTGGTAAGACTAAGGAAAGAAGTTATAAAAAGGGTTTTGCGTAGTCACATTTCAGAACTGTTAAATAATTTATGCAGTTCTGACAAGAGTATTCTGGGCATATTGTAGCTACGGTTTTAGCAATCAAAGTGCCCTACAATCTACAATGATGGCCAATTTCTTTGTCTGACAATTATTTGTTGGCATGTAGAAGTAAGTAAAGAAAATTCTATTCATTTTCTCTCACTGATTAATTGCTGCTCAGGAGCCAACATTGTGATTTATATGATTTCCCACTTCCTCCAAACACGCGTGTTTGGAGAGTGTATAGACATGCACACACACACGCACATACACACACACACACGCGCATGCACACACACACGCAAACAAAACTTTTCCATTTGAAACATTGGTTCTGTTTTCTTTATATTTGCACTTGGAGTGGGAGAATCTTCACCAATTACATCCTGGTTACTTTTTCCCCTGCAATATTCCTTTAATTATTAATCACTAGATACATCTTTATTATGGTGCATTTCAATATTGTTGAATTAATTCAGAAGATGTGGAATCATTATATTTGATATAAATGGTAACTAAAGCAGACAAAAATTTTCTCACTGCAGCCATTTCAGATCAACCGCAATGTTATTGAGGCCTCAAACAGCTTTCTCTCCTAATCAGTTAGCTTATGTATGATGCTCTAGATTGGTTATAGTTTGCACTGAGAATCAATGAAATACAGTTATTTACAGGAAGCCACTAACCCTTGACTTGCCAAATGGTCCAACTACATTCTGTATGGACTGAATGAGCTGGATTTTCTGAGGAGTGGTGATTACATTCAGATTGCCTTTCCTCTCCTTGTGTACATAATGAGAGAGTTCCACATGTTGGGCAGGACACTTTATTGTGCATCAATATCGGGGGGAGATAAACTTTGCTCCCATTTTTCATAGTGGTCATTTGCCATGTTCTGTGATTTGACAACACTGGTTAAAGGTGAGATATGTAACTGTGAGACGACAGTGCTAGGTGAGTAGGGTGTCAGGGTGCAAGGTGCGAAGGTGTTAGGTAATTGAGTATTGAGGGTAAGTTTAGTGGGTCAGAGATATTGGGACTAGTGGAGGAGAGTGTTATTGGGTCCTAGGGTGAGGAAGGGTCAGTTGGATCCAATGAGGAAGGAAGACATTGTGGTGGGGTCCCCAGAGGTTAGAGATTTGGGGACTGAGTGGAAAATCAGGTCCTGGAAAGAGTGAGGGCCTGGTGGGCAATGGGAGGTCTTTGTCAGAGAGTAGGGTGATGGCATCGGTTCCCAGGAGAGATCAGGGACATTGGATGTTGGGAAGAGAGGGAGGATGTCAATGGGTGTTGGATCCCGACAGAAAAGGGGGGACATTGGGTACCAGGTGGAAGTCTGGTCCTTGATTTATAGGTCTTGCCTGAGTGGGGAAGGCTGTAGGAGGTGGGTGATGTGGGAGAATGTCCTGGGGTGAAGACAGAGGTGGGTGTCATGATCCAAGGGCATGAGGGTTTGTCTAACCTCAAGGTGGAGTGTTGGGTTCTGAGGGGAGGGAAAGGGGTTGGGGACCCTGGTCAGACGAGAAGTTCTGTCAGGGGCACAAGAGGGAGAGCTGGAGTCCAATCTTGGTGGGAGAGGGCTGTTTCAGGTTCTGGATAGAGGTAGATTTCAGGCTGCAGGATGGGGGCGCATGTCAGGTCCCAGGGATAGACAGTGTATAAAGTCCCATGGAGAGAAATGGTTGTCAAGTTTTGGGAGCAGAGTGGGGTCCCAGGTCCTAGGGAGAGGATGTGCATTAAGTTTGGATCTGGGAGCTGTAAGGAGGCTGGATGAATTGTAGTTCTGTATGTATGTAGTCAACTGGGGAATCAGTTTAATAGTTGTCCAGAAATGAGATATGGTTTTCAAGAGTAACTTTTCTGATTAATTGTTTACTTCACTGCAATGAAACCCTCAGAATTCTTCAATATAAACAGATGTTCGCAGAGGTTTCTGCAGATATGGGAATTGCTGATAAGTGAAGGATTTCACAGGTTCCCAGTGCACAACTTCATTCAATGTGTTAGAAATGACTGCCTGGCCATTGGAAAGTATGGGCCTGAAATGTCAAATTCAGATGGCAGTTTCAGTTAGTGGTGGGACTCAGTTTAAGAATTCCATTCAGTAGAAACCCTGAGTCTTTTCCATCCCTTGCTTTGCACTCCCGTAATCCTCTCTTGGACAAGCCTCTTTGAAAATACAGATTCATTTTCCATGAGAATAATTTATGTTTGGTTTGCCTTCTCTACTTCAGAGCTTCAATCTATTTGATATATAAATACTTCTCATTCGTATAATGGAAGCTTCACCTGGCAAGCCAGAATTTGTTTTCCATCATGAACTCCCTTGAGATGTTTGTATTAAATTGCGTTCTTAAACCGTTACTGTCCAAGTGGTGTAGTTAGAACCACAGTTCAATTCAGGAGGGTGTTTCAGGATTTTGACCCAGTGAGAGTGAAGAAATGTGATCAATTTCCAAATATTATGGTTGTAATGAAAATGTTCTATTGATATGCAGCGTTCACCATTTACTTGTAATATCTGAGGCTCTCATGGACGGTTTTAGAAATGATACCACTGATCTAAAATGGTTGCCTTATCACCCGACAAACCCAGGTAGTCTATGTGGAATATACAAGCTAGCAACATCAGAATGATCAGTTTATATCTGTGAGACATCAAGAAATTTTCATCTCTTGTTTTACTCATTCTTGCATGATAAATTTACGTATTGGGAAAATAAAGGGTATCTGTGGAATGTTCAGTTTGGAAAAGATGATGGGCCTAGACTTTAGTCACTTGTTTTTAAAAACTTTAAACTACTGATTTTACCATAATGTCTGAACTGGACAATCCTCTGCCCATCAGAAGTGTGTTACCTGTGTTTTGTAGGAATGAGCAAAAACCTCTGCCATTTAGAATGCTGGACCGAAACCCTAGATTTTTAACAGAACTTTTAAAACAAAAAGAAGAAATACACAATCACAGGGCTAGCTGCCTGGAACCATGGATCAGTTAGAAATCCTATTCATGCCTTAGGCCTAAAGGCACAATGAACCAGACCTAAGACATCTTGGACTCTTCAGAGATACCAAGGCATTCAAATTCAATTAGTATTCATTCTCAGAAATACTGGACATTCCACTTAATCGAACGCATTCACACCTGCTCCATGGCTCAGAAAGCCCATTCAGGCCCGAGAGCAGGAATAACGGATTTGGGGGCATGCAGTCTGTATAACTGCTGGCCCTGATCTGGGAGAGAGAGAGAGATGGAGCCATCCCTGCAGCTATCAACAGAAGAGGGTTCACAGACAAAGCATGGAGCTGGACGAACACAGCAGGCCAGGCAGCATCAGAGGAGCAGGAAAGCTGATGTTTCGGGTCTAGACCCTTCTTCCAAAAAAGTTTTTCTGAAGAAGGGTCCAGACCTGAAACGTCAGTTTTCCTGCTCCTCTGATGCTGCCTGGCCTGCTGGGTTCCTCGAGCTCTACACCTTGTTACCTCAGACTCCAGCATCGGCAGTTCCTACTATCCCTAAGTGAGAGATCCCAGACAGCTACTCTCCCTGAGAACTATCTGCACAGCTATCTCCCTGAAACCTAACGACACAGGGCTGTTCCGCACCAGGGGAACGAATGGCAACCGACCACGACCAGCAGATCTGACGACCAACAACCTCTGAAAGCCACTGACATGACTGACAAGGCCGCAGACACATTCTGAGGTGAAAACCGGCTCACAAAACCCCCCTGGGCCAGGTGGTATATACCCAAGATTACTACAGGAAGCGAGGGAAGAGATTGCTGCACCTTTGGCTATGATCTTTGCATCCTCACTGTCCACTGGCATTGTAGCAGATGATTGGAGGGTGGAAAATGTTATTCCCTTGTTCAAGAAAGGCAATAGGGGTAATCCTGGGAATTACAGACCGGTCAGTCTTACTTCTGTGGTAGGCAAATTATTGGAGAAGATTCTGAGAGATAGTATTTAGGATTATTTGGAAAAGCACAGTTTGATTAGAAATAGTCAGCATGGCTTTGTGAGGGGCAGATCATGCCTCACAAGCCTTATTAAATTCTTTGAGGATGTGACATAACATATTGATGAAGGTAGAGCAGTAAATGTGGTATACATGGATTTTAGCAAGGTATATGATAAAGTTCCCCATGGTAGGCTCATTCAGAAAGTAAGGAGGCATGGGATTCAGGGAAATTTGGTTGTGTGGATACAGAATTGGCTGTCCAATAGAAGACAGAGGGTGGTGGTAGATGGAAAGTATTCAGCCTGGAGCTCGGTGACCGGTGGTGTTCCGCAGTGATCTGTTCTGGGACCTCTGCTCTTTGTGATCTTTGTAAAGGACTTGGATGAGTAAGTGGAAGAGTGGGTTAGTAAGCTTGCTGATGACACAAAGGTTGGTGGAGTTGTGGATAGTGTGGAGGCCTGTTGTAGGTTGCAATGGGACATTGAAAGGATGCAGAGCTGGGCGAAGAAGTGGCAGATGGAATTTAACCAAAAAAGTGTGCAGTGATGCATTTTGGAAGGTTGAATTTGAATGCAGAATACAGGGTTAATGGCAGGATTCTTGGCAGTGTGGGGGAGCAGAGGGATCTTGGGGTCCACATCCATAGATGAAGTTGCTTCCCATGTTGATAGGGTTGTTAAGAAGTCGTATGATGTGTTGGCTTTCATTGGCAGGGGAAATGAGTTTAAGAGTCACGAGGTTATGCTGCAGCTCTATAAAACCCTGGTTAGACCACACTTGGAATATTGTCTAGGAAGGATATGGAAGCTTTAGAGAGGGTGCAGAGGAGATTTACCGGGATGGAGGGCAGGTCTTATGAGGAATGGTTGAGGGAGCTAGGGCTTTTCTCATTGGAGTGAAGAAAGATGAGAGGTGACTCGATAGAGGTGTACAAGATAGCGTGGATAGCCAGAGAATTTTTCCCAGGACGGAAATGACTATTAAGAGGTGGCATAATTTTAAGGTGATTGAAGGAAGGTATAGGGGAGGTGTCGGAGGTAGGTTCTTTAATACAGAGAGTGGTGGGCGTGTGGAATGCGCTGCTGGCGGTGGTAGTGGAGTCAGATACATTAAGGACATTTAAGCGACTCTTGGATAGGAACATGGATGATAGTAAAACTTAGGGTATGCAGGGTAGTTTGATCTTAGAGTAGGATAATAGGTCGGCACAACATCGTGGGCCAAAGGGCTTGTACTGTGCTGCACTGTTCTATGTTTTCTGTGTTGTATAAAGCCACCTCAAAGTAAGAAAACCCAAGTTCTCGAACCAGACTGAACACCGTCCAAAGTCTTCAGTGAAGCACCGGCTACAGCAAATAGGAACAGCCAGCTGTATTTCAAAATTGTGTTTATCCCCATTGGTGAGCCTATTTCCTCAAGACCCAAAGTATCCAACCTAGCTAGCAGGGATGGGAAGGTGGGTTGGCGACAGTGCAGACAACCCCAAGGTTGGGAAGTCTGATTAAAATGTCTGTTTGAAACTACTGTTTAGTTTCTAATAGCAATTAGCCTGTGTTAAGTTAATAACTGATAGTATCAGTTTCACTGTTTTGAATTGCGTTTTTAACTCTTGTATATTATTCACCTTTGTTTTATTTCCCTGTTTATTACTTTTGCCTTTTTATTTGCATTTAATAAACACAGAGATTCTTTGTCCTGAAACATCTGTCCACTGCCTTCTTCACTTCACATTCCTAAATTAAGTCCAGTGTCAGAACAAAGGATCTGGGGGTGATTCGAACCACCTAAAAATAAGTAGATTACTGATTGCAAACCAGTATCCCTGCAGTTTGCATGTTTTATTTCACTGTTTTTGGGGTAATAGGCAATAAAATTTCTCTATGTTGCTAAGAAAACATTGGACTTGGTTTCTTTATTTGGGTCTAGTTAATTAAGTTTTAATTGATATTTTATAGCTGCATGCAAAAAAGAAATATAAGTATTTGTGCAACTGGATGAGAGACGTTTAAAACAAGAGGACTCAATCAAACCTCCTCACTTGGCTGTA
The DNA here is from genome assembly GCA_024137785.1 of Ginglymostoma cirratum. Lineage (NCBI taxonomy): Eukaryota > Metazoa > Chordata > Chondrichthyes > Orectolobiformes > Ginglymostomatidae > Ginglymostoma > Ginglymostoma cirratum. The sequence goes on along the minus strand of JAHRHZ010000111.1, from coordinate 25,271,773 downwards.
ACACAAGTCAAGATGGTGAATGCTAATTATGGTGTGGTTTGCGGGCTACTTGCAGTTGATGCTGTTCTTATCCATCTGCTGCCCTTGTCCTTCTAAGTGGTGGAGATGGTGGATTGAGTAGGTGCCGTCAAAAGGCTCCTTAGTGAGTTGTTGCTTTGATAAGGCAGGAAGCAAGTTATTTTCCACATAATCCCCAGTCTTGAACCTGCTACTGTAGGCGCAATATTTATATAGAGGTAGTGGGAACTACCGATGCTGGAGAATCTGAGATAACAAGGTGCAGAGCTGGATGAACACAGCAGACCAAGCAGCATCAGAGGAACAGGAAAGCTGACGTTTCGGGTCTAGACCT
>JAHRHZ010000111.1:25235088-25271021 GCA_024137785.1 Ginglymostoma cirratum | reverse complement strand
GCAGTATTTATATGGCTGGTCCAGATAAATTTCTGTTTAACGGTAGCCTTCCCAATTGTTGATAATGTAGGTGCAATGATGGTAATGCTGTTGAAACTGAGTGGGCGATAGTTAGATTTTCTCTCAATGGAGATGGTAGTTGCCTGACATTTGTGTAGCGCGAACTTTGCTTGTCATATATCAACTCAAGATCCAGGTCTTTTTACATATAGACATGGACTGCCTGAGTATACGAGGAGTTGTAGATGGCATTGAGCACAATCAGTTGATCAACCTGACTTTATGTTGTGGTGAAGGTCAGTTAAAGATTGGTGGGCCTAGCACAAAATCTCGAGGATTCCTGCAGCAAAGTCCTGGGACTAAGCTAATTGACATCTCAGCAGCATCTGTCCTTGGACTAGATATGACTTTAAACAATGCAGAGATTCCCCCTCGATTCTCATTATCTTACAGGAAGGAAACTAACAACAAGGGTACACGAACACCAACTGGCTACAAAAGGACATGACCAATATTCACTCATCTCTATCTACATGGATAAAGAGAACCACCAATTTGACTGGGACAACACCAAAATCCTGGACAAGCTAAGCAGAGACAGGCATGGGAATTCCTAGAAGCCTAGTACTTCATGAAGAAAGCCATCAATAAACACATAGAACCTGACCCCATATACACTCCACTACGAACAAAAACCGGAAGTGAAGCAATCCAGCTCAATGGAGTCCAAAGTTTAAAAACCAGGTGGGAAAACACACCAACGCTTCATCGGAGGCTGCACTGATGATGTTACCCAGCAGGGTAATGAAACGTCTGTGGAACAACAAACCAGCTCGGCGAGCCAATCAACCACAACGAACATTTATAATGTCTGGTCCACATCCCAGTACTATAGGAGCTTGAATCTTCCCTAAACTCTATTTGGTAATTGTTATTATTGTTGTTACTTTATGTTTAAATAGATCAGGGACATCAGTGCAGGAGAGTTGGTTCACCGTTTCAGTTTTGAGCACCCAGAATTTGCATTGACCATTTACAAAAAATCTCTTGCCTCTGTCAGACCCAGTCTCTTATTCCCAAAGATGTTTCAGGTGGCAGGACATAACTGTTGAAATGTTTTCACGCTCACATTTTTGAGGTGGTGTATATTGTCCGAGAGAATGAGTTCTCCAGTTAACCAACATTGAGAAGAAGACAATTCTTGATGTGGAATCAATCCCAGTTTGCTGCAACTTGTTCATAGAATGATACAGCGCAGAAGGAGGCTGTTCAGCCCATCATGCCTGTGCTGATACTGTGCTTTGAAAGAGCTACCTATTTAGTTCGCGTCCCCTGCTTGTTAATGGCACTGGTTCTCTGACATGTTCTTTTTTTTAATGGTTAAGATGAATTATTTCACACATGACAATTTCTTCAATGCCTGCAGGCCCCCATATTCTTCTCCTTTTATGCACAAAGATGTTAAAGCAGCATAAAAGATGCAGACAGCTGTTAGGACAGAGACCCTGGATAGTGGCACATGGAACAACTGCAAACCATCAAAATGCACCCTTATTGGGACTTCAGCTCAGTTTCAACCATGGACAGCTTGCAGGCCCTTACTCAGCAGATATTGGCAATGGTCCTTTTATCTTGCCCTTCTCAAAGTGCAGGATCATAACAGTAACTTATTTTTTCAACTCCTTTGGAGACATTTGGATATCACGACTGTCTGAATGTAGTTTTTTTATGGCAGACAGAAAATCTTGAAGCCAAAAACCATTATGACTGGTGAAAGCTTTAAGCCCACAGCAGCAGTTGAATATTCACTCTGATTTTTGAGTGCAAGCTCTGGCTAAGAATTGAACCCGAAATTAATGATCGCTGGGTCTCTGCACATAACCCAAACTGATTAATCCGGATGGGTATAGACAGGAGACAGGTACTTCAGTTGCCCACTGCCTGACTTGTGATCTGTTGTTGCAGGAAAGGGAATTGAGAATGAATATTTTTAACTGACTCGGTGTTCTCCATCCTTCCCTGTGATTAATATCTGAGTATGCGTGTGTTCATTCTCATTCTCACTCTCTCTTTCTCTCTCTCTCATCCCCCCCACCAACCCTGTTCTTACACACTGCCATAGATTACTTACATACACTGCTTTCTTTTGATATACTCAAATATGACTTTCTTAAAGCATAGTTAAATAGCTAAGGGGTATCAATCAACAAGTACCAAAACTATCAATTGAACATCAGAAGTACACTAAAGAGCTATTAGCCAAAAGCAAGCAAAATGTAGAATGGTAATGAATTATATCGGATCACTTTTCAATGACAGGAGAATTGGCAACAAGATTGAGGATAACTCACAAAAGCAGCATTCTTGGAACATCTCTGCAGCAGTCCCTACATGAAGTGTCCTCAGCCCAAACACCTTCAGCTGCTTCCTCAATGACCCTCCCTCCATCAAAACATCAGAAATAGGAATATTCATTGATGATTGTACTTTTTAACGTCATTTACAACTGCTCAAATACTGAAGCAGTCAGCAATTGCAACAAGACCTGGACAACATTCAGGCTTGGGCGGATTAGTGGCAAGCAATATTCATGTGACCAAAGTGCCAGACAATGACCAACTCTAACAAGGGAGAATCTAACCATCTCCCTTTAATATTCAACAGCATTGCCATTGTTGACTCCTATTTGTCATGATTCTGGGGTTTACCATTAAACAAAAACTGAACTGGACTAGCCACATATTACAGTGGCACAACTGTAGGTAGGAGACAGGGAACTCTGCAGTAACTTACCTCATGACTCCCCAGAGTCTGTCCATCATCTACAAGGATCAACCCAGGAGTGTGATACTTTCCATTTGTCCAGATGAGCGCAAATCCAACAATAATCGTGAAACTTGACACCATCCTGGAGAAAGCAGTTCACTTGATTTGTACCCTATTTATATCTTCAGAGTTCACTGTCTCTACCACAAGCACTCCATGGCAGCACCAAGCACTGTTGACAATATGCACTGCAGCAACCCCTCATCAAGACTCCTTTGACAGCATCTTGCACACAAGCAACCTCTACAGAGATGGAAGAAATCGACGGATGTAAGTTCTCCTCCAAGCCATACACCATCCTGACGTGTAACTATTTCACCATTCAATCAGTATTACTGTGTCAAAATCCTGAAACTGCCTTCCTAACAATACCGCAGATGTGCCTACATCCTAAAGACTGCAGCAATTCAAGAAGGAAGCTAACACCGCTTTCTCCATGGCACTAAATGCTCCCCAGCCTGAAATGCCCACTTCCAGTGAGCAATCAGAAAAATAAAGAGCATGTATTCTGATGTGGAATGCGCTATGTGAAAATTTAATGGAAGCAGATTCAATAGTAACTTCGTAAAAGGCGTCATGTACATACATGATTGATTGATTGTTTGTCGTCCCATGTACGGATCTACAGTGAAAAGTGTTGTCTTGTGTGCTAAACAGGCAGATCGTACCATTCAAAGTGCATCAGGGTAGCAGAATACAGTGTTACAACTGCAGAGAAGGTGCAGAGTGAAGGATCAGAATTAACATTTGAGACCCTTGTTCAAGAATCTGACAACAGCAGGGGAGATGCTGTTCTTGAATCTGTCCATACGTTTATTCAAACCTTTATATCTTCTGCCCAACAGAAGAGGGTGGAAGAGAGTGTAACCAGTGTGGAAGGGGTCTTTAGGTGTGTTTGTTACTTTTCCGAGGGAGCGGGAATATAGACAGGGTCAATAAATAGGAGGTTGATTTAGGTGATGGACCGAGCTGTGTTCACAACTTTAGTTTCTTGTGGTCTTGGGAAGAGCAATTGATGTTGTTGAAAAGGAAAGATTTAGGAGCAGGGAAATTGGACTAATTGGGATAGTTCAGAACTGTGGGCTGAATAATCTTTCCAGTAGGCTTCTGTGAAATACATGAAAATTAGAACAAAAAATCTTTGCTCTCTTCAGTAATCCAAGTACAAGGTTAAGAACACACTTCGTAGTATACTCATAATGGTTACATAATACATAGAAAAAAGAATGATTATTCATACTGCTACCTTTCCGTATTTGAAATCTTATTCTCTGTGTTAGCTGACTGAGCTGACAAAAGGTTTCTCTTTGAGGAGTGGGAGTGGGTGGAGTACTAAGTGCCTTGTCATGAATAGGGGATGCTTGATGGATCAGCTCGATGGACTTTTCCTGCCTGTGAGATTTGTACATTTGTAAGCTATTAGAGAGAACAACTTCCAGACCACACTGCTATTATTCTGTGAGGGCATTCCGCACAATATAATTTCTGGATCTGTGGCTGTTTCCTTTAGACACTAATGCATATGACCTTGGAATGTGGCGGAGAGATTCTTTCTAATGTTTTCTTATTGATAGAGAATGTCTAAGCTTACAATGGGACATTTTGAAATATGAGGGCAAAAACAATTATACTTATGAATTGTGTTAATGGATAATCCTGATGACTGTTTGTGAACTGTAGCAATGGCTCCTGTTTCATAATGGAATAGGTCTATAGCTCTAAAATCACAAAGGTCATTATAAAGCCCTGTGAAGGTTCAAAGATAATTGTGCACTTTTTTACATTCAGAGCAAGAAAACAGCGAAAACAGAAACCATTGAACTCCGTCTGATAGAAATAATGGTTTAAACAATTCTGTGTGAAGGTTTGTGTAGGGTCATTATAAAATAGAACACAATGGTATTTTCCAAAAAATTGACCAAGATGACAGTTCAGCAATGCGAATTAATATGGATACAAATGGCACAAATGGATACAAATGGCACACGCTAGTAATATGAGCAATGCAGACAGAGGTCCATTTCCACATAGATGTAAAGTAATCCAGCACCAATCAGATAAAAGGACTTTAGGAACAGTAGTCAAAACCTGTTTATGCAGTGAACAGTGTGGAGTATATGAAAGGAAGAAAGCATCAGGAGCTAAGAGGAATGAATTCCAGGGATTGAGGCAAAGCCAGTTGAAGGTATTCCTGTCAATATTAGAATAAAAACAGTGGGAGAGACAAACAAGATGTTTGAAGGTGGCAGAACATACTGAGAAAGTAGTTAGCAAAGCATAGAGGATCTTAGGCATCATGAACAGAGGTATTTGGAGCATTTGAGTGATAGGGAGCAGCTGAATAGGCTGGGGTTATTTTCCCTGGTATGTCAGAGATTAATGTGTGACCTTACAGACCTTTTACAAAATCATGAGGAGCATGGATAGGGTGAAGAGCCAAGGTCTTTTCCCCCAGGGTAGGGGAGTCCAAAACTAGAGGGCATATGGTTAAAGTGAGAGAGGTAAGATATAAAAGAAACCTAAGGGGGAGCTTTTTCATGCAGAGTGAGGTGCATGTATGGCGTGAGCTGCCAGAGGAAGTGGTGGAGGCTGGTAAAATTACAACATTTAAGAGACATCTGGATGGGTATATGAATAGGAAGGGTTTAGAGGGATATGGGCCAAATGCTGGCAAATGGGACTAGATTAATTTGGGATATCTGGTCAGCATGGACGAGTTGGAGCGAAGGGTCTGTTTCTGTGCTGCATAACTGTATGACTCTATGACACTGCATTTTAGAATCCTTGAGAAGGTGCAGAGGAGATTTAACAGAATGCTTACAGGTATGATGCATTTTAGCCTGAAGGTTAGGTTGCGGAAGCTGGTGTTTTTCTTTGAGCAAAGGCAATTGGGTAGAAATTTGCTCTATATGTAGAGATTATGACGGTTTTAGATAAGATGGTCTTTGGCTTTTCCTATTAGATGATGGCACAAAGGCTAGGGAACACAAGAACCTAGACAGAGTTGTGGGGAATGGTAAGGAAAAATTTATTGCTGCACTGAGTGACAGTGACTTGGGAACTTGCTTCCAAGGAACATGGTAGAAGCAAAGATGATCAACAATTTACAAAAGGAGAGTAGTAGGCACTTGAGGAATTTAACTTGCACGGTTAGAATGGAGGAAATTGGATGGATTGGATTGTGCTATAGAGATAGCAAGGTGTAGAGCTGGATGAACACAGCAGGCCAAGCAGCGTCAGAGGAGCAGGAAAGCTGACATTTCAGGTCGAAATGTCAACCACAAGCACGGGGAGCATGTGCAAACTCCACACAGACAGTTGCCCGAGGTTGGAATCAAGCCCAAGTCCCTGGTGCTGTGAGGCAGTGGTGCTAACCACTGAGCCACTGTCCCACTCAACTATAGGCCTATGGCAACCTGTCTGCTCGTAGAGGATTGGACAGCTCAGTCTCTGTTCACTATATAATGAGTGCCCTTCTGTTTCATTTTGCTTTCATTCAGCGATTATTCTGGATCTTCCTGCCCTTCAGGTTTTCAACACCTAGGTCCAGTAAAGATCCTGAAAGATTTTTAAGTTGGTTGGATTGTTTAAATCCTGAACCAGTTATTACTAATACTTTTCCCTGAGCTTCACCGGGACTTAAGATTCTTATCCTTTCCATCGTGTACCTGTTGCTGATCATTCTCTTCAGGATTTTGGCAATTAAATCTTAAAACTGTTAGCATTTCCATTTTCTGCTGCAATGTTGGACATTGCAGACCTTAACTTTATTGTCAATCATACACGATCAACCACACTGAAATGCAATGTGGCTTATGTCTGTCAGCGCTCCAGCATGCATTTCCATTCTGTATCACAGTGCATCATTTTGAAACATTGAAGGAAATCTTTATTTACCAACTTAAAATCATTCCCAAGCAATTCCATTGACATGCCTCGCATGGCACATACCAAAAGTTGGGTTGAAGTATAGGGTCTTTTGGATCATCGTTTCATGTGTCTTTGGCGGTGGCTGATCATCCATTTCGATATTAAATAGGCAATTTGATATTGTGGTCTTGTACTTCACTTTAAAAAAGGATTAAATCATCATTAGTGATGTTTCTTGTTTTACTAAAGCAACATTTTCTCTGTTGCTTTACAGTGCAATCTTCAATACATATGCAATGGCACAGGCAACAGTCCATAAGACCATAAGACCATAAGACATAGGAGTGGAAGTAAGGCCATTCAGCCCATCGAGTCCACTCCGCCATTTAATCATGGCTGATGGGCATTTCAATTCCACTTACCCGCACTCTTCCCGCAGCCCTTGATTCCTCGCGAGATCAAGAATTTATCAATCTCTGCCTTGAAGACATTCAACGTCCCGGCTTCCACTGCGCTCCGTGGCAATGAATTCCACAGGCCCACCACTCTCTGGCTGAAGAAATGTCTCCTCATTTCCGTTCTAAATTGACCCCCTCTAATTCGAAGGCTGTGCCCACGGGTCCTCGTATCCCCACCTAACGGAAACAACTTCCCAGCGTCCACCCTTTCTAAGCCATGCATTATCTTGTAAGTTTCTATTAGATCTCCCCTCAACCTTCTAAACTCTAACGAATACAATCCCAGGATCCTCAGCTGTTCATCGTATGTTAGGCCTACCATTCCAGGGATCATCTGTGTGAATCTCCGCTGGACACGCTCCAGTGCCAGTATGTCCTTCCTGACGTGTGGGGCCCAAAATTGGACACAGTATTCTAAATGGGGCCTAACTAGAGCTTTATAAAGTCTCAGAAGCACATCGCTGCTTTTATATTCCAACCCTCTTGAGATAAATGACAACATTCCGTTCGCTTTCTTAATCACAGACTCAACCTGCAAGTTAACCTTTAGAGAATCCTGTACGAGTACTCCCAGATCCCTTTGTACTTCGGCTTTATGAATTTTCTCACCGTTCAGAAAATAGTCCACGCCTGTATTCTTTTTTCCAAGGTGCAAGACCTCGCATTTGCTCACGTTGAATTTCAGCAGCCATTTCCTGGACCACTCTCCTAAACTGTCTAAATCATTCTGCAGCCTCCCCACCTCCTCCGTACTACCTGCCTGTCCACCCAACTTCGTATCATCGGCAAACTTCGCCAGAATGCCCCCAGTCCCTTCATCCAGATCATTAATATATAAGGTAAACACCTGCGGCCCCAACACTGAACCCTGCGGGACACCACTTGTCACCGGTTGCCATTCCGAAAAAGAGCCTTTTATCCCAACTCTCTGCCTTCTGTCAGACAGCCAATCCTCAATCCATGCCAGTAACTCACCTCGAACACCATGGGCCCTCACCTTACTCAGCAGCCTCCCGTGAGGCACCTTATCAAAGGCCTTTTGGAAGTCTAGATAGATAACATCCACTGGGTTTCCCTGGTCTAACTGACTTGTTACCTCTTCAAAGAATTCTAACAGGTTTGTCAGACATGACCTCCCCTTACTAAATCCATGCTGACTTGTTCTAATCCGACCCTGCACTTCCAAGAATTTAGAAATCTCATCCTTAACGATAGATTCTAGAATTTTACCAACAACCGAGGTTAGGCTAATCGGCCTATAATTTTCCATCTTTTGTCTTGATCCTTTCTTAAACAAGGGGGTTACAACAGCGATTTTCCAATCTTCTGGGACTTCCCCTGACTCCAGTGACTTTTGAAAGATCACAACCAACGCCTCTGCTATTTCCTCAGCCACCTCCTTCAGAACTCTAGGATGCAGCCCATCGGGGCCAGGAGATTTATCAATTTTTAGCTTTTCTAGCACTTTCTCTTTTGTAATGCCTACCATACTCAACTCTGCCCCCTGACTCTCCTTAATTGTTGGGATATTACTCATGTCTTCCACTGTGAAGACTGACGCAAAATACTTATTAAGTTCTTCAGCTATTTCCTTATCTCCCTTCACTAGCCTTCCAGCGTCAGTTTGGAGCGGCCCAATGTCTACTTTTGCCTCTCGTTTGTTTCTTATGTATTGAAAGAAACTTTTACTATCATTTCTAATATTACTGGCTAGCCTACCTTCGTATTTGATCCTCTCCTTCCTTATTTCTCTCTTTGTTATCCTCTGTTTGTTCTTGTACCCTTCCAAATCTTCTGATTTCCCAGTGCTCTTGGCCACTATATAGGCTGTCTCTTTTTCTTTGATACATTTCTTGACTTCCTTTGTCAGCCATGGCTGTCTAATCCTCCCCCGGATAATCTTTCTTTTCTTTGGGATGAACCTCTGTATTGTGTCCTCAATTACACCCAGAAACTCCTGCCATTGTTGCTCTACTGTCTTCCCCGCTAGGCTCTGCTTCCAGTCGATTTTCGTCAGTTCCTCTCTCATGCCCCTGTAATTACCTTTATTTAACTGTAACACCATTACATCCGATTTTGCCTTCTCTCTTTCAAACCGCAGACTGAACTCTACCATATTATGATCACTGCCTCCTAAGTGTTCCCTTACTTTAAAGTCTTTTATAAAGTCTGGCTCATTACATAGCACTAAGTCCAGAATAGCCTACTCCCTTGTGGGCTCCATCACAAGCTGTTCCAAAAAGCCATCCTGTAGGCATTCCATGAATTCCCTTTCTTTGGATCCACCGGCAATATTATTCACCCAGTCCATCTGCATATTGAAGTCCCCCATGATCACCGTGACCTTGCCTTTCTGACATGCCCTGTCTATTTCCCAGTGCATCTTTTACCCCTGGTCCTGACCACTGTTAGGAGGTCTATACATAACTCCCATTATGGTTTTTTTGCCTTTGTGGTTCCTCAACTCCACCCACACAGACTCCACATCATCTGACCCTATGTCATTCAGTGCTATTGATTTGATTTCATTCTTAACTAACAAGGCAACCCCACCCCCTCTGCCCACCTCCCTGTCTTTTCGATAAGTTGTAAATCCTTGGATGTTTAACTGCCAGTCCTGAACCCCCTGCAACCACGTCTCTGTGATGCCTACCACATCATAATCGTTCAAGATGATTTGTGCCATTAATTCATTTACTTTGTTATGAATACTATGAGTATTTAGGTAAAGTGCCTTAATGTTAACTTTCTTATCATTATTGGAAATCATAAAATGTCCTAAGTTATCCTTCCTTTTTGCTGCATTCCTAGTCTGCCTCGAGCTTAAACCCACCTGCTCACATGTTATCCTGCTGCTTATCTTTCCATTTAACTCCATACACCCTGTTGCTTGCCCTCCCCCCTGACTCAAAAGTTTAAAGCCCTACTGACCACCCTATTTATTCTTTTCGCTAGAACACTGATTCCAGATCGGTACATGCAGAGACCGTCCCAACGGTACAGATCCCCCCGGTTCCAAAACTGATGTCAATGCCCCATGAAATGGAATCCCTCTTTCCCACACCAATCCCTTAGCCACGTGTTTACTTCCCTAACTTTCTTATCCCTATGCCAATTGGCACATGGCTCGGGCAGTAATCCAGAGATTATGACCCTTGAGGACCTCTACTTCAATTTCCTTCCTAGTGCTTGATAATCCCTGAACAGGTCCTCTACCCTAGCTTTGCCTATGTCGTTAGTCCCAACGTGGACCACAACAACTGGATCCTTCCCCTCCCGCTCCAATATCTTTTCATATCTTTGCAAAGTCCAGCTTTGAATAGCCATCAATTTTGGAAAGAATGGGTGCACTTGTAAGCAAAGATAAGCAGGATTTAGGTGCGATGTAGGATTATCATAATGGTGTCTTAGATACTCTTCTGAGGGTAATGGAATGTTGGCATTTATCTCAAGCGGCTGGGTTACAAAGCAGGATTCAGCTGCACTAAGTCTTGCTCTAAAATATGGATGTTTGAAGGTACAACTGGGTAAAGGTGAAAACGTTCAGTACCCTAAACTATTAAATGCAAAGTTCTCTTCTTGCCCAGTGCCGAAACTCAATATCTGCCTTTTCAGAAATAAAGCTGTTCCCACAGATCCACTTCCTTGTGCTGTGTGGTGGCAGCACTTTTGGTCATGGTGCCACATTTACACAGTGATGGTTCTCTTTGTCACTGCTTGGGCTAGCTTGCCAAAGCCTCTAATTAGCTAACAATAGCAACCACACTCTTTGAATACACTTCTATTTAAACATTTTACAATGTTGCTGCCATGCTATCAAAAGCATGTTGTTCCTGATGGGTGCTAAGTTCGTAACTATTGAATCATTAGCCTCAGTACCCTGCCAAACAGCAGTAAGTTATCCAAATCCATCACTTGGCCCTCAGTTGCTGATGGGCACAGCATGTTCTTTGGATTGGTGACAGGTTTCTATTTTCTATTTCGTAACTGGTAATAGGGCACCAGTAATTTTAGTTACTTAGGTTATTTTACTGGAAATTGGTTCCACAGTGTGAATCAAAAGTGAGTGGGGTTACCTTTATGTGCAGTGGACAACATGCTATTTTGTGGTGTTATTTCATTGATAGGGGTTAGATATTTACTAACGATAAATCTAGCTGGTCACTTCACTCTGCTATGCAGGCACACAAAGTCAAAAATAGATTTCCTTGCCATTTGTGCTGTATTTGCTGAAATGTGTGTTGAGGTTCCCTATTCTTGAATAATCTCAGCAGAACATTATAAGGCATTCATTTCTGAAGAAGAGTCATTCTAGGAGGTTGAGAGCTGACATTATAGAGGTTTATAAAATTATGAGGGATATAGATAGGGTTGGTGGTAGGTGTCTTTCCCCTAGGATGGAGGATTTCAAGACTAGAGTATATTTTTAAGGAGAAAGATTTTAAAAAAAGACACAGGGGGTAGTCCATGTGTAGAATGAATGTCCTGAGGAAGTGGTGGATGCAGGCACAGGTACAACATTCAAAGGACACTTCAGTAAGTCCATGGATTGGAAAGGTTTGGAGGAATATGCGTCAGGAGCAGGTAGTTGGAACTAGTTTAGTTAGGGATTATGTTCAGCATGCACTGGTTGGACTGAAGGGTCTGTTTCCAAATTGTATGACCCTATGTCTCTAGACAAAATTGTCTCATGAAAGTGGGGTGAGAATGGGAAGCAAACAAGTTGGGAACATGGCATTTTTTCAGATCAAACATGAAATCCCTTTACCCTCCCAGGTAAATATTGAAGTTCCTCTGGCACTATTTCTAAGAAGAGCAGGTTTGTTCACCCTGCTGTCCTGGTTAATTTTTACCCCCTTGCCATCTAGATATATCACTCAAACATTACTCAAATTGCATCGCTGTATATGGAACCTTGCTATGCCAACTTTAGCTGTTGCACTTCCGACAACAGTGGCCAAATGCAAAAATATCTCAGTGGCTGTAAACTGCTGGTGCCTGAGATGTCCTATGGTCATGTATGAATGCAAATTTATTTATTTTTTAACCTTAAAGTAGCATATTGCAGAGAAGAGGGGATCCAAGAAAGAAGAAGTAGTGTTAGATGTTGAGATGCTTTCAGAACATATCTATCCAAAAAGTCTGCAGTCAGGACTAAGTGGGCTTCCCCAGAGTGCCTGTACAATTGGTTGTTATCGTCCTCATGCTATTAAGAATGATCTGCTTGTCTTTTTTTCTGCTATTTAACTCATTCGATTTTTTTTAATGACCTGGGTCACGATAGGGTTTTTGCAGCAAGCAATGTCAGGAAGAAATTGTCCTGTTTAATGGAAGACTTGCCCTTATCCACATCAATGGATTTTACACTGGCACCTTCCCAAACTGGGATCAGCTAATTCATCTCGGACTAAGGATTAAACTGGAACTGTGCTTTCCAGTGTTGGTCAGCTTCTCACTGGATACATTTGCTGATCATTTGGGGAACCTGTAGTTGATTTTTTTTTTATCAAGACTGAAACACTGTTGCTTCTTATTTTGTTTGTTTTAGAAAAATTTGTAATCTGCAGGGTCAAAACTTGACTGAATTTAAAATACAGTCGTGCAAGGGAATGTTTCTTGCAACAAGCACTACAACCAATAGGACAAAGAGAAAGACAAAGTAGAGTTGTATTTTACATTTTTCTTTTACTGTTACAAATTTCAGAGGAAATATGGAAATGGTGTTCTAAAATAGAAACAGAAAATTCTAGGAAGCATTCGGCAGTCAGGCAGGACCTGTGAAGGGAAGAGAGTTAACAGAAGGACAGCATTGTTAACACTTAACCAGAAGTAGACGGTAGAAGATGATTAAATTTGTAAATATATGAAACACCACTCAAACACGGGTGCATCTAACTTCCCAGTTTAATCTCTGAAAGTTTGAGGACATTGGGAGTAATCCACTCTGTAGAATCACAGCTATGATTACGTTGTATTGAAGAGATCTGTCCCTAAACCTTTTGCAGCAATCTAAACTTATATCTGGCCAGCCAGGTTAAACTAAGCTTAGGAAACCTGCCTGAGTGGATTGCAGTGGCAATGAAGGAATGATGATTGATTCCCAATCCAGGATTACGTGCAACTTGGAGGGGAAGGCCAAATGGTAATGGTCCCATGATCATGTTGTTGATCCCCTGCTCTTGTTCTTTGAGTTTGTGGAGGTTGTCAGTTTGGACAAGAAATGTGGGCAAGATGCACTAAGCGCATTTTACAAATTGTACCCTCTGCAGCCACAGTGCGCTGTAGCTGGAGTGAGTGAATGCTTTACATAATGGATGGGGAGCCAATCAAGTGGTTGCTTTATCTCAAAGGATGTTCATTTTTTGAGTATGTTGGAATTGTGCTTATCTTGACATCTATCACTTGAGCCTCAACTATTTATACTCTACACTAATCTCTCAGATGATGTGATAGCGTCTAAAGTATTAAGGTTTGTTGATGAGACAAAGTTAGATGGAGTTGGAAGCACTGATGAGGATGTAAAGAGGCTGCAAAGGGATATAGACGGTTGGGTGAGGGACAAGAACATGCGAGATGAGGACAAAGTGATGAAATTTGAAATGAACTACTTTGGCAGGAAACAAAAAAGAAAGCAGAACTTATTTTGCACGTTGAGAAACTGGAAAACTATCATGTTAAAAGGAACCTAAACATCCTCATGCACAATTTATTTTATTCATTCGAGAGATCCAAGCAACACCACCTGGGCCAGCATTTATTGCCCATCACTTGTTTCCATTGAGAAAATAATGGCAAACTGCCTTCACAAACCTCTGTAATTTATGTGGTGAACACCCATAATGCTGTTAGAAAGTTCTAGCATTTTCACCCAGCAATACTGAAGGATCAGCTATTTATTTCCAATTCAATATGATGAATGGTTCCAAGAGGAACTTGCAGGTAGTGATGTTTCCATGTATTTTTTGCCTTGGCCTTCTAGATGCTAGTGATTATAGGTTTAGAAGGTTCTACCCAAGACAGATGGTGAATTACTGTAATGCATCTTCTCGATGGCCAACAGTGCTGCTATTGGGCATCGGTGGTGAAGATGGTCACTGCTTGTGAATGTGGTGAAATCAAGTGGACTGCTTTATCCTGGATGGCATCAAGCTTCTTGAGTGTTTTTGGAGCTGTTGTGACATCGACAAATGGGGAATATTCCATCATATTCCTGTCTTGTGGTTTATAGGTGATGGGCAGGCTTTGGGGAGTCAGGAGGTGAGTTGCCCCCTGCAGGATGCTTAGCCTCTGATAGCCATTGTATATTTTCAGTTCAGTTGAATTATGGTTAATGGTGATTCCCAGGATGTTGATGGTGAAGGATTCAGTGTTGGTAATGGCACTGAATATCAAAGGGCAATGTTAGATTCCCATTTGTTGGAAATTGTCATGGCTTAGCATTTGAGTGTCATGATTGTGATCTGTCACTGGTCAGTTCAAACCTGGATATTGTCCAAATTGGATTTGATTTGATTTGATTTATTGGAGTACATGTACTTAAGTACAGTGAAAAGCTTTGTTTAGCAAATGAGGACATACAGATCATAGGGTGTTTCTACAGAGTGAGGCATACAAGGTTACAACTACACAGGAGGTGCACAAAGCAAGATCAACATTATTTGAAATCAAAGAGGTCCATTCATCAGTCCAATACGGGCAGGGACGAAGCTGTTCTTGAACCTGTTGGTGTGTGCGCTCACGCTTCTATATCTTCTGCTTGATGGATATGGATTGCTTTGGCATCTAAAGAGTTGTAAAAGGTGCTGAAAATTCTACAATCATAATGGAAAATCCCCACTTCTGACCTTAGGATGGAAGGCAGGTCATTGATGAAGCAGCTCAAGATGGTTGGGCCCATGACTGAGGAAATGCAAAAATATCCTGGAGCTGAAATGACTCACCTCCAACAATGACAACCATCTGCCTTAATGCCAGGTATGACTCCTACCAGGGGTGACTTTTTTCCCTGATTCCCATGGACCCCAGTTTTGCTATCCCACGCTTGGTCAAATGTGGTCTCGATGTCGAGAGCAGTCATTCTCACCCACCTCTGGAATTCAAACCTTTCGAATGAGGGCTGTAATGAGGTCAAAGTTTAATGACCTTGGTGGAACCCAAACTGAGCTTTACTGATGATCAACAGTCAAGTAATAGAGTGGTAATTGGATGGGTTTAATTTTTATACTTTTTTTGTACAAAGTTGTATATCTGTGCAATTTTTCACATTGTTAAGTAGATGCCAATTTTGTAGTTGTAATGGAACCAAAATTCCATCATCTAACATGGTCAGATTTGAACTCAGGTCCCGAAGAAACCATCTGGATCTCTGTATTACTAAATAAAAACTGAAAGAACTGTAGGTGCTGTAAATCAGGAACAAAAACAGAAGTTGCTGGAAAAGTTCAGCAGGTCTGGCAGCACCCTGGGGTCACCAGAGTTGAAACGTTAACTCTTCATAGATGCTGCCAGGCTTGCTGAGCTTTTCCAGAAACTTCTGTTTCTGTCTCTGGATTATTAGTTAAACAACATTACCATTACACCATTACGTTTCCCAATTATTGAAAACTAACTTGGAGTAATTGCAAACAATTAGGAAGAGAAATGGTATGTTGGTGGTTGCTCCAAAGTGATTAGTGTACATTTGTACAAAGCATTGATAAGGCCACATCCAAGTACTGTGTGCATTTAGTATCTCGTTATCTAAATGAAGACATACTTACCTTCACCAGACAGAGGTCTGTGATGTGAGTATTTTCATGCATGAAGAGATTGGATAGACCAGGTATATGATCTGGGGCTTAGAAAAACGACAAGTCATCTAATTAAAATGTAAAATTGTAAAGGCTCTTTGACAGGGAAGATGCAAAGAAAAATATATCCTGGAGCTGGAAACCTAAAACATAGGGTCATGTTCTTAAAATAAATGGTCAGTCATTTATGATTGTGGTAGGGAGAAATTTTTTCACAAATATTTAAAAGCATTTGCTGTATTTTTTTTATCCCAGCGAGTTACAGGATGCTCGGTTATTGGCAATATTAAAAACTGATGTTGATAGATTTATGGGTACTGAGGAAATTAAGGAATGTGGATCTAGAGCAGCAATGCAGAATTAAGGTGGAAGGTCAACCATGAACTTCTTGAATTGCAGAGAAGCCTCAAAAGTCCACGTGGGTCTACTCCAGCTTCTATTTCCTATGGTCTTATCACAGTTCTGGCTTGTGCCTTGGAGATGCTGGAAAGGCTTTAGGGAGTCAGGAAATGAGTCACTTGTTTTAGAATGACTAGCTGTGACCTGCTTTTGGAGTGATAGTATTTATGTGGTTGGTCTAGTTGAGTTTCTGGTTAATGGTAACCCCAGGATGCTGATAATGGGAATTTGATGACGATAATATGACAAACATCAAGAGGAAATAATTATGTCCTCTCTTGTCAGAGATGATCATTTTCTGTCATTCGCGTGGCATTAATTTCACTTGCCATTGTTACAACTGAGGTACTAGGAGTGCACTGTCTCTCTGTAGTCCCACTATTCCATGTGTCACAACAGAAATTAATTGTTTCACCAAGTCATCAATGTGGCCAATCACATACTTCTTTATATTAGACTTAGAATAGAAAAATCTATCAACCAGGTTCCTTTAATACACACATAATTATTCATTTATTATAAACAAAATTTATTTAATGTTAACGCAAAAACTGGTTCACAGATGCAGTTTGCAAAAGGAAATATAAATGTGTACCCCACTAAACAATCCAAACCACACACAAAAAACAAAAACACACACATTCTGGATAAAGGGAAAAATGGTTTTTTTGCAGAGATTCAGTTTGGGAAAAAAAAAACGTACACATTTGGCCAAGAACTCTTAGTTCTTGAAGGGAAAAAAAGAAGTTATGGAGTGCCAGCCGGCCATTCTGCTGCTCCAAGACTGATGTCACCAAATGGAAGCAGGTATTGCTGAGATTTGTGCCAAGGTTTTCTTAGGACACATGGTATCAAGGATTCTTTGTGACACCCTTCAGGAGAATAATCAGGGCACAGACTGGACCATGGCTGTCAATACCACATTGGACCACAAGAGATTTTCAACAAACAGGAAAGCTGGGCTAGGATGCTCTTCACTTTCTTCAGGCTGCCACCAATTGGAAAATCCAACAATCTCCAAAGCAGATGTTGCAAACTGACAGCCATAAATCCAGGCAGTGGCGTCTGCAGTAAACATGCATTTATTGCAAGGCATGTAACTCTTCAGAAATGCCTTACTAAAATAAAGTTCCACTGTCCTTTCATTGGGATCTTAAAATAAAATTAAGTATCCACAACCCTTCAAATTCAAGTTCAATAAAATGCTTCAAAACCAAGCTTTTGTAACACCATTCATTAAGCCAAGCCTGAATGTTATCCAGGTTTTGCTGCATGTGGAGGTGGACATCATGGTTTGAGGAGCTGTGAATGGAACTGCATGCCGAGCTCTCATGAGTGAACAACCCCACGTCTAATCTTGTGATGGAGGGAAAGCTAAAGATGATTGGACCAAGGATGATTGGTCTCAAGTAACTGCAGGCACCTTCCTTTGATCTTAGTCTACCTCCCGCCAGTGGAGAGATTTCCCCAGACTCACATCTCTTCAGTTTTATCTGTGCTCTTGATGCCTGCTTGATCAATTGTGACCTTGAGGTAAAAAGGAGAAACACTATCCTGGAATTCAGATACTTTATCAATATTTGGACCAAGGCAGCTATGAGGTCAGGAGCTGAGTGACCTTGATGAAACCAAAATTGTGTGTTGTTGAGCAATATCTTTTGGTAACATTGTCAAGAACATCTTCCATCATTGAGCAACGATGGACGTTTTCCTTCCCTAAAGGACATGTGAACCAGATGGATTTCTTCCCACAATCTGGTAATTTCATGGCCACAATTACAGATAGTAATGTTTTATTCCACATATTAATATTTTTATTAACTGAAATCAAATTGCCTGGTAGTACAGAACTTAAACATTGATAAAAGAAGACACAAAGTCAAAGTATTTCATCATGCACTTATCAGGACAAGAATGCAAGAAACCAGGCTTGGAAAAGGAACACCAATTTATATGACATGGGAAGATGATGCTGATAGGTAGGGTTATATGTACATGGAGCAGTTGACAGTCAGCAATTGCTAATCTTTGAGAGTGCTCTGAATGCCATAACTATGTTTCCAATATATTTCTCCCTTTAATTTCTTATCTTAGTTTCTTTAGTTTCATTTTCTTTGATAATTTCTTAAATATCTGTGTGTATGTTGGGTGAGGATATATTAGTGTGGAGGAAGCGAGTCATTCATTTTTTAGAACTATCTATGGACATGCTCCTGCCCTTGTTTAATGTCTACCTTTGTCTCCACTCTGAAGCTTTCACCATTTGTAATATTAACATGATTGTCAAGGGTGTTTTCTGAATCCCATCATGGTTTTGAGGATTTCTGCTCATTGAAGTTGATGGGGTATAAAAAACACATTTGTGATTGTGCAGTTGTGGAATATTTTTCCTCTTTAGTCTGTTTGTGTTCTACACTATTTCTCCCTGTCAGCATTGTTGTGTTTGTGTTTAGTGCTACCAATATTTGTGGTTATGGCCAAAAATGCTAATATTATGGATGCAGAATTGCTCCTGATTATGGTTAGGATGATAATGGGCCTCAGTATGATTTGTACGTCCAGCGCCATCATTCCTGTAGCCAGATGGATATCCAAGTTGGTGGTTGGGTAGGAACACAAATGGCAGCTGGGACCACTGGGGATATTCCCAACTATTGGGAAGGGAGTGAAGCACTGCCATTGGGAAGATGGGGGACAGGCAAACAAATGGGCCAGGCGAACACTCATGCACCTAAGGTAGCTTAGGGTCATGTTTGTCTATTACATTTTTTAATCTTGTCCAAATCCTCACTTGGCTATCATGAATTTGGGGGGATTGCAGGATGGGAGGAGAGTTGAGGTTCTCATGCAGCCTGCAAAAGTGCCCATTTTTCCTAACTTAAGCTTTGCAGTTTTTCACTTGGTGCCAGTTTTAGTATTTTTATGTTGTCTTTATTTATTTTCCTTAGGACCATTTTTGCCGCAGGGAATTGTAGTTCATATATTGGTCCCAGTTAAGCACATATTTAGCATACAGGTCACATAATGTAATTTCCCCTGATGTAACAATAAATGTTATAGCTGAGCAAAAGTGTGCAACTTAACTGAAAGGGCAAAATGGGTCGGCACAGGCTTGGAGGGCCAAAGGGCCTGTTCCTGTATTGTATTATTCTTTGTTCTTTTTACTTCCTTGCCATGTTATTCCATAGCTTCCTTCCCAGGCCGCATTAAGGTGATGCATTCACTCTGGAGAATTTTGTGGGAAGTCTTGTCTCATGTGTTCGTAAACACCCAGATTTAAACTGAGCTGAAATGTAACATTGAGGCATTGCACATAAAGCCATTGTGATGAGAAAAACTTTCAAGGCATCTTGTCGTCTTAAAATTGTCTGGATGCACTGCCCTGTTAGTGACATGTCAATCAGACAAATGGCAATAAAAGACAATAAATTGTCAGTGTTGGCATCGGTGTCCTAATCCTGAGAATGAGTAATACCAAAAAATGACACAGAGAGGTGAGTGTTCAGTCACCTTCAGACTTCATCCATTTCCTCGTCAAATTCTCTACAAAGGAATCACTCACAATGTTTTATTAATTATGCCTTTGATTTGACCATTTAGGGCACTTGCTTCCAGTCTTGGTCCACCCATTCTGGTCCCTTCTCTCCTGCGATGCCATCTTCTGATACTGTTATGGGCCCCAACTGAACTAGGGAATGGGAAAAAAAAAGTACATTTTTGACAATACTATCCTAGAAGTGGCCATGAAATCATGGATTTGGCTTTCCTTTCCCTTTCCAGCAGGTTCTGTAGTCTCCTACTAGACCTACAGTGGAAGTTCATCAGAAACCTTGTGAATATTAATTTTTTAAAATTTCAAATATAATGCATTTCTTTTGCCCTCTTTACATTCCATCTGTATAGAATAAAGCAGAATTTAAAATATTTGTTTATGATTGCTAGCATGGATCTTCAAATCTGCAGTAAGTTACAATGAAAGGAACAAAAAATGTACTTTGAAACATCGTCACTTGTAAATTACTAATGCTGGTGTGGTGTTCGCCAAAAGTAGAATAAATAACAGGGGTTGGAGATTTATACAAAAATCAATTCAAGATGACAGCCTGCATGACCTGCTCATCTTTTAGACCCAGGAATGGCGTGGTTCAATGAATTCCCTGTCTTAAGTTATGTTTATGGCCACTCCCCATTGTTTATTCTATATATGAATCACAAATGTGAAGAGTTCGTGTGTGTAATGTGTAGAAAAAGACATAATAAATAAAGGCTTCCCCTCCTTTTTGTACATTTCCTATGCTGGTGCTGAAGGACTAGGAGACTAAAATGTCTGCAAGTATTAAAAGGGATGGTAGCAGAACTCCAGATTCCAATAAGAGCCTTTATAAACTTCAGATGCACGGGGTAGGGGATGCAATATTGATTTGGAGGTGTTTGATTTAGCGGCAAACCATAGCAAGAAGTGATCTCAGAAACAAATTTTCTATTTAATATGCGCAACTGGTTGCATAATGGTAGATTGTTAAACGTGTGAACCAATGTGTTTTTACAGCTTTACATCTACGAAAGGATGAAAATCACTAAATATCCCACTTGTGTTAATTCAAGATGAAGTCGAATAAAGGAATCTGATGCAGTCAGTGTAACTCTGGCCAGGAAAAGTAGCAATAGCTACTAAACAACACAATCCCTTTCACCAGTATTGTTAGATGCTAAAACCTGCAGCAGTGATTTATAATTTGGAACTGCACATTCATTTTCAGTCAGTATTTGTTCAATGAATACTTAAGGTTGCCTGAATCTCACTGTTACAGATCTTCAAATCATTCATGACTTTTCAGGGGAGGTGAAATGGTGTTTAAATTGTTTGTGAGCATAAATTGAGAGTCTTGAAAGTGTCAGAATAAAACATAGAAATGTGATACAATTGTTTACAATCTTCTCCATACTTTTTGATGCTGTTCTCCTACCTGCAAGCTAACATTTCGCTACTTCTAATTTCAAGATTAATCCTATTAATGTGGTCATTTAGAAAACTGCGCTCTTGCTCTGTGTATACTGCTGTTGAGAAGATACCACTTAAGACAAAAACATGTAATAAACAATATTGCAAGTACACAGCTCATAACATGGCAAGTTTTTGAGATCTGTTCAGGTTTTGGATGAGACCCTCGGTCAAAAATTAATGTGCTGTTTTATTTTCAGATATTTAATATTTTGAATTTCCTTTTAAGGCTGCATAATGTCAAACTTTGAAATCAGATCCAATAATTTTATGTTTTAAGCTGTTCACAGAAAGGATTGGCCATTAAGATCCTATTTCTAATATTCTGTAAAATGTTTAAGTTAGAATCTTTGTGTTTCAGTCTGTGGGTTGGTTCGCAGATAAATTTAGCTCCTATGCTAATTAATATTGCGTTACATTCAGATTATGACAATAAGAATAGTTTGTTAACAAGTGCTTTCCACCAGTGTAAAAATCCCATAGCATCAGCACTCTAAACATGAATGTAGGTTGACGGTTTCCCTTAATAACCACCTTATTACATGTAGTGTTGATTGGCTAATTCAATAAAATTGAATAGACACATACACTAACACCACAGAGTTCTGGTGCTCCTTAATACAATGGGCTATGCCTTTGTACTATCACCTGGATGCCTAAACTTGCGTATGGCATATTGTCCACAACTGTTGCTTGTATCTTTTACTTTTGCCTTTACCCAATGTTAAGGCCCCCAAAAAACTAGTTTTCCGAAAATTGCTTTTCCATAATCTTGCATTGTTAGGTTGAAAATACAGCCCCAGTGCTAAAAGAGCAGATGGCACTCACATTGCCGTATGCCACCTGAAGAAACCTACTTTTTCAAATGGACCTCTATGCCTCTAATGGTACTAGTTGCAATGTTATCTCCAAAGGCATCCTATGTATGAAAACAGAGCCATATTACTGTTGCAGCATAAACCACTATTAATTTGAATATATTCTGACCTTGTTCAATTGTTTAAATGACTATTAGCCTCAATTATGAACAATTGGCCTCTTATAATAAAGGTGTGCAAATAGGAAACAAAAAAGAAAGAAAAATGCGCAAATTATTCAGCACTTCTCACAACCTGGGGATCTCTAAAAGTGCTACATTGAAAGTCAGCACGATTCTTTGAATGGTCACTATTATAGTGTAAGAAATGTGCAGTCAATTTATACACAAATGTGTAATGTGAATATAATGAGATAATTTTTTTAGTGATGTTTGTTGAGGGAAAAGATATGGCCAGGAGATCTACAAGGTAGAAGGAAGTAAGTTTTTCTGCAAATATCCAAAGCCTTAGTTATGCCACATGTGAAATGCTGTTATGGGATCTATGATGTGGACGTGCCAGTGTTGGACTGGGGTGGACAAAGTCAGAAGTCACACAACACCAAGTTTTAGTCCAAAAGGTTTTGTTTGAAATCATAAGCGTTTGGTGCGCTGCTCCTTCATCAGATGAAGTGACTTCACCTGATGAAGGAGCAGTGCTCCAACAGTTTGTGATTTCAAATAAAACCAGTTGGACTATAACCTGGTGTCGTGTGACTTCTGATGTTATGGGATACATTGGAACGAGTACAGTGTAGATTTGTCAGAATGTCTTTGTTTTCATTTCTTCAGTCATGGTATGTGGGCATTGCTGACTGGCCAGCATTTATTGCCCATCCTTAGTTATCAGGGTTCTAATGAGAAATTACATAAACTAAGATTGTATTTTAAACCTGAGGTTGATAGAGTTTTGCCAGCCATGAGTATTGAGAGTTGTATGTGGAGCTAAGGCAGGTACCTGAAGTTAGATTATGGAACAGCCATGCCCTCATTGTTTGGGGAACACGGTGAATTACTGATGCTTGTTTCTCAGTTCCCAGGACGTAGAACTTGTGATATCCTGAGAAAGCAGTCAGACACTTGATTTAATGTCTCATCTGTAAAACAGCACTGCAGACAGTGCAGCATCCCCTTGTTATAGTGTTATGAATAAATTAGATCATAGAAATGACAAGGGTGCATAATTTCAATATCAATGTCCAATATGATGGAAAGAGACTTTTCCACATGGTGGCAGGATTAATGACTATGTGAAGTACCTTTAAGGTAAGGGGCAAAAGGTTTCAAAGGGATGTGAGGAAAATCCTTTTCACCCAAAGGGTTGGGGAATCTGGAACTCACTGCTTGTAAGGATGGTAGAAGCAGAAAAACTTAAAACATCTAAGAAGTATTTAGACCTCCACTTGCAATGTGAAGACAATCAAAACTATGGACCAAGTGCTGGAACATTTGACGAGAAATGTTAAATGGATGTTTTTGACTGGCACAGACTTGATGGGCTGAAGGACCTTTTTTTCTGTCATGTAGATCTCCATGACTCTATGACATTCTTTGGCTGTGTTAATGGATTCCCCACTAAAGCCTATCAAGTGGACAGAAATGCATTCAGCCCCCTCGCCGCAGTGAAATTTATTATGGTTGTACCTACATAACATTTCCACTGAGCAGCCTTTAGATTTTACTCATATAACCTACGTACTTCGTAGGAAATGATTTTATTGACTGGAAAGAAAGGGATTTTTCAATATCTGCTTGAGAAATATTACTATGCATTTATACAAGGTGTGAAAGTAATGTTACAGTGGTCGAAAATATATAAACGCGAGCGTTTTGAGGCACGAACAAATTTCTCCAGCCGCACCATTGGATTTCACAGCAAGTGTGTTGATTCCAGTTTGTGTTTCTGGAAGGGTTGCCGTGCTCCTCCTTTCATTTATTGTGTGAGATCAGGCTGCTCGCTGACAGTACGGGAGCAACAGCTTGCGGGTTATGGTGTTCACGTCAGTTTCAGGGAGAATATTGCACTCAGTGTGCCTCCCAATGCAGTCGAGTGCGTAGGGGTGCAGCTTCAATCTCCCCTGGACTGAAAAATCCAAGCTGCCATATACTTAAAAAAAACAGACTGTAAATGATTCCTATTCCTTGGTTCACAGAACATCCGATGCGGTGCCCAATCAGCTGAAAAACCTTCACAGACGTCAGTGGCTGTTTTGAACACTGGTGTCTGCAGCTGCTCGGAAAGTGGAGCCTCCATTACAGCGTCTCTATTGATTTCTGAATTAAAATGCACAAGAGCTCGCCGCAGAAGCACAAGCCTAGAAAACGGCAGACACAGCTGAGGAGAAAAGTCACACGTCTTTTTTTTTCCCCTTTCCCCCCTCCCATTCTGTGTCACAAGGACTTTGCCTTCGGTTCAGAATTTGCTCGTATTTTTGTTTATTTGGAAGACCCCAGACACCTCTCAATTTGGTCTGCCTGTGCCAATCAGCCCTGAGTAGAGGTGCTTTGCTGCAAGCGTACTCGCCAGTCAGGCAGTGAGGCGCAGTAGTTCCGCCCAGACGTGTGCCTTTGCCATTTTCATTTTAATCAGTTTGATCAGGATGTCTGCTGATTCATTTTGCAGGACAGCCCCTTGAGGACCGGGGTGGAAGCCTGACGCGAGCCACTGTTGCATCATTGCAGCATTCTATATCAGCGAGACTGCAGCAAGCCCGGATTAGTACCTAGTATTTAAATCAAAACCCACCCCGATACAGTAAACCATGCCCAACCCCCAGTCAAAAAGCCAAAAAAAAAACAAAATGCAATTTGCAACAAAGAAAGCTTAGGAAATAACTGCTTCGATGACCAGGGCGATATTTTGTAAGAAAATCCATAATCATTCATTCACAAAAAACCCCAGAAAATTCAAAAATATAGATTAACTTGCCCGCTCTACCTGTTTCAGAGTGCGTGATTTTCAGAACTGACAACCTTATTATGCAGCACCTCTTATTATTGATATTATTCTGCTCTCGGTTGCCATGGCCACATAGCAAGAGACATTCAATTTTCTGTGTTCCATCATCATTATCTATGAGGCCATCTGTTGTGGAAAATGAATTCAGTCTCATTTGCATGACTGATAAGCATTTTTTTTTATCTATTTAACAGAAGGTCATATGCCGGGGATTTGAAGCTGGTAAAAAGATGTGAAAAAAGCCTATCGAGAGGATGAGTGGGAGTGTGTGCATTAGTGGATGTATGTGGAAGTATAACAGATCCCTTAGGCCTGGTAGCCTATCGTGCTGCATTTGTCATCCTTGCCAAGGCGACATTTTTACCTAGGCTTCTGCACAGCGAAGAGTGTTGTTCCCTGCAGTCTGATTCAAGTCACAGTATTTTGCTTATTGTGGTGGGTGTAGTTTAGTTCTCTTTTTTTTTTGCTTCCCAATTTTTCTGGAGAGTCTTCTCACATGCAGATGTTGCTGATGTGGGTTTGATGAGATTCCTTGCTTTTTTTTTATTTGTATCTGTGCTGTGCTCTAGTAACTGCGTTGAATGAGAAAGTAGGAATAACACAGGCAGTGTCGGCTGTGATCCAGTTATATTTGGGCAATGGTTTAAAAAATGTAATGAAAAATGGTCATTTCTGCGAAAATGCTGCATAATGCCCTTTGAGTTTATTTATTGAATCCGGTGGTCCCGTCCTCAGTTGTGTTTGTTGGTTACTAATGATAGCTGTGCACCCTATCCTTTTTGATACAATATTTAGTCATCTGCCTTCCAATCTTGTGGTAAAACTTGATCATTGATTGTTATTTGTTGAAGCAATGTATTTGGTATGAAGTCAGGACACACACTTAAAAGTGCTTAGAAGTTATTATATTTGCATGTGCCTATAAGTATTTGCTGCCATATTTTCAAATACCTAGCTCAACTTGTAAGTAAAGAAAGCCGACTATGTTATCGAACAAATATCAAAATATATTCTGGGCTTCCATAAATTTTCAGACATGTAAAAAGAAAAGACACAGGGCTTAGAATTAGAGGCAGCAGATTTAGGCCTTAAACTGAAACTATCAAACTTGAGCTACATGACAGAACTTTCAAAATGCTGTTTTCAATTTGTCTCAATTCTATCTTCACAAAATTAGCTTAAATACTGCAAAGTTCTAAACAATTCTGAATCAAGGTTAATATATAAAGGGTAAACTTACTTTAAAATAGTTTAGAAGTTCTCTTAAAACTATACAAAATATAATTAGTTGGTCTTCATATAGTTTACCTTTAAATATTACCACATCACATTGACAAAGAGCACCATAATTTTCAGTGTCTCTTTTACACAGGCATTATTACTCTGCAAAGCTTTTATTGCTTTACTCTGGAGCTGCTTAACATTTTCAAGCCTCTGCGCACTGCAGATGCAAAATATTTATTCGATTGCTTCTAAGTTTGGGAATCACTAGTGACAGTTTCGGGTTAAATAAAGTATGGTGCTACAGTTCGCCGTTTTCTTTTGTCTGTCATTGCTTTTTTTTGCAAAGTAACTTTTGATTTGTTCTAACTCCAAGATTAATCTAACTAATGTGATAATTTAAGGACGTACGCTTATCTACTATTAATCGGCGAGCATTGCTATTTGGGTTTATACATCAGTCTATTTGCAGGTTATTTGAAAGGGTAGCTTCAGTTGGAAAATGTGTCTGAATGGCCCGTCAGCACTGGGAGCTGTCCATGGCTGACGTTCTGAGCTCTGACTGACCCCCTACCGGCTAACAGGCAGACTGAGAATTACTCTTTTGCTTTACCTTAGTAATGCGTCATGCTGATTTGTTAGCTAAGGATGTTTCGTTGTGTTGGGGGCTTAATAATGCATCTAGCGTGCTCCTTGTTGTGATAGGTGCAGAATATATCTTGAGCATTCCAGTGCAATTTTAGAATGCTGATTGTCTGAAGTCTTAATTGTAAAAGCAATTAAATCGTTTGTGTAACTTTACTACTCTGAAACTTTTTAAGATCAAAGTAAGAAGTATTGCATTGGATATCTGACAGTATTGATGAAGATACTAGCACATAAAGATTAATATAGGAATTAACTTAGGATACAACTCAGTGAATCATAATTTCCTAATTATATCTCATTTATGATTTAGAACCGATACATTTGCAGTGCTTAAAATATTTTAAAAATCTCTTATTACAAATAACAAACTTAAGAGAATATTTAAATGTTAAATATTTCATGGTCAGCACACTGTTGTTGTACTGTTGTGTTGTGTGACAAATATTTTTTATAATTTTTATAATTGGAGATACAATGTATTGGTTCATTTTGAGGTGGGAAAGCTATGGAAGTTTATGTTCCTAATTTGGTTGACAAAAGGAAGTGTCAAATGTGTTTTCCAAGGTGCAAAGGAAATTAGTGCTCAGATGTTTAACCTGATAATTCATATACTTCATCCAATTTAAAAAAAAGTAATGATGTGATGCAGATCACTCAGATTGTTACTCTAATCTGTACTATCTCTAAAGCTCAAAACTCTAATTTTCTTCTTGTAAGTTGGTAGTTTTCATTTTTGTTGACTTGATTGGCATGCCATAAGTATGAATTTAATGTTATGGCCTTTTGCAAATTTTCAAGTTTTTAACTTTACATCAAGAGGATAGGCTTTTTTTGTTCACATTTTCAGCTTTTCCCTATATTACATTATATACAGCACTGCACATTATACCAGGCACATACAGCTCCAGAGAGTCAAAGACCCATGGGTACTGTATTAGTAACACAAGGTATACAACCCCAAACCATGGTCTAGGAGAATCGACCACAGAATTGATGACAGTGTTAGGAAACACTTGTCACGTATGCATCTATTGTTCTGATATCCACGAAATTTTGGCCACACATTTTGATTTGGATGGAATACAACTTTTCCTGATGTGAGACTCTAGCTAAAGAAGAGGTAAGTCAGCAAATGCTGGTGATTTTAAACTGCTGCAGAAGGATTGTCTCTTAAGGGAGCTCATATTCGATGCATGCTACATAGCTAGGCTTTCTGCAGTCTCTTGTCTGTCTGATGCCCTTAAGCTGAGGTTGTGTTTGATTCAGCAGCCATCACGGAGTATGTGCACTTACTCCTTTGCTCCCTTTTATTGTTGTTTTTAACTATGAATTTTCAGCTTCTGTCTCGGCCTGTTGATATTTCCACTAGGACTATTATCACTTTTGTCCATGTGGCAGAGCTTATTAGCATACAGATGAACAGCAGTGGTCTCCGGGAGTTTTGAAAAAGGCTGGACACATACAGGTGAAATGTGCAATTAGACAAATGGGAAAAAAAGTACTGAGGTGGGTGGGAGCGTTGAAAATCAAGTTTATTGTTGAAGTTTACTGTTTTAGAGCAGATTAAACAATTTAATGGATGATGCACTGCAATATGCAAGCCAGGTTTTGATTTTGCTTTTGAAATGTTTCCTTGATAGTCTCAGGCCTAGTTAAGAGTGCAGAATCTGACTGCAGTGGATAGGGAGTCCCTGATCTCTCCGACTTCTTTATATCTGGGAGGTCACTAAACATCCAGTAAGGTAATTATTATTTATTTTGTGTATTTTTTTGTTACAAAGCTTAGTTCAGTCGTTGTAAAATGTATATTGGATTTGAAAACTGTTGTTAATTGCAAAAGGAAAATGAAGTTGAAAGTTTCAAAATTATAATGGCAGTTTTTTTGAAATGTAATTTCTTTAATGCAGCATGTCAATCGAATAATTTTTAGTTTGTGTCAGCTATATTTGTGGATATATGTAATGTGTTAGTGCTCGGACAAGTTTGGTTTCATGATGGATAAAGAGGAAATAAATCAATATTACAGAATGCGTGAGATTATCTATCATAACATGATTTTCTGAATGCAGTTGTTATTAATAATTATATGCTTATTATTTATAAGTAGCTGTATACTTCAGCCGGTGCTTTTTATTCTCAGTCACAAAAGAATGTGTACATTTTGTTATTCCAAAAATAAACAGAATAAATACAAACAAAAATAGGGTCACTAACTGAGATAACAAAATGCAGAAATAGGAGGTTTGTAAGGCAGCAGGTTACAAACTTTTGATAGTAGCTGAAATGCTGAGTAGCAAAACGGTAAAGATTCACTAGCACAGGCAGCATGTTTTAATTTTATTAAACCAGTCGCATAAAATTCAAGTGTCTGCCTTTGGCACCACAGAATTAACTTAAAAATACTGCAGTTGGAGTGTTGCCTATAAAATGTGGAAAGTATGCTTCAGTGTTTAATAGCTATTTAAAAAGAAAACATAGTTTCGTGTCCATGTATTGGTAAATTATTTCAAATAGAATGGAAAATGACAGAAACCATTTCTGAATCACAGTTTTCCTTTCCCTTAAATAGAAATAAAATAGCTGGTCCTTTTCCATTCACGTATGGTTAATGTAGAATTTTGCCTTCCACTATCTTAACTTATTGCATATAGAAGAATTACACCATATGTCAAATTAAATATTCATAGCATTACACATCCTAGTATTTAGTACAGCTTCCTCGTTGGCTATAAATAGATCAGGAACATGAGCCATGCAAAGCAAAAGAAAAAGCAAGAATATCAAAACAGTAACAAATCCATGGTTAGTTATTTAAACATCTTCTCATCATGACCATTGCTTACATATAATGTTACCTAGCAACAGTTTTGAAACAAATTTGAAGAAATATGATCGCTAGGAGATCTGAGGACTGTAAATAACAAGTCAACATTATGTGTGCAACCAGTGTATGATGGTAAGAGATAATGTGCGGCTTTTGTGCAAGTACTTGAACTTGCAGATGCAATGTACAAAAACTGAATTGAAATTTTACATACCACGACAATGTGTTTTTCTTCACAGTGAAATGAATCAAAAGGCCTTTGCACATTTTGACAGAGAGCGCATCTTCTTTTGTCACAGTGTATCTGGCCTTTATTTAAACTGTAAGAAGATCAAAACTGCATAATGTAATTCATTCAAAATTTATCCTTAGTTTTATTCCCATCTGAGCAAGTACCCAGTGCAGTCATTCCCTTCAGTGTTTTCCATTGTATTTGAGTGATACAAAGTATTTTTAAAAAGTTTTTAAAAAATCCTTGACACTTGTATTGGCGACCGTAACTTCATTCACCTAGTGAATATGCTTTAAATTGAGGAAATTAAAAGAGATAATTTTAGCAGTATTATTGTCAGCCTGTCAACGAATAAATCTGTAAGTTTTTTTCTCTTTGCAGAGGAGAAATCACACTTTGAAATTACTACATTATTATAGATAGTTGAATGGGTACGGTACAGTCACCAGTGACTGAAACTTTTCATGCACATTTTTTGGTTATTAGTAGGTGCTGAGCTTTCTCTTTGATTGGAGATTAACTTTAATTTTACTACCATGCCATGTTGAGGTATGGAATATTATTTTGATGTGCCTTGAGCATTTCAAATTTTGAAAAATTAGAATATTTCCAATGAACTAAAATAATAACCAAGACTATGCTGTATTGAATAAAAATACATGAAATACTCTAGGTATATATGTGTATTGCATGTTAACCCACAAGATCGCTAGTTGATTTTTGGTTGTTTGCATGTAAGGAATACAAAGTACCACTTTGTTATTGATTAAGGATAAACTGTGGGCGGTTGGTATATATTTCTTTTGTTTGCTTAAATTCCATCTATTTATTTGTGTTGAAATTGAACAACAGACTATCCCAATTTCAACCTCAGCAGTTTTCACAAGTTAATCCGTACTTCCTTGGCCACGTTTTCCACTGTGAAATGTTCTGTATAATGTTGTGTTTGAATGTTGATGCCAAATGATCAACATTTCTATTGTTGTTTCCAAAGTATGAATGAGTTGAACAAACGATAATGTTTAGCACGGGATGTTTAGATCCAAATTGCCTTTTCCAATCCTGAGCTGATGCAAGATGGAGGATGGCTGAGTTACTCAAACAGCTGCTGTGGGAATCTCGAAATGAGTGATTTCCAAACATAAGATTTTTAAAAATAAATTAGTAAAGCAATTTTAAATCTGTGGCTGTTTCAATGTTTCTCAGTCATTTGATCTCACTGAGCAGAAGGATGTGTTGGGATATCAAACAGTATTTTGAAATATCAGAACGTTAATTTTAACCTTTCCTGCCAGGCTTTAAAGGAGCAAATAAAGCTTTAAAATTTGGGAAGGGGTTGGAATCTACTCACAGCCCATTGCCATTTTAAAGTCAATCCTGATTTCGGTGGAGAAACTGACTCAGTTTGGAAACTGGTGGATGCTAAAGCATGTTTTTAAATAGGAGTTCCATGACCTTACTTTCATCCTGATGCAATATTAATTGAACAGATGCAAGGTATTCCTTGCAAACAATCAGTACAGTCTCATGAATTTGCCTTTAGAAACTGACTGATGACCTGTCGGAGAATTTAAAGGGACACAGGCCCCATTAATACCGATCAATAGGATTTCTATGCTTTTGTGATCAGTGTATCTAATTCAATATTGGGAAAACTGAAGCCTTTGTTATCAGTTTCCTGATTAGTGATTCCATCCTCCTCCCTGGGAACAGTCTGAGATTATGTCAATTTATTGGCAACCTTGGCGTAACATCTGATCTTGTGGTGAACTTCTAATGGCCGTATTATAACTAAGACTGCTTGTTTCTAACACTATACTGTTGCTCAACTGTGCCCTTGTCTTAGCTCATCTGCTGTTGAAACCTTAATTCTCATCTTTGTTGCCTCTAGAATTGACAATGCTAGTGAATTTCTGGTTGTTCTCCACATTTTGCTTTCTGCAAACATGACATAATCTGAAAACTTTTGTATTTTTTTAAATTCATGGTAAGTCTCTATCCCCTATCACCCCTGTGCTCATTGATCTACGTTGGCTCCTGGCCAAGCAATGTTTTTACTTGAAAATTCTCATTCTTGGTTTTAAATTCTCAATGTCCTCAGCTCTCGCTATCTTGGTAATCTCCTCCGACCAAATACATTTATAGAATCTCTTCCCTGGGCAAACTAGGAGAGCAATGTGTCAGGAGGTGATTAACCTTTTAAGGAGCACCCTGGTCCTGCTGGAACAGAGAACCATCCTTCATTGGAATCTCAACAGTTCGCCACTAGCCTGAACTTTCACCTCATACCCCGTTCAGACTGCCTCAGGGGACATCACTACCATCTCTTAGACTTGCAGTGTGCAGCAGATCACCAAAGACCTCTTAATCAGAACCAGCTAGTAAGACATAAGACATAAGACATAGGAGCAAAAATTAGGCCATTTGGCCCATCAAGTCTGCTCCGCCATTCAATCATGGCTGATAAGTTCCTCAACACCATTCTCCTGCTTTCTCCCCGTGACCCTTGATCCCCTTGATAATCAAGGACCTATCTATCTCAGTCTTAAATGTACTCAATAACCTGGCCTCCACAGCCTTCTGTGGCAGTGAATAACATAGATTCACCACCCTCTGGCTGAACAAGTTTCTCTTTAACTCCATTCTAAAAGGTCTTCCCTTTACTCTAAGGCTGTCCCCTTGGGTCCTAAACTCTCCTACCAATGGAAGCATCTTCCCAACATCCACTTTGCCCAGGCCATTCAGTATTTTGAAAGTTTCAATTAGATCCCCCCTTATCCTTCTAAACTCCAATGAGTATAGTCCCGGATTCCTCAAACGTTTCTCTTCTGTTAAGCTTTCCATTCCTGGGACTATTCTCGTGAACCTCCTCTGAACCCGCTCCAGGGCCAGTACATCTTTCCTGAGATATGGGGCCCAAAACTGCACACAATACTCCAAATGTGGCCTGGCCAGTGCCTTATAAAGCCTCAGTGGTACATCCCTGCTTTAATATTCAAGTCCTTTCAAAATAAATGCCAACATTGCATTTGCCTTCCTGCCTACTGACTCAACCTGCAAGTTTACCTTGAAAGAATCCTGTACTAGAACTCTCAAGTTTCTTTGCACTTCAGACTTCTGAATTTTCTCCCCATTTAGAAAATAGTCCATGCTTTTGTTCTTCTAACCAAAGTGCATGACCTCACACTTTCCCACATTCTACTCCATCTGCCACTTCTTTGCCCACTCTCCGAACCTGTCCAAGTCCTTCTGCAGCCTCGCCACCTCCTTAATACTACCTGTCCCTCCACCTATCTTTGTATCATCTGTAAACTTAGCCATAGTGCCCACAGTTCCTTCATCTAGATCGTTAATGTGCAAAGTGAAGAGTTGTGGTCCCAGCACCAACCCCTGCGGAACACCACTTGTCCCCGGCTGCCATCCCGAGAAAGACCCCTTTATGCCTACTCTCTGCTTTCTGCCAGGCAGCCAATCTTCTATCCATGCTAGCACCTTGCCTCTAACACTGTGGACCCTTATCTTACTCAGCAGCCTCCTGTATGACAATGGATGCCAACATCTAGAGTGAAGGACTTGTGACTGAGGCAGGCTTCCCTTGTGTTTAGAATGTTATTGAATGACAGACAGAGCACCAGAGACCATTTTCAGTGGGTAGGGTCAGCATTGCCCAACTCATGTGATCACCACTAACAAATTCTGCACGTTTCTGCCAGATTCACTGGCAGCTTCAACAAAATGTTTTGTTGAGAGATCCTTCCTGTCTCAACTTCGGAAAAGTCAAAGGATGGAGGCTAGGGGGTAAGGGAATCACCCATCTCCACATCCACCCGATCAAACCACTCCCCAACTCTCAACACACTGGAACATGATTCATATGACAAAACGCTACAGGACCACCCAAAATCTCTTTAGCATTTTGATACTTTGTTCACTCTGGATTCCTTGCAAAATGACTAAGACATGCTGTGTTGCACCATAGTAATTTACTGCATTCTGTGTAGCATAGCTGCATATTAAGGACTGAAGTAGATGAGGCATTATCATTGAAGAAGAATTGGGTGCAGACGAAAGAAATATGGAAGAAAAATTGAATATGGAATGTAAGATAAATCTTGTCTTATAAAATAGAAAATCTTGTCTTACCCTTAATCACTGACCTCTCTCTTTCTTAGAACTTGCCTCATTATCAACAGTGTATTATCAATATATCTATCTCCAGCCGATTACTTTTGTAATTGTTCGCAGAGATGCTGTTCTACATTAATCCTCTATTATACCATGTAAAGCACAAAGTGTAATTAGAGCCTTTTTTGCGCCACAGACTTTCAGACTGCTTTCCCCAATTTTGATTTGTAAATTCTTTAACTTCTGAAGGTAGATTTTTGTTTCCTGCTGTTTCACTTTTGTTTAATCAAAAAATTGTGACTTGTGCACCATGGCAGAAACTCGCTGTAATTTTTACAGGAAGTATTGCATGATGTACCATATGCTACGACACCATTCTTCATTCTCCTCTGCATTGCTGAAACCAGGATCCATTCCACAGTTTAACTCGTGCTTCCCAGGATGTGAAACATTTGGAATTCCTTAGTCCTTGCCTTAAACATGTCTAGCAATATGCAACTGCCTAGACATTTTGCAAGTAACTGAACTCTGCAATATCATTTTCCAACAGTTTTGTTAACTATATATTTTTGATAGGTTTGTGTTTGGAACTTTATTTTAAACTGACCCATGTTACGAGCAACGAAGCCTGAACATTGTATAAATTTATTTCAGGACACCAGGGGACAGTTTACAAAATGGCAACTTTGGTACCCCGCCTGTGACTCTTTGAGGTGATGCGATGAGAGACGGGGCAGGTCCTATATTCAATCCATGTACCGTGTAGAGCAATTAACGTCAGACAAGGTGACAATACAGCCTATGAAATTGACCTTAGTGTCCACTGCTTAAGGACAAAAGAATTGAGCAAGATTGACGCTGCTGATTCTTATCTGATACTGTTGCCCTTTGCAATGTCAGGTCAGGACAGCATTGAGTTTGGATGCAATTTCTGTGGTAGCTGAGTAGTTGAGGCCTTTGATTCGAACAGTGGTCCCTCAGGTAGGATATCAAATGGTCACCTGCTGCTATGGAACTATGTCCATGGAATTCAACACTTATAGGGAGGAGAGAAGCAAAGTTACATGTTGTTTATCTTCAACAATGTAATACAGCCTCACAAAAATACTAAAACCAACTACCTAAAGTGCACATGTAATGACATACCCATTCTCAATCATTCTTCTCAATGATTGAGAATTAAACTCAACATTAAGAGGCAGGCAGCCTCTAATGTCGACTTGTTGTCAATCCCAAAGGTGTCCATTATTGCCTTTACTGCATTTCAAGAGCAACATCATGGTGCTCATTGTGAAAGTTTCAGGCAGGCTTAAATTCTACAACAGGCAAAATCATTCTCTACTAAAGACCCAATTTCTCAGCCAAACTGTTGTCCGTCAGGAATTGAGGCATTGGCTGTGGAATTCCTCAGAATGTCACCCACACCACCATGGTAACATTATTCTGCTGGAATTGGAAACTCCGTTAACACATGTAAGTGGAGTTCCTTGTGATTTTCCAGAGAAGAAGCATTGTCAGTGCAGGAATTTCATATCAAGAATAATTGTGGAGTAACTTCTTCAGTCTGGTGTCTATTTTTTGTGAGGAAGCATTGACTTATACTGGGCCATTGTCCTAGATTTGCCTTCAGATCTTCTTGGCGGACTAATGATAGTTCTGAATTAGCGCTGAACAGTGAGTATCAATTGGAGGAGAAAACAGAGTTAACGTTTCGGGTCCGGTGA
>JAHRHZ010000111.1:25220184-25234688 GCA_024137785.1 Ginglymostoma cirratum | reverse complement strand
ACAGCATCCACAGTTCTTTTGGTTTTTATTTAGTGAGTATCAATTGGCTGCTCTTCATGCAGAGCAATGCCATTGTTGTTTCACTAAGCTTGCTATTGCCATCCAATGAGAGAAAAGCAGTTTGTGATTCAGGAAAGTGTTACAATCAAACAACTTCAAGCGTCCAGTTTACAATTTGCGTTTTGCTGGCAGAAGTTTACGTGCGCAGTTTGGTCATATGTTGAATGCTAGGTAGGTAGAGGGTAACAGATCATTTCAAATCGAACTACAGTGGAAGGAACGTGACGAGTACAACACTAGTTAAAAACTACCAATTTATGACGAGAGAGATAGTAGGAACTGCCGATGCTGGAGAATCTGAGATAGCAAGGTGTAGAGCTGGATGAACACAGCAGGCCGAGCAGCATCAGAGGAGCAAAAAAGCTGACGTTTCAGGTCTGGAGTGTCCAGACCCGAAACGTCAGCTTTCCTGCTCCTCTGATGCTGCTTGGCCTGCTGTGCTCACCCAGTTCTACACCTTGTTGTCTCAATTTAT
Organism: Ginglymostoma cirratum; assembly: GCA_024137785.1. Classification (NCBI taxonomy): domain Eukaryota; kingdom Metazoa; phylum Chordata; class Chondrichthyes; order Orectolobiformes; family Ginglymostomatidae; genus Ginglymostoma; species Ginglymostoma cirratum. The sequence continues at coordinate 25,234,153 of JAHRHZ010000111.1, read as the reverse complement.
GACGAGGATGCCTCAGTAACTGGGGTCTGAATCAATCATAATTTATCTCACATTCACGTGGAAAGAAACAAATGAAGGATTTTCTATTGCCCTTTCTTCAAACAGTATGAAAACCTTTTGTTTGGCATCTATTACACATCACTTGCAATCTGTCACTTCAGAACTAATGGCCTATATTTCGGATTGGAGGCATGTTCTCTGTAAGGGGGTGCTGTTTGGAAAATCCATATAGTGGAAATCCACTTGTCCCATTGAATTTAAATGCATGTTTGTATATTTTTTTCTCTGTGGGATTCCCAACCGCGGACAGCCTGACTGACAAACAGGATGCCTTTCAGACATGAAATCTCCTTCATAAGGCAGAAGCTTATGAGAGTTTTGGGGAGTAGGAGAGGAAGAGGGATGCGGGTGAGATTTGCTGCTGGGCCAAAGGGTCTTACTGCTGAAGGGGGTTCTCTGGGGGTCTGAGGGATCATGACAATGGAGTGGGAGAGTGCTGTTGAACTAAAGAAGCTAATGGGTTAATGTCTACAGGAAGGACTCCCCTCTCCTCTTGGCCCAATCAAAAGGCAATCAAAAGTATGGGCGTGCAACATCATTATAATATCTAAATGGCTAACCTGCTTCCTGTGGCGCCGGGAGCTTGATTCCTGTTAGGTTCCTGTTTCAGATCTTTGCATTTTCAATAAACTCTGATGAAATATCACCCTTCCATTTTTTGGAGGTAACGTCCAGCTAAATTCAGCCCAATGGATGATTCTACGTGTGTTATGATACTCTAATGCTCTTTCAATGTTTTTGAATTCATTTTATTTCTGTACACATTAGTGTACGACACTGACTTGTGTGTCAGGAATCAAATGTATGACTTACTCATTACATGTGTGATGTTTTTGCAGACTTGTGAACTGGAAAATGTGGCATACCAAATGTGGGGCATCCTCATACCCAACAGAACAGGAAAACTGATGTGGTAAAGTTATCAAAGTCATGTGTAAATTTTATACACTGACAGAGCATTATCGCACAAATAAGGCCATTTGTCTATCCAAAATTAATCTCATTGCCTTACATTCTCCAAATAGCATTGCATATGTTATTTACAAATGATAGAGAGGATGAATAACTTTTCTTTAGTAAAGTGCCTTTCACATCGTAATGATGCACCAAAGCATTTTACAGCTAATGAGGTACTTTTAACCTGTAGACACCTTTCTATTGTGAGAAATGCAATGTTCAAGAGGGAGCAAGGTCCCACAAACTGTAGTATGGCGACAACCACATAACTGTTTTTTTATTGATTGAGGGATAGAAGTTGGCCAGAGTCTTGGGAGATCTCCCCTACTCTTAAGAATAGTTCCTTTTTTTAATATCAGCAGGAAAGGGAAGAATGACTCACCAGAATGTTAGAACATCCAATGTGAAGCACTCTTTCAGTGCTGCACTGCTGCACCAGTTTCAGTGAAATTTGCAATGCTTCATGTGGTAATGAGCCATGCAGTACAGGAAAGCTCTGGGGTTTGATCTCTGCTCTGTACAGAATGTGACAAATTCAGCCAATAATGCAATCATGTAATTCACCAGTTAGTCTCAGTTTCCCTGCTACAAGGATGGAGCCAGATTGCTGTTGATTTCTCACATGCTTGTGCATGGACATTTGAGATAAAGATAGGATCAAGTCCATCTGTGACAAACCCCAGTAGCTCTCTGTAATCCACTATCTATCCCCACATGTGAAGAATGATTACTTAAGCAAACTACCGGGGGGGTTGCCAATTTCCAGCCAACCAAGCTAAAGCATCAACTGATACCTTCAAAATCAAAATGAAGTACTTATTTTAGCTTTACTGCTCAAAGTTAAATTGTCATGAACAGTAAGCATGAAATTTAGCATATAATGGGATACCCGAAGTGAATGGCTTGGTCAGAACTGTTTTTATGTATTTACTGTTGTGAATTAATTCAAAATGTGGCAGCTGACAGTAAATGCTTCTTCAGTACAAAGTATTTAGCTGTAGCCAGCTGTAGATTACAACTGAAATGTAAAGAAGCCAAGTAATGTGGCTAAAAGGTAGTGTATCCCACCTCCACTTTTAGAAAAATCTGTAGTTCAGTGAGTACCAATGTGCAGGATGTACGATGACTGAGGTGCTTAAAATATTAACTAGATTCATTAAGGTTTGTGCACAGAAACTGTTTCCTCTAATGGTGGAATAAAGAACAAGGAAATGTAAACAATAGAACTGGGCGAGTCAGCTACAAAATCAAGCAGCACTTTTTCACGCAATGGATAACAGAATTTTGGAACTCTGCCCCCCAAGAGGCATTGGATGTTTGGAAGCTTTCATCATAGAATCCCTACAGTGTGGAAGCAGGCCCTTCAGCCCAACAAGTCCATGCCAGCCCTCTGAAGAGCATCCCACCCAGACCCATCCCCTTATCCCCTTTCCCTGTGGCCTACCTAATCTACACATCCCTGAACATAATGGGTGATTTAGCACAGGCCATCTACCTAACCTGCACATATTTAGGCTGCGGGAGGAAACCAGAACACCCAGCAGAAACCCGCACAGGCACAGGGAGAATGTGCAAACTCCACACAGATGGTCGCCCAAGGCAGGAATTGAACCTGGGTCCCTGGCACTGTGTCACTGAGCCACCATGCCACCCTGTCTTTCAAGACTGAGATCGATTTTTGTTAGATGTGGGTATCAAGGGATATGCAGCAGAGGCAGGAAAATAGGGCTAAGGAGCACATCAACCATTATCTAATTTAATGGCAGAGCATTCTCAAGAGCCTGGCTGAATGGCTTATTCCTGTTCCTGTGTTCCTAGATAGTGTGCTAGTATACTTGGACTCAAGATTAGAAAGCCCATAATTGTAGTAGTAGGGCAATAGAGACTTTCAGTCGGGAGTTGATAGCTCCAGTAGAGTAACATCACATTCACATTCAGAGCATAATAAGACCATGAGAATGCTGGAGAACTATGAATCTGTTCCTGGTCATTCAGCATTAGAATAAGGCTCTGAGCAGGATTCCAAGAGCTAAATTTTCACAGGGGTTTTCCGGACCTACTACTATAACTTCAACAGATGATTTGTGGATACTGTAGAGAAACAATATTAGTAGACTTTAACCTGTTCCTTCAGGGTTTCCATGTATCCTCTGCTGAAGTTACAATGGATAGGATGTATGATTCCCACAGAAATCAATTCTCAATTCGCTCTTTGTGGTTTGTTGCACTTTGTGGAGGATTCGGCTTTATCAGTGGATAGTGGAACTCCCAAAGCAGTGTGCTCAATTACTCGATCAATAGATCCAGTTGCTTTTCTGATATCTAAGTATTCAACCTATTTGCATATTTAAATCTTTAGCAACAGATTACTGAACACACACCCAAAATATTCGAGATTGAAACCTTAACCTTAATGATTCTGTGAGTTCTCAAACTTTTGATTTTATGAATAATCTTGGCTTTTGACTAATCTAGAGAGTGTTTTACAAGGAAGCAAGAATGAGCACCAAGTGATTCCATCTCACAGACTGCCTCTCCTGTCACATTTGGAGAAACATTCAGTGATAGTCTGTGACCCAGACAATCACACCACTTAGATGCAAAGGTTTCCTTTTGGAGGGAAATAAAAGCAGACAGAAAATGGAGAAGGAACAAAACAGTATTGAAGATAAAATGATTAAGCAATTGATACGAGCATTAGGATCATTGTATAGCTTTCGGAATTATCTCATCAAATTGTGGAACTGCTTCTTAAATTAGTTCTGTAATTCAGATTTACTTCCAGATCTTTGAACTCATCCTGCTTTCGTATCATAATGTGTCCCCAAAATGTCAAGGATAGATGTATTCTGTGCAACATGGCAAATCTCCACATGGCCCACACATGGCCTGAAAAATCAGCCCATGGCAACTTACACTACCATGGCTAACTATTTATGCTTAGCTTCCAGAAATTCTGTCTTGTTGTATACCGGAGAGATTTAACTGATATTGAAATTAGATAATACATTTTTTGTATGAATGAACCATTAACTCAGTCTGGGATGCGTATTACCTGATGTTCATTAAGGGATGATTCATCCATCACATAGGAACACAGAAGAGTATATTTCAAAATTCAAAAATAATGTACCATATCTCATTCTGCTCAAATTTTTTATGTCAAAAGTGTCGAGCTTCCTTTTGATCTATTTCTCTCTTGCTGTCTCTCTGTCTGCTTTCGGGCCTTAAAGCTATCTCTAATCACTTTGTTATATCACTCTCCACCCACATGCTCTGTATCTGCCCCGAGGGAAAAAATGCCCCCAGTTCACTCACAATGGCACTGTCAAAATACAACCATCTGACTTCCTGTTTGCCACCACACTCCTGCAACTATTCATTTACTCAAATGTACCTTCATCTTCACTTTAAATTCCCTAATCCCCAGAAATCCATTACTACTTTTCATTTTGTCCATTCACCTCAACGCTTCAAGAGCAAGGGACGCAGAGTTGGAAAGTGACAGCATACAACTGCTTTAGACATTTCTGACAAAGAGCCACCAGACTCAAAATGTTAGCTGTGTTTTCTTCCCATAGATGCAGCCAGACTTGCTGAATTTCTCCAGCATTTTTTGATTTTGTTTCAGGTCTCCAGTATCCGCAGTTCTTTGTTTTATTTGCTTGCGACATTCCCCTTTAGATCTGACTGGGCCGCATAGAGGATTATCAGATCTTGCTTCATCTATTAAAACTGCTCACTATTTCAGGATCACCCCGAATTGTCTCCTCCACCTTCACCCCAAAATAAAGTGCAAGGAACTCATAGATTGCTTTGTCACTAGGATTGAGTCCATCCGATCAACTGTTTGTACTGGATCACTCCAGTAAAATCATTTTGTCCAGTTTCTTTTTGAAGGTGGTTGGTTGGCAGCACTTGGAGCAAAAGAGTCTTGTTTTCTGTTTCCTTTGACTGGCTTGTCAACCAGCTGGCTTCTGGCACACTGAGTGAGAGAGTCCATTCACCTCCATCACAGGTGTGACTAGCGGGTGTTTCTTCAAGAGTGATCTTCACAATTCACCAGTACTTGTATCCAGCCTAGTATACATAAACCTGAGTTCTCCAGCACATCTCCTTTCCTTAGTGCACGTTCTCTCAACTGACTCACACAGAACAGGGTTGTAGTCAGTTCTAAATTCCATTTTCTTTTATGTTTCTGGAAGTGTAAAAGTGTCTGCAAGAGCTGTCTTTCTGTTGCAAGGGGAGGGGAGGAAATTGCTTCCTGCTACTCCTTTCTGTCTGTTTGAAATTTCCCTAATATGCTGCAAGTTTAGACCTTCCATGGATTTCACTTTGCTGGACAGAACTGAATTTACATCTGTGATTTTTTAAATTGTCTTTCCTCTTTCAAAAAGTACGGTTTGAAATTAAAAATCAAATAAAATTACATAGCACTTTGGGGCTCTGATCTTTTGTCATGACACTCCGTTTGTCTTCTCTGAATTCATATTTATTGTCCTTCTTGTCACATCCTGCACCCTAAGTCTCATGCCCATTAAACTGCTGACAGTCCAGTTTGCCTTGTTGATTCCCATGGTAGCCAGTATTGTAAACAGTTCTCTCTCTTCATATATTGCCCCGCTCTCCTTTAAATCTGTTACTATCCCCTTTCTCTCAAATAAAACTTTGGTGCCACTTTCCTTGAAAATTGTCCTGCCATCCCCAACCTCCCTTGAATGTGCTGTTGTCTTCTCAATCAATATCTATCTTTCTCAGAACACGACATTTGAATCCCTTTAGTCAGGTTTCCATTCCCACTGTTGAAGTGCTCTTAACAAATCTACAAATATTATCCTAAATGACTGCAATGAAAGTCAATTCCTCAACTCATAGTTTGCCTCCAGTACTGTTTGCTGCACCTGTAGACCAGTGTTCAGTGACATGAGCAAAATGAACTTCTTGGTGTCCATCAATGCTTTGTAATCATTTAAGAAATACTTCAAATCTCCATTCCTCCAGCCAAAGTGGATAACTTCATTCTTATTCTCACTATATGCCATCTGCCATGCTTTTGCCCAGTCACTCAGCTTGTGTAAATTCCCTTGAACCTCAATGTATGTCCCTCATGATTCACGTTCCCATTCTCTGGAGGGTTGATGTGCAGACTTGATAGGCCAAAAGGTCTCTTTCTGCATTGTAGTGATGCCAATCTATTCTAGTCTTAGTTTTGTGTCATCTGCCAGCTTGGAAATATTACAGTTGGCTTCCATGTGGAAACTTTTGATGTAGGTTGTGAACAGGTTGGGGCTAAGTGCTGATCCTTGCAAAACGCCATTGGTCATGGCTGTCAATCTGAAAATGACCTATTTATCCCTACTATAGATAACAAGGTGTAGAGCTGGATGAACACAGCAGGCCAAGCAGCATTAGAGGAGCAGAAAAGCTGATGTTTCGGGTCGAGACCCTACTTCAGAAAAATTTATTCCTACTGTCTATTTTCTGCCTGTTAACCAATCCTTAATTCATGCTAATATACTATCACTAAACCCCATGTACTTTAATTTTTTTTATTAACCTCCTGTGGGCCTTTAACCAAAGCTTTCTGACATCCAATACATCACATCCACATTTTCTCTCTTATCACCTCTGCTCATAGTATCCTCAGAAATCTCTAACAGGTTTGTCAGATATGACTTCTCCTTCATAAACCCATATTGACTCTGCCAACCAGTAATTATTTTCTAAACACCTAGTAATTGCCTCCTTTGTAATAGATTCTAGTATTTTCCCTGACTACTGATGTCATGTTAACAGGTCTCTGTTGCCTCTTTCCCTTCATTCTTAAACAACAAAGTTACATTTTCAACCTTTTAATTTGTAGGGACAATTGCACAATTAATAGAATTTTGAAAGATGGTCACTAACACACACACTATTTCTGTTGCAACTTCTTTACCCACTCCAGGGTGAACATCATTGGCTTCTGGAGATTTGTATACATTCACTCCCATAATTTCATTAATATTGCTAGGCCTGCACCCTCACTCACATCAAGTCCTATTTGCCTGTCACCCCTGTGCTCACCAACTTAGATTGACTGCTGGTCAAGCAACAACTTTATTTTAAAATTCCCATCGTTGCTTTAAAATCTCTCTATGGCCTTGAGCTTCTCTAACCCTTGCCCATCTCTGTAACTTTCTTCTGTCCCAGAACACTCCAAGATATTTGCGTTCATCAAATTCTGGCCTTTTGCGTATGCTTGATTTTAATCGTTCCACCATTGATGGCTATGCCTTCTATTGCATTCAATATGAAAGCTTGGCAATTCCTTCACAATAACTCTCTCTCTCTGTTCCTTACTTTCTCCCTTTAAGATATTCTTTAAACCTACTTCTTTGACCAAGCTTTTGGTTCTGATCTAATATTTCTTTTCTTGACTTCATGTCAAACAATTTGTATATTACACCTCTGAAGTGTATTGGAAGATTTTATCACATTAAGGGTCCAACATGTTTTACATTGTTTTTGCTTGATGTTTCTTTGGCAGCTTGTTTGAACGGTGTTCCTTCTCTGTGAGGAAGTAATTTCTAAACTATCTATTCTCTCTCCTTTACCTGAGCTTAACAACTGGCTGTGGTTACAGAATCCACAGTTAAGTCAAGCAATGTTTTCATAATCCTTGCAATCCTTAAATGCTTATTTAAACTTCATTTTGTAATGCTTTATCCAATTGCAAAATTTTATAATCTCTCACTCTACCAGATTCCCTTGATTCTCCTCAGGGATCCTAATTTCTTAGGAGGATAAAGTACAGGACAAACCATGACAAGGTTATTTTAGATTACCGAGAGTCAATTCCAGGTGAAACAATTTTTGCATGTAGCACATTTGCATGTATTCTTTTAGAAATTAGAACATTAAGCTGGAGAAAGAAAAGTAAGATCATTTTTTTTATGAGCAGCCTTTCCTAAAATAACCTGTGCTAAATGTTTAAGAAGCATGTTTAAATATTTTGAAAGTTAAAGGTACTGGTATTAATTTTATACTAAAAGGTAAATTTGACTCCCAATGGAAATTCTCATTGGACAACAGTTCAGGCCTGAGATATCCTGAGGCCCATTTACTTTGGCGAAGTTTCACACTGGAAGCCTCTACACACTGAATTTATATTTCTTATGGGAATATGATATTATTTGTGAAAGGAAATTTTTTCTGATCAGCTGATTGTATTACAAAACAATGGGTATCCAAACCGAACAATAATTCCTTCAACATAGCAGTGTGAACATAAAAGCTTAACCAACCTCTTATTATTTGTGCTTAATTTTTTTTTATTTTTTGTTTCACCCTGAGACTTAAAGTTCTGTAGGATTAGAAGATTGGAAGAAACTGCATTTAGCGCAATTGTTTCATTGGTAAATAAATGCTAAATCAAAACCTGTTCGTATGGATCCAAATGAGACGAACATGAAATGAAACTTTAAACGCAGCCCAAGCCTTCATCATACACACTTCTGGGTAGAGAGGAAACCAAATGTCTGATCAGTTTTATTTTAAAGATTACAACAGATTCCATTTGCAGGCTATGAAATTCGTTTTGTTTGTAGGATTAGTGAATATACATTAATGAGGGTGTACATCAATATCCACTAATTCACTGTCTTCTGGCTAATTCAGTTGATGTGTTTGGCACACCCTCCATCAAAACTGATGGTTGTCATTGCCGAACAAAGAGACCTTGGAGTACAGTTTCATAGTTCCCTGAAGGTGGAGTCGCAGGCAGATAGGATGGTGAAGTAGTTTGGTACGCTTGCCCAAATAGCTTGGAACTATTTTCCCTGGAACATCGTAGGCTGAAGGGTGACCTAGCAGAGGTTTATAAAACCATGAGGGACATGGATAGCGTAAATAGGCAAGGCTTTTTCCCCAGGGTAGGGGAGTCCAAAACTAGAGGGCACAGGTTTAAGGTAAGAGGGGAAAGATTTAAAAGGGACCTAACACCAATTCTTTCATGTGGACAGTGAAGCGTGTGTGGAATGAGCTGCCAGAGGAAGTGGTAGAGGCTGGTACAATTACACCATTTAAAAAGGCGTCTGGATGGGTATATGAATGGGAAGGGTTTAAAAGTATATGGGCCAAATGCTGACAAATGGGACTAGGTTAATTTAGGATATCTGGTCAGCATGGCTGAGTTAGACCATAGGGTGCTGCATAACTCTATGACTCTATGTGAAGCATTAACATACATTTCTTTACCAGATACTGACTGATCTGCTTTGTGTTTTAAAACTTTTTTGTTCTCATTTCACATTTCCAAAACCGTTCTTTTCCTCTGATCAGTGTACTCTTGGGGACGATGCTCAGAAACTACTCAAGCTTCCCTCACTGTTTATGAAAACATTTGATCTCTGCAAGTGTGTTACAGTCTCAAATTACGCGAAATGTGGTGAATTCCTTTGTAATTCATCATTTTAAAAACGTGATCGTCTGTGAGACCTGGTGTCAATTTGGGTCAGTGGCTTGACGGTCTATGAAAGATTGCATCATTTTTGCACCATCAGCTTGTTGTGGCTTGTTGGGGTTTCACCTCAAGAAAACTGCAATTAAGAAGTGATGACGCTAGCAGATGTTTGAAAAAAAATCACGTGCTATGAAAAATATTGATGGATGGAGTAATTCAGTCTCAGGTTTAAGTGGCAAACAGATTTCTTTTGTGGTGAATTCTGAATAACGCCTTAGGATTACTGCCTTGTAATCTATTTTTCACCTACTCATATCGTACATTTCCAGGCATACGTGAAACACGCCTATGTAAAACAATGATTGACTTTAGTCACACTGTCACCTCCACATCACACTCTGATTGGGCCAAGTCAAGACCTGTACATCTGCACAAACTGGCAGCACAAAACCCTGCTTAAAGGCATTCCGATTTATGTCAAGTGCTAATATTAGCGAAACGCCCGCAGAATTGTTGACTTTAAAACTTCACAGTTAAAAGTGGTGTGAAGTTGAAATGGTGTGACAGCATACCCTGGACCTAAATTCAGTTCAGGTGCTTTCACGCCTCATTCATATTACGTGGCTTACATCAATGCAGAGCGGCTCAGTAACCATGCGAAATGTATGATGAAAGTGACTTGTCAGAAATTATTTTGTATATGGCTCACAAAGTCATTTATGCCTTATACACTAGATGTCAGTTATTTATCATGTTTCAGCATACAGAACAAAGAACAACGAAAATTACAGTACAGGAACAGGCCCTTTGGCACCGACACGCTGCCCATCACAGCTGAAACCCCCTACCCTTCCAGGGACTGTATCCCTGTATTCCCATCCTATTCATATATTTGTCAAGATGCCCTTTAAAAGTCACTATCGTATTTGCCTCCACTACCTCCCCTGGCAGCGAGTTCCAGGCACCCACCACACTCTGTGTAAAAAATTTGCCTTGTACAACACCTTTAAACCTTGCCCCTTGCACCTTAAACCCATGTGCCCTAGTAACTGACTCTTCCATCCTGGGTAAAGCTTCTGACTGTCCAGTCTGTCCATTCCCTTCATAACCTTGTAGATCTCTATCAGGTCGCCCCTCAACCTCCGTCGTTCTAATGAAAACAGCCCAAGTTTCTCCAACCTCTCCTCAAAGCTAATGCCCTCCATACCAGGCAACATCCTGGTAAATCTTTTCTGTACTCTCTCCAAAGCCAACACATCCTTCTGGTAGTGTGGCAACCAGAATTGAACACAATGTTCCAAATGCGGCCTAAATAAAGTTCTATAAAGCTGCAACATTACCTACTAATTTTTAAACTCAATGCCCTGGCTGATGAAGGCAAGTAAGCCGTATGCCTTGTCGATGACCTTCTCCTCCTGTGTTGCCACTTTCAGTGGCCTGTGTACTTGTAGACCCAGATCCCTCTGTCTATCAGTACTCTTAAGGGTTCTGCCATTTACTGTATATTTTCCATCTGGATCATACCTTCCAAAATGCATTACCTCATTTTTTTCCAGATTAAACTCCATCTGCTCTTTCTCTGCCCAAGCCACCAAATGATCTATATCTAGCTATATCCTTTGACGGTCCTCATTGCTATCCGCAATTCCACCAATCTTTGTGTCATTGGCAAACTTACTAAACAGATCAGTTACATTTTCCTTCAAATCATTTACTTACATTACAAATAGCAAAGGTCCCAACCCTGAAGAACACCACTAGTCACAGCCCACCATTCAGTAATGCACCCTTCCACTGCTATCCTCTGTCTTCTATGACTGAGCCAGTATTTTTATCCACCTTGCAAGCTCACCCCGTGCGACTTTACCTTCTGTATCAACCTGCCATGAGGGACCTTGTCAAAGGCCTTACTGAAGTCCATGTAGACAACGTCCACTGCCTTAACCTCATCGATCATTTTTGTCACTTCCTCAAAAAACTCAACCAAGTTAGTGAGACGTGACCTCCCCTTCACAAAACCATGTTGCCTCTCAGTAATATGCCCACTTATTTCCAAGTAGAAGTGAATCCTGTCTCGAAGAATCCCTCTCCAATAATTTTGCTGTCACTGAAGTAAGGCTCACCGGCCTGTAATTTTTATGTATTATCCCTGCCACTGTTCTTCAACAAAAGAACAACATTGGCTATTCTCCAATCTTCTGGGACCTCCCCTGTAGCCAATGAGGATACAAAAATTTCCCTCAAGCCCCCAGAAATTTCCTCCCTTGCCTCTCTCAGTATCCTGGAATGTATCCCATCAGGCCCTGGGGACATGTCTATCTTAATGTTTTTCAAGACCCCTAATCCCTCCTCCTTTTTGATATCAACACGACCCAAACTATCTACACACCCTTCCCCAGACTCATCACCCACCCAGTCCTTCTCTACAGTGAATACTGATGCTAAGCACTCATTTAATACCTCACCCATTTCCTCTGGCTCCGCACATAAATTCCTTCCCTTTCCTTGAGTGGGCCAACCCTCTCCCTGGCTACCCTTTTGCGCATTATATCTGTATAAAAAGCCTTGGGATCTTCCTTAATCCTGTTGGCGAATGACTTTTCATGATCTGTTTTAGCCCTCCTGACTCCTTGCTTAAGTTTCTTTCGATTTTCCTCGTATTCCACCCTTGCTCCGTGTGTTCCCAGCCTCCTAGTCTTGATAAATGCTTCCTTTTTCTTTTTGATTAGGCTCAAGATATCTCTCATTATCCAAAGTTCCCTAAACTTCCCATACTCATCCTTCATCCTTACAGGAACATGCTGGTTCTGAGTTCCCAGCAACTTACACTTGAAAGCCTCCCACATAGGAGATGTTCATTTGCCTTCAAACATCTGCCTCCAATCTACATTCTTCAGTTCCTGCTTAATATTGTTGTAATTAGCCTTCACCCAATTTAGCACCTTCACCTGACAACTACACCTATCTTTATCCATCAGTACTTTAAAGCTTACTGAATTGTGATCGTGTGTTCCCAAGCTGCTACCCTACCGAGACGTCGACCACCTGGCTAGGCTCATTCCCCAGTACTAGGTCCAGTATGGTCCCTTTCCTAGTTGGACTATCTATGTACTGTTTCAAGAAGCTCTCTTGGATGCTCCTTACAAACTCTGCCCCATCTGCGCCCCAAGCACTAAGTGAGTCCCAGTCAATATATGGGAAGTTAAAATTACTCACGACAACAACCCTGTTACTTTTACATCTTGCTAAAATCTGCCTACACATCTGTTCTTCTATCTCCCACTGGTTGTTGGGAAGCCTATAGTAAACCCCAAACATTATGATTGCACCCTTCCTGTTCCTGAGAGCTACCCATATTGCCTTGCTGTATGAGCCATCTGAGGTGTCCTCCCACAGTACAACTGTGATATCATCCTTAACAAGCAGTGCAGCTCCCCCACCCCTTTTACATCCCACTCTATCCAGCCTGAAACATCTTTATCCTGGAACGTTAAGCTGTCAATCCTGTCCCTCCCTTAACCAAGTCTCTGTAATAGCAACAACATCATAGTTCCAAGTACTAATCTGAGCTCTAAGTTCATCAGCGTTACCTGTTACACTTCTCGCATTGAAGCAGATGCACTTCAGTCCCCCAGACCCGCTTTGATCAGCAACCACACCCTGCATGCTCTTCCTCTGAATCTTATTGGCCGTCTTCTCTAGTTCCCTCTCGGTCTATTCACCTTTGCTTTGGTTCCCACTCCCCTGCCAAGCTAGTTTAAATCCTCCCGAGTGGCACCAGCAAACCTCCCAGCCAGAGTATTTGTGCCCCTCCAGTTTAGATGCAACACATTCTTCTTGTACAGGTCCCACCTGCCCTGGAAGAGATCCCAATGGTCCAGATATCTGAAACCCTCCCTCCTACACTACCTGTTTAGCCACGTGTTGAGCTGTACTATCCTCCTATTTCTAGCCTCACTGGCACATGGCACAGAGGGTAATCCCAAGATTACAACCTTGGAGGTCCTGCTCTTTAACTTTCTACCTAACTCCCTGAACTGCTGCTGCAGGACCTCATCTCTCACCCTACCTGTGTCATTAGTACCAATATGTACCACAACATCTGGCTGTTCACCCTCTCCCTTCAGAATGCTTTCTGCCTGTTCAGAGACATCCTGGAGTCCAGCACTGGGGAGGCAACATTCATCCTAGTGTCTCTTTTATGTCCACAGAAGCGCCTATCTGTACCCCTAACTATACAGTCCCCTATAACTAATGCTCCAGTGCTCTTTGCCCTTCCCTTCTTAAGAACAAAGCCAGCCGTGGTGCCACCAGTCTGGCTGCTGCTGCTGTTATCCCCTGATAGGTCATTCCACCCCCCCCCTCCAATAGTATCCAAAATTGTTAGAGAGGGAGGCAACCACAGGGGATTCTTACATTGGCTGCCTGTCCCATCTATCTGCCTGCACCTTGGGTGTCACCACATCTCTAAAACTATTGTCTATGACACTTTCTGCCACCCTCATGCTC
>JAHRHZ010000111.1:25205934-25219784 GCA_024137785.1 Ginglymostoma cirratum | reverse complement strand
GGGCCTAGACCCTTCATCAGAAATGACCCTTTCTGATGAAGGGTCTAGGCCCGAAACGTCAAGTTTTCCTGCTCCTATGATGCTGCTTGACCTGCTGTGTTCATCCAGCCCCACGCTTGTTATCTCGTATACACAGATTAACTATCCTCTAGCAGAAGAAATTCCTCCTCGTCTTAGTTATAAAGTGTTGTCCCTTCACTGAGATGATTCCCTCAGGTCCTAGGCTCTCCTCCTAGTAGAAACATCTTCTCCACATCCAGTCTATCGAGGCCTGTCAGCATGCTGTAAGTTTCTGTGAAATCCCCCTCATCCTTCTAAACTCCATCAAGTACAGACCCAGAGTGCTCAACCACTTCTCATATGACAAGCCCTTTATCCCCTCACCACAGAATAATTGGAAGTGTGTTGTAAAATAGGATTGAGTCATTGTGGTTTTGTCAAAAGAGGGTCATGCCTGCATAGAATTCCAATAGATTTGTCAGGCATAATCTCCCCTTTGACAAAACTGTTCTAACTCAGCCCTATTTTGCCATGTGCTTCCAAGTATTTCATAATCTCATTCTTAATAATAGACTCTAAAATCTTACCAACAATCAAGGTCAGGCTAACCGGCCTATAGTTTCCTGTCTTCTGCCTCCCTCCTTCTTAAACAGTGGTGTTACATTAGTCTTTTTCCAGTCCTCTGGGACCCTCCCTGACTCCAATGCATCTACAAGCTCTTCAGTTAACTCCTTCAGAACTCTGGATATAGTTCATCTGGTCTAGGTGATTTATCCACCTTCCGACATTTCAGCTTCCCTAATACCTTCTTTCTAATGATGGCTGCTACATTTACCACTGACCCCTGACTCACTTGGAAGTTCTGGTACGTTGCTGATGTTTTCCACTGTGAAAACTGGTGCAAAGTACCCATTTAGTTCCTCCGTCAGTTTCTTATTCCCCATTACTACATCTGCAGCCTCATTTTCCAGGAGTCCAATGTCCGCTCTTGCTTCTCTTTTAACTTTTAGATATCTAATAAAAATATATTTTTGTCACGTATTTACAAATCCATTGATGTACAGTACATTGAAAAATGTTGGGTTATTTGATCTGTTGTCTCAGTAACTTTTTATCAATCTTTAACCAACTCTTTCTTTGCTATGTGACTTGAAGACTGGTTTCACTGAATTTTGTGGGTAAATTCAGCATGTAACTATGAACCCCTGATTGATGTGGTCTGCATTTTGTAGTGTATAATTTTGGAAGATGGCATAGTGTTAGTCTACCGGCCTCATTTCATCTTTAGATGCCCTTGAGAATGTGATAGTGAGCTGCCTTCTTGACCTGCTGCAGTCCAAGTGTTCTACGTATACCACAATGTGCTGCGAGCAAGGCTTTGTGACAAACCAGTGAACGAACTGAAAAACTGATGGCACCAGAGCCTTGGAATCTTGTCTACATCAGTTTCTGAAAGAGATTTGGTGCTTTTTTGATAAAAGTAACTTTTTGAAGAAAGATCTTTCCACGCGCACTTAATTCTGTTTCATGTGTTAGATGATTTTGCTGAGCAGTTTTCCAATTTTACAGTCATACGCCTTTGCTTCTTTCACCATCCTCCCAATAAATTGCTGACCACCTAACTTCCCTTTTCTGTTCCCAGTGTTTGCTGGTGTTATTCAAGTTTCTCTCTCTTCAAATACTGTTCATCTATCCTTTACATCAGTCACTATCACCCCTTTCATACATTCTTCACTGCACCCTCATTGTCCTGTTGCCCAGTTCTGTTTCCTTCCTGAAGTCTTTAAGTGTGTCCATACCATCCAAATTCATGTTTGCTATTCCCGGATCTCCGTGTTTAAATCACTCCAGTTTGTTTTCTGCTCTGCTCAGAGTACTGAAACAGCTACTATCAAAGTCACAAACTTCATTCCACATGAACTTATGAAGTAAACTATCCCTCACTGCACTTTGATAGGGTTTACCATGCCATCCATCTCCAATGCCTCTCTGTAGTAATCCAAGTGATGGGATGGCACTTGCCTGTTTCCTTCTTATTTATCTAATTGTGGCCTGAATATCATCTACAGTCATTTGCCTTTTCACTCCATCCACCATTTCTTCTGGTGTGACCCAAGAATCTAACCTTCTTCCTTTATGGTATGTAGGCCTCTGTGGCCCTGACTTCTCAAACTGCAAGTCAGTACATTGACACACCAATTAACATGTATGGAATCTTGGAACACACAGTTTACAGGGAATGTTGCCCTTGGCCTCCTCCTATTTCTCAACTACATGCGGTCCCTTGGTGACATAATCCAAAATCACAGTGTTAGTTTTCACAAGTTTACATTGATCCCACACAGTTTTATCTCATGTCACTGCTCTAATTCTCCACTGTATCTGATTGTCAGTTTACCCATCCCCTATCCAGCAGGATTGTGCTCTGATTTAATCTCAGGAAGATTACAGCTACTGCTACAAGCTGCATTCCTGAGTCATTGACTCCATTCCTCTATCGGTCAACCATCTGAGGCTGAATGACACTGTTTGCTGGAGGACTACAGAATTAGATCTTTATTCAAAAATGGTTTGGAGGTAGGTTTAGCAACTGCCGACCAGTCAGTTTAACTGCGGT
Organism: Ginglymostoma cirratum; assembly: GCA_024137785.1. Lineage (NCBI taxonomy): Eukaryota > Metazoa > Chordata > Chondrichthyes > Orectolobiformes > Ginglymostomatidae > Ginglymostoma > Ginglymostoma cirratum. Next base: position 25,217,167 of record JAHRHZ010000111.1, on the reverse strand, counting down.
GGGAAAATTTCTCAAAACAATTAGTCGTGAAGCAGTTAGTAGATTTAAATTTAGACTTATTGTCACACCTATGTAAAAAAATACAGTGAAAAGTGTTTTCTCGCGCATTCTAGCAAACTGTCACCACTGTCTGGCGCCATCTTGAAATGCTGAACATAACACAAGATTTCACATAATGGAGTTCATCCTTTCCTCTTCTTCTTGTTCCTCCTGCACTGCTCCTCCAGTCACTGCTGGACATCAGCCAGAGTCTCTGTAATGGGCTCTGGATGCTCAGTTACAGGCCTCTGCTGCTGTCACCATTGTAAATGCTACATCTGTGCTGGAGCGTGGAAAAATGGAGGTTAACCCAGAGACATGGGTTTGAATATTGTCTTATGAACTTGGAGTCTTTTTGAAGTGGTAACAGAGAAGGTTGATGAGGAGGAGGCTGTTGGAGTGATATAGATGGTTTGACACAGTCAGGCTTGAGAGGATGATTGTAGACAATGAAACAAAAAGTGCAGTAGCAGTTGGGTGAGGACAGGAAACGGAATGTAATGATTTATCATTTTTGGGCTGGAGGAAGGTGGTGATCCCCTGGGTGGAGTGGGCAGATAGATGGCAGATGAACATCAATGCAAGGTGTGAGGTTATACGTTTCGATACAAAGAACATGAAGAGAAGTATAGTGCACAGCTCAGTGGCTAGCACTGCTGCCTCACAGTGCCAGGGACCTGGGTTTGATTCCAGCCTTGGGTGAAGATGTGGAGTTTGCATATTCTCTCCATGTCTACGTGGGTTTCCTCTGAGTGCTCCTCCCGCAGTCCAAAAATGAGCATTTTAGGTGGATTGGCTATGCTAAAAATTGTGTCGTAGTGTGCTGGGCGGTGCAGGTTAAGTGAATTAGTCATGGTGAGAAAACCCTTGTGGGGTTACAGGGATGGGGTCTGTGTGGGATGCTCTTTGGAGGCTTGGTGCAGACTCAATGGGCCAAATGGCCCTTTTCTGTACTGTACAGATTCTATAGAATAAATGATACTATTCTAAAACGTGTGGAGAAGCAGAGAGACCTGGGTTTATATGCTCCTAAGTCATTCAAATAGGCAGGACATGTAGAGAAATCAGTTAATAAATAGAACAATATAACATTCTAGGGTTTATTAACAGGTGCATAGAGTAGAAGAGCTGGAAGATTACCCTGAACACATGATACACTGAATAGATGTCAGTTGGAGCATTGTGTAAAGATAAAGTCACAATATTTTTGCCAGACTGTAGGGCTGCTCTCTCATTAAAGAGAGATATGACTGGTAGTGGTTTAACTTTTATGGTAATCTCAGGCAGTGTAGGAATTAAACCTATACCGTTGGCATCACTCTGTAGTACAAACCAGCTGTCCAACCAACTGAGCTAGCTGACCCTCAGGAGCATTTTGTGCAGTTCTGTGCACCACACATTAAGAAGAATGTGAATGCATTGGAAAGAGTGCAGATGAGGTTTACGAGAAAGGTTTCAGGAATGAGACACTTCAGTAATGAAGGTAGATGGAGATGTTGTGACTGAGAGGAGAAGTCTGAGAGGATTTCAAAGTAGTCAGACATCTGGACAGAGTAGATAAGGAGAAACTGTTCCCACTCTAAAAGGATTGAAAACCAGAGAGCATGGTTTTAAAGTGTTTGCAAGGAAGCAAATATGAGGTGAGAAGAATTTTTTTTTACATTGCGAGTGGTACATATATGCAATGCATTACTAGAAAGTGTGGTGAGGCATTGAAGAGGAAACAACATGCAGGGTCACAGGGAAAAGGCAGGAGTTTGGCTCAAAGTCAAATGGCCAGAGTGTCAGTGCAGACTCTGAACCAAATAGCTTCCCTCAGCACCTTACCAATTCCGTGATTCTGTTTGCAACCTTGAAATCATACTTGCTCCCAGTCAAACTACACCTTAATTGGAAAATTTTCATCATCATTTTCAAACCCCTGCGTGGTCTCTCCTTTCCCTGTTTCTGCAATCTCCTCCATTCTCAAAGCTCTGACATATCAACACTACTCTAATACTGGTTTTATCAGCATTCTTGGGGCAGAATCATGTGGTGACTATTGGAACTTTGGTTGCTGGTTGGAGAGCTGGTGAGATCCCTGCTCTGCCCCTTCTAGGAAGGCTCGCCACATCTTGTGTCTTCTCATGGGATCAAGGATCGTGAGGTGGGGTGAGGGGGAAATTCCCACTCTTGCCTTTGAAGAGCTCATAGGCAGTTGGAGGCCAGCTACTGTTTTGAACAATGGTGTCACTGTGGATTTGGTGGGTCCTTCCAATACAACAGCCACTCAAGGCATAGAATCCATAATGTGTGTTCCTAGGGCTCACAATGGCAGGAGGTGGCTCACTGGGGAATGCTGGAGAGGGGATCATTGGCAGGAGTTCTCTCTACTTTTTTCTCAGCCAGAGATGGCTGTGCTCCCAGTTGCCTTATCACTAAGTTCCGGAACTAAGAACAGTACATGGATTTGCTCCAGGTGCTCCAGTTTCCTCCAACAGTTCAAAGATGGATTGGCAATGTGAAATTGCCCTGTCGTGTCCACAAAAGTGCAGTCGAGGTGAATTAACCATGGTAAATGTGGGGCCACAGAGGTAGAATAGGGTCTGGGTGTGATGCTGTTTGGAGAGTTGGTGCAGACTCAATTCAGGGCTGAGTAGCCTCTTTCTGTACTGTAGGAATTCTATGAACTCATCTACTGAAAGTCCCTACCTCTCTATCACTCCTTCCTCTTAGATGTTCCTTAACATCTGTCTATTTGGTTGTCTGCCTTAATATTGCCTCATGTGGCTTACTATCAAGTTTTGCAGGGTATACGCACCCTTGAAGCATGTTGGGATGTTTCATTAACTGAAAGGTGCTATGTAAGTGCAAGTTAATGTGAGGGCTAAAACAACATGAAACCTTTGCGTTGTGGGATCCTTCCAAACACAGAAACATCTGTCACCTCAGGGATTCAACTGAATAATCATGTATTAAGCAAACAACACCTGCCAAATTTGCAAGAGGCAACAGATTCATCAGTTGTTTTGGGGAAAAGTGACTTAGACAGGGAGCACATATTTCACTGGATAACTGAATGTTGTCAGCTACAGAGCCTTAAACATAGTATTTGACTTTGAATGGGAAGGATTTGAATTCAACTGCTTTTCAGATTGCAGTTGATTATAGAAATAACCTGTAAACAGCAGAGGAGCATCATGGCCTGGATATCTTGGCATCCATTTTCCGTTCTTCAGTTCATAGCTCCATCTTAGCTCCAGTGAAAGATTATGTGCAAAGGGCAATAGGCTTATGAAATGCTTGAAATGGCATCTTCCCAAGGCTGCTGCAGCTCCCAAATTAGGTTTGTACAGTGGTCGATGGACCTGAAATGAAATGTGTGCAGAAGTGCTGAGCACATTAATCTTCACTTTGGTCCAGATAACAGCAAGATTTTCCTCATTTGTAACCTCATCTGAGTGAACTAGGCAACTGCATTGACCAAATGGCAACTTCCCTCTATTTAGCTGGCCTTGTGACTTTTGTTGAGGGTAGCCATCAGTTATAAATTGGCCTTTAATACATCTCACACTGTGCAATGTCCATCATTGAAATTTAAATATATTTGTTTATAAGTTCTCCTAAAAGGGTTGCAATTCACTGCTGAAGAAGTTCTGCTGTGGGGGTCGTTGTGATCCTCATATGCAGGCCAATCACTTCATGTTTCATTTGGCTGTTCAAGGTAGAAGAAATACTCCTGATTGTTGCTGACCCTCACACTGTAGGCATTGTTGTACACTTCAGTGGTTTCCTGTCCAACCTTCCACTCACTTTACTCTTAACTAAATTTAACCTCCTCCAAAGTTTTTTCCCTCATATTACATCAAGTCCAATTCAGCCATCTCCCTATTCTCACTGATCCACACTGGTCTGACAATATCTCAATTTTAAAGCTCTCATTATTGATTTTGAACCTCTCAATGCCCCCCCCCCCTCTTTTCATCTCGGTAACCCCTCTAGCCTGACAATTGTCTGAGATGTCTGTACTGTTCTAATGTTGATATATTGGACTCTGCTGATTTCCTTTGCTCATACTTTGGCATGAATACCTTCAGCTGCTTAAGCTTTAACTTCTGGAATTTTCTTCCTGAACCTGCTTACCACTCTTATTCTTTCCCATTCTTCTAGCCTGTGGCTTAAAATTTATATCTTTGTGTGACTGATGTCATGATAATGCTGCCATGAAGCACCTTGCAACATTAGACAGGAGGGAGGGTAGTGAGTAAATACAAATTATTATTGCTCTGTGTCATTCTTTTGAACCTAGGAACAAGAAGTAAACATTTAGAGGTTATCCTATAGAGAGTTAATATCAATTAACTGACGCGTTAATCTTTTGTATCTTTAAGGCTTCTTTTAAAAAAAGTCATTCTTTTACCTTGACATGCAAAATTACACGGACCAAAAACAGGTAATTTGGGAGATCATGGAATAAAGCAGGACTTAATTAATGTTGAGAGACTGCGTTGGAGCAAAATGATTTAGTTATCCATGTCCAGAAATCAGTAAACATTGGTATATGGTTACATAAAGTAATCAGATAGGATGGTGGAAGATTTGCTTTAATCTCAGTGGGTTTGCAATGCCACAGAGAGGAGAGATAGCAAGAACTCAGATGAAGTTCTGATGAAGGGTCCCGACACAAAACATCGACCTTCCATTTCCTCTGATGCCTGACCTGCTGTTTCCTCCACAGGGGAGGAGTTGCACCTTCAGTTATAAAGGGATTTGGGGATCCAGCATAAATTCACCAGAATCATACTGGGGTTTAAAAAGTTAAATGATGAAAACTTTCACATTAATAATGTTTGTATTTTCTTAAATTTTGAAGATCTATGATCATTTGCAAGAGGCTAATTTAAAATAAATAAACAGATTTTGTAGTGTGGATATGGGAATCATTTCTTCTGGAAATGAGATCAAGGAGACATAATCTTAATGATTTAAATTAAATCATTTTGTGTAAGATTAGGAAGCGTTTTTTACACAGTGTTGTAATAATTTCGGTTAGAGACAAACAAACTGCAGATGCTGGAATCCAAGGTAGACAAACAGGGGGTTGGAAGAACACAGCAAACCAGGCAGCATCTGGAGGAAAGGAGAAGTCAATGTTTTGGGTATTACCCTTCTTCAGGGCTGGAGGATAATACCCGAAACGTTGACTTCTCCTTTCCTTCAGATGCTGCCTGGTTTGCTGTGTTCTTCCAGCCTGTTGTTTGTCTCCATTGTAATAATTTGGTTCTTTTTTCTCCAAAGGGCTGAGTCCAACTAAAATGTTCAAAACTGACTGATAGATTTTTGTTCGAGTTGGGGCATCAGAGATGGGTAAATGGTGTTGAGGCGCAGGTCATCCATGATCTAGTAGAATAGTAGAAATATATTACACACATTCATTACATGCATCTTACTGTGGATTCCTGTTTTGCATAAAAATAGTAAAATTACTGAAAAAAATTGGACAAAATTCTCTATTTGAATTCTGTAGGCTGGTGTGGAGTCGGTGCTTTGGGAAAAAAAGAATTGTGGTCATTAGTGATAATGTCATAATTCAGAAATGTGATAATTAACTGCAATGAAAATAAAGAATCAGACTTATTGGAGTTAATTATCACTTAATGCTTCTCCCCTTAAAACTTATTCCAAAAAGTATTTAGAAGTAAATCTACATGATAAATAAAATATCACACCACTGGTAGCATGGTATGGACATTCTGTCAGGCATGTAAACCCATCATAACTCATTTCTGCAGCACTTGTGATGTACAGGTCTGTCATGTGTGAAGGAATTTCCATGACACATTTCGATTGGATATAATTTAGATACATAACTTAAGTAAAATCATTTTATGAAATGGGCCTTGGTATGATGAACAAATGCATGGGATTTAAGAGAAGTCTGGCATCAAAAAAAGGCTAACTAGTATATCAGAATTCATAACTTTGTAATAAAATTCATTCGCCTCAATTCCAATAGTCAACTTTTGTTTTCTACTAATTTTCCACGACCTGCAATCACAATTGCAATACTCAGGTATGAAGGGGTATCTAGAAGATCCAACATTTCCAGCAGTTTGCATGTGCTTAACCTGCACAAGAATCTGGCGTCTGCCATATTTTATAAGACTGCTCAATTGGCATCCCAGGACATTCCAGAAACAGATGTTTGTCTTACTACATATGAAATCCGAGGACCCAACACCACTTTTAGCACTTTCTATCACCACAACCCCCTTTTGCCTCTGCATTTCTTGTTAGCTTTCCATTTGAAGAGCTCCATTTATTCATTTCCTGTGGAGACTATATGCCTCTTTGGTTCCTCCAATGCATCTTTAATCAGTGACGTTGGCTCCTGAGGAGTTGTGCGTATTGTAGGTTTAAGTCCCAATGCCAAATATCTTATGGGAAAGGGAGAAAGAGGGTGTTATTGGGAGACCATGGAGGTCATATCAGAAATATTTTTGCATGCAGGAAGAAGAAATATGTGACAATATAAGCCCACAATAAGGGGCAATGTCATGTTACTTCCAAGTATTATCATTAAACTTTAGTACAGTTTCAGAGTATTCACGACAGGCACTTCATGTAAAAGAAAGGACTTCTTTGTTTAGAGGATCAAAAAGATGTGCCCCATCTTTCCCTGGGTTTGTTAGAACTGTATTTTTTTTCTTTTGCTATTCAGCGGTGTTTCTCACAGACTCAGTGACTGAGGACATCCTTTTGTTTGGTGCTGTCATTCATCTTATGGAACAGGTCTCTCAACTCCAGCAGTCCACAGACTGTGTTAACTGGTTTGTTACATGCTCTCAGGCAGGCTTCCTTCCTGATGGAATGATGAGGTGAGCTGGATCTCACGACTTTCAGACAATGAGGAACATTTACAGTTTTCTGTGCAACACAACGCCCGTGTTGTTTTCTGAGTTTTAATTTATAGTCTTTTGACCTGTGCATCTGAATTATCAAGCCAGTTGTGTGTTCAGGTGAGCGAAGGATTCATTTCCTGCTCATGAAATAATATTCTGCAGATATTAGTTGGCCTAAACTTTGTGACGCTATCCAAAGCGTTTCAGACTGTGAACAATTCTTCCTTGAAGGAGTCTAACAAGTGACTTCTGCAGATTTACTTTCACAATTACAAGTTGCTTGTTGGATAATTGTATTGCATCAAAGCCCATGTGCAGCTATGGCTTACATTAATTGTTTGAGTTGATAACATTTGGAGGACATTATTACAAATGAAACCAACGAGAGACCTATCAAATATTTACATGTGTAAGAGGGGAATAATGTGCAGTGTCTGCATGCAGTGCCTCAATTAGTGTAATTGTGGTGAGGCTCATTGTTTTATGCATCTATCTCAGAAGCTTTCTACTTCCTTTTTACCCCATTAAGACATTCCTTAAAAACAACTTCTTTGACCAAACTTTTGGTTATCTGCCCTAATATCCCCTTGATGTGGCTGTGTGTCAAATTTTGATTGTTAACTTTCCTGTGAAGCTTTCTGTGATGTTTGATTACAATGCGAGTGCTGTATAAACGCAAGCTGTGACCGACACACAGATTTGTGGCTGTGCCATTTCCTTCAATTGTGATTTGTTTTGTTTCAAAATTATTTTTACATGTACTTTCAACGTTCAAATGGTCAAAATGTTCCAGTCTTCGAATGGTGGCATTTTGCAGTTCAATTGATTTTTTTTTCTCCCTTTTCTAACCCACATTTAACTGTAAGGGAAAGTGATAGCACCAATATGATGCCTGATTGCATGGTACATCACGTGGCATGCTACCTGTTATAGTTGCAAGCAATCCTGTGAAAAAAAAAAGATTTACGCTGGTCTAAAGTGTACTTATCTGTTAACCCTGCTATGATGGTGTTATGTATTTTGGATAATACTGCGAATATAAGAATGCTACAAAACTTGAAATGAGAACAAGCATTTTGAGTGATCAAGTCTACAGCATCCACAAATCATGTACAATCCTCCACATCCAAGCTATTTAATTTCTTCAGGGATTGTTCTTCATATTTTTTCCTATTTTTGAAGAGATATGAAGCAAAACTCAAAAATGAGTATCTAACCATACATTGTTTATTATTCATCCTTGACCAGATACCTTCCTTGCATGGCACTTCCCTAGTTTCTGCTGTTGATGATCTAACATGTTCCACACAGACTACATTCTTCCCTTTCTGTAAATATTCATGTAGCACTCAGTTTTGTCCCAAATCTGAAACTCATCAATCTCTTTTCACTAATAATCAATTCCTAATCATAGATGTTATCAGCTGGCAGTATGGGGTGAGATGGGCACAATTTGGAATTATAGGTTTGAACTCAAATCTGGGATCATAATGACCATGACAGAAACTCCAATCAAACAATTTATGGATGTTGGCATTATCTTGAGATTGATTCTTTTTCCCCTTTTATCAGTAGCTAGAATTTTCTGTCATACTAATTTTCCATTTGAACTAGGAAAATTAAACCCAGTGTCTCATCCACTCTAATTGCACTAATGAATAGACTAAGTGGTGTGGTAGTGTGTGGATGTTGGGGTGAGACATTCATGTCAGTTGGAGGTGTTGCTACAGTGCTGAGAGTATCAGAGCTGGTCTTAATAGCCCAATATCAGATTGACATTAACACATGATTCATAACAGAACGTTTTTAATCGTTGTTTTCTGAATAATTATCAAATTGATATGTACTGTAATGCTATTAACTGTTCCTTACCATACATAGTAACATATGATCAATCATTTATGGCAGAGGAGATGGATTCTAGCAATACGGGAGTTTCACAAAGTAGGTGCAATTTCAATGAAAAAAACTAATCCTTCTCACTGCAGGCTGTAGTATCCTACTTTTCCATTGTCACTCTTCAATTGACCCTTAGCTGTTAATAGTGAACAGACAACATGATGACCTATTCATGCTACCAGGGTGAAGACGGTTCTGGTAATAGGATATGTCATTTGACTTTACACGCAAACACATACACAAACACACACACACTCTCACACACACACACACTCATGCTCACACACACACACACATTCACAGACACACACAGACACACACTCACACGCACATGCACTCTCACATGCACACACTCATACACAGTCTCTCTCTCACACACACACAGAGACAACATACACATGTACACACACACAGACACTCACACGCACACAGTCTCACACACACACATTCACACACACTCACACACACACACTCACTCACATACACACACAGACACACACAGATCCTTTTAATTTCCTCAATCATCTCATCCACAGAGTCTATTCAGCTAATTAGCATCCTGTTTTTTGTCCTTCGGTTTCTTTTCTTGGTTGTTGATAATCTTTAATCATTCTCAGTAATGTAGAAGAAGCTACACTGAAGCACATAAACTGATTCACTCACCCACTTGTTTTGCATGCAATAGTAATGCTCTTTATTCTTGCATTGACCTGTATCGGCTTGTTTCCTGTATTAGAGCTAGTCTATTAGACTCTGATACTGGTATGATGATAGGCCATGCTCGTGGTGCTGTTGGGCATCAGGCATTGTCAGCACTCTAAATGGTACATCATTTCTCCTACACAATCCAGATCTTTCCCATCTGTTCATGCTTCAATCGATGCAACTGAATAAGTCCTTACAATGTGTGGTGCAAATATTTTTGCATCTGATGGTAATTTTAATGCATATGAAACTATATGGTTCTGTGCTTTTCCTGAATCAAAATGAATGGATGCAAGTTTTAATCGTCCTCTATTCTCCTTCGAAGTGCACGCCCAATGGGAATAGTGAGTGAAGTTAGTGGCTATTAGTTTTGTGTGTAGCTCCATAAATAGAATTGGCTCATTGTCTGTTTTTATTGGGCTACATGTAAATCTTCTAAGTGAAAATTGCACAGCAGTTGAAGAATTGACAAACAACAGCTCTACTGTAGTCAGTTGAGTGAAGTGGCATGGAACTTGACAAAACCACTTGTTGAAGAGGCATTTCCATCACCACTTCCCAATCCTGCCATTCTGCTGTTCCATTGATGTTGAATTCTGCTTGGTGATCTGTGTGGGAAGTGACTTCTAAGCAGCTGTGAAGCTACTGAAATTGACATCATGCTGATCTCATTCTCTAACATGGTGAGGCCAGTGTAGTAATTGGTTTCATTAGAGTTAATGTTCTCCAATGTAACAGTCAATCCATTCCTGAGAGAAGCAAAGCCTAAGCTTAGGATCTCAGTTTGCTGTGGGGTATGGGGTGTGGAGCGTGTGCTGTTGTGTTTCATCACCGAGGGCACCAAACTCACTACCTTTTCCATTATTAGATTATGGATTCTGAAATTGTCCAGGGATTCACCAACTCACCATACTGTAAGTATTGTTTGGCAAACACTCAAAATGCTCCATGAGGTGCCAATATGTAGCATTAACAAAGGATATGCATAGACAGTTAGTTAGGTTTAAAATGTCCAAGTTGTTGAAGGCATGGAGATTATCCTCTGTATAAATTCCAGCTGTTTTCCTCCTCCTCGGGTGGTTTACTAAGTAGGCTCCACCAACACAATTCAACCCTCCTCTTCTGAACACACACACACTCACTCACTGCAGTTCGCTCACAGATAATGGGACTTCGTTGAAGTTGTAGATTCTAAAACGCTTACACTTCTTCCTTTAAAGCACTCCTTGAAATATGGTGAATGACTGCAATTTGATGAAAGATAATACAGGGAGGCTGGATTTTGATCCGTGCTTGAAGGATTGAATAATTGAGGGAACTTAAGGAATAGTGAAACTGACAGAAGGTTCTGATTGCACTTTTTCTTAATCATTGATTGCATTCATGGTCATAATCTCATTGGTACTTCACTTGGGAGAAGTTAAAGGTATTAGGGATGGCCATCCACTTCTGCCTGTATTTATATACTCTTTTACCTCTAGTAACATTTCTCTGTGGTATTATTACAGGGTTAAAACAAAGTTGCTGGAAAAGCTCAGCAGGTCTGGCAGCATCTGTGAAGAAAAAAATCAGAGTTAACGTTTCGGGTCCAGTGACCCTCCCTCAGAACTTCTGAGGGAGGGTCACCGGACCTGAAATGTTAACTCTGATTTTTTTTCTTCCCAGATGCTGCCAGACCTGCTGAGCTTTTCCAGCAACTTTGTTTTTGT
>JAHRHZ010000111.1:25089184-25205534 GCA_024137785.1 Ginglymostoma cirratum | reverse complement strand
CTGGAAAAGCTCAGCAGGTCTGGCAGCATCTGTGAAGAAAAAAATCAGAGTTAACGTTTCGGGTCCAGTGACCCTCCCTCAGAACTTCTGAGGGAGGGTCACCGGACCTGAAATGTTAACTCTGATTTTTTTTCTTCCCAGATGCTGCCAGACCTGCTGAGCTTTTCCAGCAACTTTGTTTTTGTCCCTAATTTACAGCATCCGCAGTTCTTTTGGTTTTTATTATTACAGTTTCGTTCTTTACACTGATACTACCACCATTTGGAGCATGTCTTCTTGCAACCTGGTCCTCTGGCACCTGCTCCACTGAATGTCCTGAACTGTAGAACCGAAACACTGTTCAGTCTTGAGCATAGTCAACAGCCTCTCAGGAGCAGGTGGAAAGGAAACTCTGTCCCCTGAACTTGGCAAACTCCCAGTACATCATGCGCAGTGTGTCTGGAATGACTTAGAAATATGCAAATGAGCTTGTTTCACATTGTGAGGCAGGATCAGCACACTTAGACATAGGGAAAGCCAGTAGCTGAAAGGCAGTGGTCGCATACAAACAGCTTCAAAATATATTGTACTTCTACCAAGGAACATGGACGTTGGGAGCTAAGAACAGTGATGGCCTGGATTTTGCAATCACAGTTACATCAAAACTATTGAGATTTGCCATGATTACTCCCTTAAAACTGACAGCGATTTCTGGAGTCTGCACCTGCACAGTTAAAAACGGAAAATCCAGATGTTGCTGTCAGTGATTCTACCCTTCCCTACAGGGCGCACTGTTGAGGTGCATCTAGATTGTAATCAATTAAAAATCAGTAAGCTGACAAGAACTTCTGCTCTTAGTTTTGCTATAAAAATCCTAGAAAATGTTTCACCTTGTAAAATGAATGTAACTAAGCTTACTGTGGTGTTCTATGTCCTTTCGTACTGCTCAGAAGGCCAAGAAAAGCTAACTTAATATTTGCTGAATGTTATACTTCTTAGTTAGAATAAGGAATTCCATGTATTCTTCAAATAATTTTGTTTCTAAAAGTTTGTTGATGATATTTGTGCTTCTATTGGAATCCGTGTTTATTCCCAAATCATTTATTTTACACACAGAAAATGTTAAAAATTGAAAATGAAGTGATGCAATGATGACTGGTTTGCTGTCTCTGAGAATACTTCAACTTGATTGGCTCCTTGCCCTGCTTGATGACATCAGCATTGCTAGAATCACGATGTATCCTCACAAACACACTGTCATTGGAAAATATACCACAGACTGCTAGGTCTTCATTACAGTTCCTCTCAAGGTCAAGGTGAGGGCTATTGCTTCATAATTGATTGTAAAATCCAGCCCAAAATTCACCATCTCTCAATAACCTTAGGAAGATGGTGATGAGTCACTTTCTGGAACCATTGCATTGCATATGACGTAGGTACACCCACAGCCATGTTGTGTCGGGCGCACCAGAATTGTGACCCAGTGACAAGCATTGTCTTCAGTATCCAGATTATCACAAACAAGCAATCAAATTCAAAAAAATGTTTGACAAAAATAAAATAAGTCATTTAATTTTAGTCTGAGTCTACAATAATCATTCAGCTCTTCTCTTAGAATGGCACTGAACTATTGACAACTTTAGTCAACTGTGACTATGTGCAGAAAAGGTATGAGTAATCTCCACCACACTTTCAGGTAGTACATTCTAAACTGTAACTACTTACTGTTTAAAAAAGTTTTTCCTCATATCACATTTTCTACTTTTGGAAGTCACTGTTATCTCTGCCCTCTCGTCCTTGCTCTGTTAACGAATGGGAACAGTATCTCCTTATCCGCACTGTCCAGCACACTGGTATTGTTTGACAACCTCTGTCAGACTTTTCTTCCAAGAGACCATTCCCAAATTCTTCAATCTGTCTTCATAACTGAAGTTCCTCACCCCTGCAACCTTTTTTTGTAAATCACTTCTGCAGCCTCTCCATTGTATTCGCATTCTTTCTAAATATTGGTGCCCAGAACTGTATACAATACTCCTCCTGAGCTCTAAAAAGCATCTTACACAAGCTCAACATCACCTCCTTGCTCTTATACTTTATACCCCTAAATATTCACACCTTATGTCATTGTCACACGATGGCTGCAGTAAGCTTAAGATGAATAGCAAAAACTCACCACTGATTTATTGAAAGCATCCTCAAAACCTATGGCCTTCAACCCGTTTGGGAGAAACAAGCGTAGCAGGTACCTGGAAACCACACCAGCATCAAGTTTCCACCTAGCCCCATCATTATACTGAATTGGAACTATATCACCACACCTTGACTCTCACTGGTCAAAATCCTGGAACTTCCTATATAGCAGTGCTGCAGCTGTACCTAAACAGCACAGGCTACATATTCTGCAGTAGTTCAAGAAGGCAGCTCCCCACGACCTTCTCAAGAACAATTCTGAATTAATGCTGGCCTCTTCTTCAGCAATTAATCATCTTTGCCATGAACAATTATACAAAAGGAATAATTTGTTACCGACTTCTGATGTTGCTCATTTTAAAGTGCGAGGGACCGCAATAAGCACATTTAAGGGGTTTGGCACCTGTTTCATTTGGACATTGGGAAACTTTTCCAGCTGTCAACTTAGCATTTGTTACAATTCTAGAGGAGGTCATCCAGAAATTTCCTTTACTTTTCCCTTTATTTACATACTCTTCACAACAGCATGGCTAACTTTGGAAACACAACATGTGAAGCATTGCAGATTTAAACTCCTGTGCTTTCCTTTTTTCACTGGGTACAAATTTCTAAGTAATACGGTAGATGTGGAGAATCTTGCAAGGAGACTACAGAAAAGAAACCTCACGATGTGGATGCTCCAGCCGCTCACACACTGAATGGCCTAATAATTACACTTAAAATCTCCCATCATGTGAAGTAGCATGAGATGAACAAGTAGTGATAGACAATAAACATCTCATCATTCACTTTGATTTACGTTGGTAAGCACTTAACTGTTGTTGCTATGAAGCATTTTTCTTGGTGAAACTTATAATTAAGGTAGAGGATAGTGCTGCTAGGGAATACAACATGTCACTTTTGCCAGTCAGTGTCAGCGTTGAAGATCCTCAGGTTGAAACTGCTGTTATCTGCCAAAGCAATGTTTTTAAATACAAGTCTCGGAGTAATATCTCGCTGGTATCAATGTGCATGTTTTCATCAACCACCTCGGCAGCTGTCTGATAGAGATTTCAAACTTATTACAAAGCTGTGGGCATTTTTGTGGATCCCACTCATTTTAAATTATACCTGATACTTGTCAAACTCATCTTTGTGAGATCTTGAATTGACACATAAAATGTAGGCGTCCGGCTGCCGGATGTGACTTTCCCCTTCCAGGAGGTTGTGAGGGAGGTGGTGAGAGAGGGAAATAATTAATTGAGTGAGTTTTTCCTGGAGACAAACTCATCTGTCCTTTCACCACCTTCTCAATTGTGTTGGGTGAGAATGGCTGCAGGTGCCAATTGAAGGCTTAACCCTTGCCACTTGCGTAATGATATGCCTCCCAACTGGACAACTGTGATGATATGCCTGCTGATTTTGCTGGGGGAGGCTGGTGATGCCATTTGCTCCGGTCTGGGGACAACCAGAGGAATAGGTCGTGGCAGTGAACTGGGAGGCCTTTGAAGGCAACTTTCTGGCCTCGCCTCTGACCTCTTCCTACCACATCCCCCCCCCTCCAGGGACAGCCCCCCCCGCCCCCCCCTTGGTGAGAAGAGGACAAAAAGGACTTATCTTCTCATCACTGGATCTCCTGAGGAGCAGGCCCCCAATTAGTGTACATTAGGACCCAGAACTGCTGGCGTCTGATTGGCCATCAGCTTCTGGTGATCACGGTTGCATGTGGACGAGGCCTGTGCTGGGCTGAGATATTTGCCTTTCCTCATCTGTAGGCCCTTAATGAGCTGAATGGGGGAGGGCATGGTGATCCAGTGAATTAACTTGCTGGTGGGGAGTGGTGTGTTCATCACCACTTAATGTGCTTGCCCCCAGACTTAGAGAAGAAAGGAAAATGGCATCATTTGAATTCATACTAATGAGATTGACAGGCAGCATACCAATTTGTTGTGCACCTAATTGGCCTCAGTCGCTGCTTTTGGATGACTTCTGTGGCTGCTGAAGAAACATAGGGAAATGTAGTCAATTTTTTCACATTTTGCAAGCCCCACCACATTATTTTACTTTTCTTTCTGTTTATTATCTATGATCTTTGTAGTACTTTTGCTTTTGCTATTAGTAAATCAGAGGCTTGTTACCAATATTAGATGGAAGTGAAATAGGTGCCCACATGCTCTCCAGAAGAATTTTAAAAGTGGCCTGTAGGAAGTGTAGAAGATGTGCTGAGAAACCGACCGGTTTTTGAATGGTCCGGGAAAGTTTGATCAAGGTTTCTCTCGTTAGGTTGATTGCTTGGTGGTGGGACTCACCATCATCTTTGTGGACTTCTGATCTTACATGTCAAGTCATCATTCAGTCAGTTACACAGGAGCTTCCTGCGTGAGGAATCCCAGTATCCCAGTGACATTTTCCTCACAAGGCAAGTGGGAAAATCCAAGGACCTGTCAGAAAGCCATCACCACTGCCCCTTGCCAGTTTCAGGTGGGTTCTGATATCAGGGTGGATGACAGCAAATATCACTTGTGTTCTCTTGTTGGATGCTGCTGACGGTTAGATTGTTTACCATTTTTAACTGTCAACAGGGAACGTTCAGGTAAAATCGTTCATGGCTGGTCACTTTAATGTTGAGTGATTTTTGTGAAATTTAGACTTGGTTATGAGGAAGACATCTTTGAGCTGATTTTCATCTCAGCACTGCCCGGTTTTCTGCGCATGACTGGATGCAACACTGCAACAAGAGACTTCCTTCTGCCTTCCTGCTGAACATGATTCTAGATTTACTCAAATGAATAGGCTAGCGCTCTCGGAAGCCTCATTCTTACATGTGAATTGGAGTCTCGTGATGTTATTTGGATTCCAGTGGCATTTTTATTTGAATTAACAAGGTCCCCTCTGAATGCTGAAGCCATCCTGTAGCTCCTATGTGACATAGTTTGCTCTTTGTGATATTCATGTGCAAGTACTCAAGTCATTTGGATCTATTGGAAGACATCTGGCTTGATTTACATAGGTGATGTTCGGAGTTGTAAATCGCTGCATTTTTTTATTTTCTTTAAGTTTAGTAAGGACCTGGTTACTGCAGAAAAGGGAGTCAATTTGGCCAGTTCATTCTGACTGGAAGAAGAGGAGAAAGGGAACATCATTAGATGGGAGAGCATCATGTCACTACGTTTAGGGCTCCAAGGGGGTCATAAAGGGGGATGGCTGCTTACACCTGTCAATATGGTGCCCATAAAATCTATAAACCCAGAATAACCTTTTCCCAGCTCACTGAGGATGGGTGAGTGAGGAGACAGTGCTTCTCCAAAGAGTCTTTTAGCAATCCATGTAGTCCCTTGAGCGGGACTCATTACAGAATTGACCACATGAAAACCACTCTGTATTTTTCAATTTTTTTCACCTTAGGTTCTAGGCGTTGTGCTATGTGCAGCGCAGATAAGTCTTTGGGCTCGGATGGCTTGCATCCCAGGTCATTGAGGGAAAGTGGAGGTGGACATATTTTGAGGGCTTGCCTTTAACTTTCAATCTTCTCTAGATATCCAAAAGATTGGAGAGAGGCATATCTGACGCCTTATTCAGGAGAAAGTGTAAAAACAGTCCTAGCAACTCCACCCAGTTAACTTATCGTCAGTAGTAATAAGGTTTTAGAAACAACGATCATGGAAGGAATGAATAGGTACTTCAAGTACTATGCTTTAACTAAAGGGAGCCAGCAGGGATTTTTGACATATTGATCACGTTTAACCAATCTAATTCAATGTTTGGATGAAATAGAAGAAAAGGTTGATGAAGGGAATGCATAAACGTTGTGTACATGGAATTCAAGGAAGTGTTTAGCACGTACCAAATAAAAGACTGCTGAACAAAATTGAAATGCGTGGAATGGGGTGGGATGGGCAGCAAATCAGTGTTTAATTGTAGAAAAACAATTGGCTTAGGGACTGGCAACAACAAATTGCAGTAAAACAGTTACTTTTCGGACTGAAGTAGTGCTCTTTAGTATAAATTACATGGACTTGGGAATACAGAGTAAAATTTCAAAATTTGCCAATTATATCAAACTTGGAAGAGCAACCACCAGTAAGGATAGTATGAAGTGGCTGCATCAGCACAAAAATATGTTAGCAGAGTGAGAAGGTGAGCAGCAGATGGAACAGAATGCAGAGAAATGTGAGGTGATGCACTTTGCAGAAGGGATAAGAAGGAGCAACAGAGATTCAGTAGTTCATTTCTAAAGAGTATCAGGAAGGTAATGATCTGGGATTTTTTTGCGTCAATCTTTAAAGGTGGCAGGTCATATTGTGAATGCTTATCAAAGGATATGGGGTCTTAGGCTTCATAACTTGAATTTGAATACAAAAGCAGGGAAGTTGTTTGGAACCTCGATAAAGCTTTGGCTCTGATGAAATCCCAATAAAATGACTAAATTAAGATCTGATTTACTTAAGGAAGCATGTGAGCATCTTTCAGAGGGTGCAGAGAAGACCCACCAGAATGGATCTAGTGATGTGTGATTTTAGTCACAAGCTTAGCTTAAGTTTCGAGCAAAGAAGATTGAGAGGACATTTGTTAGAGGTTTACATGATTACTACAGGTTTAGATACAAAGTTAGAGAAAACTGTTGTAATTAGCTGTTAGTACAAGGACTTGGGGATATAGTTTTAAGATCTTGGGCAAGCAATGCACAGGGAATATGAAGGAAATCTTGTTCACATCATGAGTTGCAATGACCTGGAGTTCGCTGTTCACGAGGATGGTGAAAGTGTAAACAATCAATGATTTCAAAATTGGGTAGGCTCTTGATGGAAATAAACTTGCAATGGTGGAGTGAGTTTGAGAGAATTGCCCTGTGGAGAGCCACTATAGAATTGATGGCCTGAACTCCATGCCACATCAAGCAGATGACTGATGCTTTCTTCGCCAAGGATAAGCGGCAGATTGTTTTCTCCACGCACACCAGGAACCAGCCGGAAAAGTCTGTGAGTTTATAAATATTCTAGGTTCCACGAAGTTCAGGCTGTAGTTGCTGCAAGAATCCTGTTAAAGAGGCGACAGCCGTAAGCATTTCATTCCCTTCAATTTAGTTTAATCTATGCCCAGTGCCCACAATTCATGTTCACTTTTCCAATGTTATGCCTTTATACAGGGACAGATCACCTTTTTTCCCTGCCCCATGATACACATGCACATTATGTAACAGCATGGATGCTTAGCAACGAAAGCTGTCTCTTTAAATCTGCCTTATTTTACCTCAGCAATAATGATGCAAGCCTGCTGAAATAAGATTCTACCAGATCATGTGATTACAAGAGCAGATGATTGGAAAGCTCAAATAATGTCTGGACAGCTTTGGGGGCTTTCTGCAGTACTGCCTGGGAACGAGTGTCCCTGATCATTGTCATTTGTACAATATTACAATGCACCAGGGACAGCAGTTGGAGCTGGAACAGCAGAAAAGCCTTTCGTCTCCAGAGGAAGGAGACTCAAGTGACAACAAAGACAAAGCAAAAGTGGAACAGCTCCAGCCTGTAACCACAGTTCTCTGGCAACGGTTAATCAATCAATGTGTTAGCTCTACTCCTCCCCAGCACACCCCCACACCCCACACCCCAAACACACATGAGTATAGGGATTTTGTAAAGCATCATTTTCAGCCAGATGAAGAAAGCATTCTTGCTTCTCTTACACAGTTAAAATAATGAACGGTTTTCGATATTCCTGACTTATGCTACACACATTCTCTGCCGTCTCTTCCTGAACCTGTCAGCTGCTTTGGGCCCATGCCTCCCTCTGAAGGAGGGAAGAGCTCCTTCCAGGCCATTGCCTGCTGTACTGGGTCTCTGCACAACTGCAGTGTGAAAACTGTTGACTGTCGTAGATTGTTGCAAAAAAAAGAAATGGTTCTGGTGAAGTGTCCCATAAATAGACAGCTCTGATTTAAGAGATAGTAGGTGGCTCCAAGTCAAGATCATGGCAACCCTGTATTGTAAACAGTGGCGCACCCATGTCAGCACTGGAAATGGGAAATCAGATCAAGTATCAAAATCTTCTCTTCTCACTGGTGTTATCAAGTGGTCATCTAAATCACTGTACCCAATGAGCAGAAAATTAACATTTCCCCCATCCCTATCCCTTTGGAATTAAAAATTTATGAAACATAAATCAAAAGTTATTACGAGTGTGTAATTAGTTGTTGTGCTTTATTTTACATGGACATACACGCCACCACTCTGTTTAAAAAAGACACGAGTAACATTCACACTTTATAAGTGCCAGGCTATGCCAATTCCAACCGGAAAGAATTGAACCATCTCTCTTTAACATTCAATGGCTATCCATGAAGAATCTCCCCACTGTCAACATCCTGGGGGTTACCATTGACCAGATTCTGAACTGGACCAGCCATATAAATTCAGAGTCTTTCAGCGCAGGCCAGAAGTGAGAAATTCTACAGCAAGTAGCTCACCATCTGATTCCCCAGAGCCCGAGCGTCATCACCACGGCTCCAAGGCACATGTCACAAGTTCAGTGGAGTGCTCTCCAATTGCCTGGATCAGTGCAGTTCCAACAACACTCAAGTAGCTTGACAACATCCAGTATTAAGCAACCACTCGATAGGCGTCCCATCTTTGTCATCTTCAAAGTTCATTTCCTCCACCACTAATGCACATTACCATCAGTATGGACTATCTACAAATTGCACTTCAGCATTCAACAAGGATTCTTTGTCAGCAGGTTTGAAACCCATAGCCTTCACTACCTAGAGGGGCAGCTGATGCGTGGCAACACCATCACCTGCACTCCCACCCCCTCACCAAGTCAAACACCATCATGAATTACAAACATATCACTTTTTCCTCAGTGTCTCTGAGTTAAAATCCTGAAACTCCCTTCTGAAAGGACTTTTGGTACAGTTCCCCAGTAATCACCTTGATGGGTGATTACTGGGGAACTAAACTGGACTCTGAATGTTGGTTCACCAACACTTTTTCAGCAGTAATTAGGGGCAGGTAAAAAATGATAATCCAGCCAGCAGTATCCATATCTTGTGAAAGAAGAGAAAGGAAATAAATGTTATCTGAAAGATCTATTTTAAATTTGGCTCTAGCGTTCCTTAACATAATTATGAAAAATTTCTGAACTGAAGCTTATTGGAGGGGAAACAGATTTATTTGATGAGTACTGCTGATTAAATGGTACAAATGTCTATGCTCAGATTACACTTCACATTGTCGCAGATCTGGGAAAACATATCAATTCCAAATCCAGGCTTTAAGGAGAGAGTAAGACCTCCAGTTAAAACTTTAATGAAAGCATTGTAGTCAATTTGGTGGATAAATATAATCATGTTTTTGATTAACGTGTAATTTTTGAATTTTTTAAATTATATTCACTGTATTCTGGAGAAAGAGATTTCTGTCTTTGAACATGTCCGTTCAGCTGAAGCATGTAGGTGCTAGGATAATGAAAAGTCTAAATGTTTAAAAAGTATTTTGAGAACCGAGGGACCAATGAGATCTGTGTTAATTAAGTAAATGGTTGCCATTAAAAAGTGGTGTAATTTAGTACAAAATGGCAATACAAGGTTCGTTCATGGATGTTTTTACAGAATTACAAAATTGTTGCAGCACAGAAAAAGGCCATTTGATGCATGTTATAGTTCCAGATTAGGATGGTGCATGACTTGGATTGGATCTTGCAGGTGGTGGTGTTCCAATACATCTGCTGCCCATGCTCTTCTTGATGGTAGAGGTCACACTTTTGGAAAATGCTGTCTGAGGAGGCTTTTTGAGTTGTTGCAATACATCTTGTAACATGGCTGCTTTGTGTATCAGTGGTGGAGGGAATTAAAGTTGAAGCTAGAGAATGAGGTGCCAATCAAGTGAGCTCCTTTGTTTTGGATGGTGGCAAACTTCCTTATTGTTGTTGGAGCTGCACTTATCCTGGCCATCCTAGTGTATTCTAGCATGCTTCTCTGGCTTGTGGCTTGTAGATGGTGGCCAAGCATTGGAGAGGTAAGAGGCTGAAAAATTTACAAACTCTGATCTGCTCTTGAAACTACATTTTTTACATGGCTGATTGAATTCAGTTTCAGATCAGGCCTAAACCCTGGAATAACATAGAATCATTCAATAGAACATCAAGAAGAGGTGGTTAGGTTCTGTCTTGTTGGAGATATTCATTGCCTAGCACTTGTGTACTGTGATTGTTACTTGCATTTATCAGCCCAAGCCTGAACATTGTCTGGGTCTTGCTGCATGTGGGCATAGACTATTTCAATATCTGAGGAGTCATGAATGGTGCTGAACTTTGTGTAATCATCAACAAACGTCTCCACTCATGACCCTATAATGGAGGGAAGGTCTTTGATGAAGCAACTGAAGATGGTTGGGCCAGGGACTCTACCCTGAAGAACTCCAGCAGAGATACACTGAAGCTGAGATGATTGACCTCCAACAACCACAACCATGTTCCTGTGTACCAGGTACGACTCCAACCAGTGGAGAGTTTTCCCCTGATTCCTATGGATTCCAGTTTGTTTGGGTTTTTTTATGCCGCACTTAGTCAAATGCAACCTTGATGTCAAGGACTGTCACTCTCACCTCATCTCTGGAATTCAGCTGTTCCAGTATAGTTTGGACCAAGGGTGTAATTGGCTCAGAAGCTGATAAACTCTAACAGAATCCAAGTTAGCCTCAGTGAGCAGGTTATGGTGGAGCAAGTGCTGCTTGTTTGCAATATCGACAGCCTCTTCTATCACTTGATAATTGAGAATTGACTGATGAGGCAGTAATTGGCTGGATTGGATTTGTCCTACATTTTTGTGTCCAGGTCATACCTGGACAGTTTTCCAAAATACTGGTAGATTGCAGTGCTATAGTGTTGCAATAGCTTGGCTAGAGGTGTGACAAATTCAGGAGGATGAATCTTCGGTATTGTTGCCAAATTTAGGGGTGACACAGTGGTTAACACTGCTCCTCCCTGTGCCAGGGACCTGGGTTTAATTGCAGCCTTGGTTGACCGACTGTGTGGAGTTTGCACGTTCTCTCTGTATCTGCTTGGGATTGCTTAGACCTGTCTATTCCAAGTTGCTTCCACTGTTTGGCATGCCAGTCATTGTGTTTTGTGGCTTCACCAGATTGGCATCTCAATTTTAGTTGTGTCTGGTACTAATGCTGTTTTTGGCCTACTTTTCTTTGATCCAGGTTCAGCCCTCCAGCTTGATGGTAATGGAAGGGTAGGGGATATTGCCAGGCCTAAAGACTGAAGATAGTGGTTGAATACAATTCTGCTGCTGTCAATGTCTCAAGCAACTCATTGATGCACAGCTTTGAGGTGCTATATCTATTCAAAGTCTATGCTATTCAGTATGGTAACCATTACCAGGGTGAATTCAAACCCTTGTGCTCAGAGTGTTAGCCTGCACCCCCAGATTACTTATCCATGAACATTACCTCTGTGTCACCACCTTCCCTGTTCTGACTTTTGTTAGTTAACCCACATTTGCTTAAACAATTATTAATATTAACTTGAATTATTATTTCTAGAAGCAACCCTGTCACAGAAGTTAAACTGATTAATCTATAGTTGTTGAGCTTGTCTTTATGCTACATTGAACAAAGGCGTAGCATTTGCAATTCTCCATCCTCTGGTTAAGAACAACTGCAATATTCTGGCCAGGGCTTCTGTAATTTCCACTCTCATTGTCTCAGTATCCTTGGATACATCTTATCCAGTCCTGATGCTGTATTGACCTGAATTACTGACAGCTTATTTAGTATCTATTCCTTATCAGTATAAATCCCTTAATTATCTGAAATACCCTATTCTTTTCCCAAGACCTGTGTAGCATTTTCATCTTTGGTAATGATAGGTGCAAGGTATTCACCTAATACCTCAGCTATGACCTCTGTCTCCATGTGTAAATCTCTCTTTAATACCTAATGAGTCCCATTCCTCCTTTTATCACCCTTCTATTATTTATATGCCCAGAGATGACTTTGGGACTCCCTTTTATGTCAGGTGCCAGCCTCTTTTCATACATTGTTTCAGCTTTTATTTGCTTTTTCACATTCCTTCTGTACCTTCTATATTCAGCCTGATGTCCATCCTAATAAACAACATTTTTTCTAAACTGGACAGATTAACTTGTTGGTCTTTTAGAAACCTGACATGGGAATGGCTTACAAAATGACTGAGATGAAAGTAGGATTGAGAAAGACTAAAACCAGGAGTCCAACAGCAAGAAATAAAATCTTCTGTGGTTTCAAGGAGAAATGGCTGCAATGCAGAGAAAAGCAGCTTGCATGTATATAGCACCTTCAGTGTAGCTAAACATCCCAAAGCATTTGATAGGAGCATCATCAAACCAATTTTGATATTGGCGGTGGATCAGTTAAAATTGGATGAGAACTGAGGTCTTGGAGAATTGCACAACTAGTGGAAGTTACAGCAATATGGCTGGTTGTGACCATGGAGCAATATGAAAGCAAGGATAAGTGTGTTAAAATCGCGCAATGCTGAACTGGAAGGCAAGGTAGTCAGTGAATATATTGGTGACAGATGAATGAGACGTTGAGATGTTGATCACCGTCAAATTTATAGAAAACAGAAGATCTGAGCCAGCAAAGAAAATTTTGGATAGAGTTCAGAAAGACATGGAGGAGACTTCTTGCAGCAGAAGAGCTGAATGATACTAGGGAGGTAAAAGTAGTATGATATGTAGTCAGAGGCTATTCTTGGGATTAAGTATAACACAAAAGTTATGAACAGTCTGTTTCTCCCTCAAACTGTTCCTTGAAGAGGTACATAGAATCCTTGCAGTGCAGATAGAGGTCTTTTGGCCTACCAAGTCTGCACTGACCCGCTGAAGAGCATTGCATCCAGATTCGCCCCCCTACCCTTTCCCTGTACCCTGGGTCACACAGGGAAAACTCCACACAGTAACCCAAGGCTGGAATTGAACTCAGGCACCTGATGTTGGGAAGTAGCAGTACTAACCACTGCACCACCCTCATACCCTAACTTAGGAAACCCCCAGTAACGGAAACATCTTCTTGCTAAGGGCCCTGTCAAACCCCCTCATAATCTTGTATATTGCAATGATCAAGGTCTAACCTATTTACCCATTCTTGATAAGCCAACCTCTTTGTCTCAGGAATCAGCCTTGTCAATCTCTTTTGAGCTGCGTCCAATGCCAGTGTATGTTTTCTGAAAAATAGGAACCAAAACCGCACTCAGTACTCCAAATGAGGCCTCATTGTAACAAAATTTCCCTATTTTTAAACTCCAACTCCAAAGGATAAAATTCAATTAACCTTGTCACTTATTTCCTAATCTACATGCAAACCCTTTGTATTTCATGCACAAGAAGACCCAGATCCTGCAGTGCAGCACTATTTAGAGTCTGTCTCCTTTTACATAACAGTCTGCCTTTTGATTCTTCTTTCCAAAGTACACTTTCCTACATTAATCTGTGACGTTTTTGTCCACTCAACCTGACTGTATTTCCTAGCAGATTCCTTATGTCTTCATCACAACATGCCCTCCCACCTATTTTCATGTCATCAGCAAATTTGGATACATTGCTTTTTGCTCTGTCCTCCATGTCATTAACACAGATAGTAAATAATTGAGACTCAAGGATTGATATTTGTGACACACTGTTAGTTATGTCTTCCCATCCTGAAAAGTCCCATAATGAATGGAGTCATGTCTAGGGGACAGAGTTTGTGATGGTGATGGGAAACAGTGACTTTGATCTTATTTTCATATTATTCGAAGAAAATTTCTGACCCTCCAGTACTGAACGTTGGGAAAGCAATGTGACAACCTCGAGACAGTAGTGGAGTGGAGAGGAATGGTAGTGAAGATAAAGACTAGAAACTGTACAGTTGAAGTTTTATGCAGACAATCAAATTGCATGAGAAAGTGGATTATAATTGGCTGATATTATTTTTGAAATTTCTGATAGAATTGTATTCCCAGGTTTTTGCATTCAATGAAATCTGTAAATGCGAGGTTAGCGTCCCTCACCAAGCAGCTTCTTATTCTTAATAACGTTGGCCCATGTTAGGCTCTTCTTCCATGTGTGGCGCGTGCTTTATGACACCACATCCCAAGTAATCATATTTCACTCTGAGCAGTGAGTGCAATCAAGATAACGGGACACGGGGTGGGGTGAGAATTACAGTCAACCCAGTCTTATCCTCAGCCAATGTCCACATATTTGTAACACATTGTGGGTAGCAATCTTGAGCACGAACCTTAGCCATTCTGATTATTGCAAACTCAAGAGCATTGAGATTAATGTCACTGCCACCCTGAATGGCACTCAACTGGTTCAGCACAGATCAGTAATCTGCACCTGGGACTAGCCTTGCCTGGCGGACTGTGCCATTGAAATGATGTATTTGTGAAAGGAGGATAAATGAAGCTCTCTGCTTCACCTTTGTGAAAGGAAGAGAGGATTTGGACCAGTGTAACTGATTCTCTGCCAAATACTCACCGCACTTAACTCATAACTTTGTCACTTACTATTTGTTCCATCATTTCCACTGTGGAAACAAAAGTTATATTTAATAATGAGGAATGTCAATTCTAGTTGCTGCTTTTGTTGGAACTTTTAAAAACTGTATTTACTGATTTAAATTATGCTGTATTTCTTTCTCCTTTCGAAGTTGTATCTTTTTCCAAATATTTGGTACCATTAATTGATCATGATACAGTAAAGTTAATTTTCAGTTTTATGGAATGTCTGATAGCAATAGAATTCCCCTGATTTCACTTCATTAAAATCAATAAAACAGAAAACGGTGGAGATTTCAAGCAGAGGAAGTTCGGTTAATGCTGAGTTCAGTGAAGTGGGAGAAGGTGCTTTTCATAATTTACTTTCTTCACCATCCAGAATTTGACTCCTACTGCAATGCAGGTGAAGGAGCAGTTGGTAAATTATACTACATGCAGCAAATAGTTGGGGAATGTAATGGTGCAGTAGTAATTTCACTACACTAGCACTGTGAGTGTGAAGTTCTGGTGAACCTAGGTTCAAATCCCAACATAGCAGATAGTCAAATTGCAATTCAGTAAAAAAAAAATCTACCATTTAATAAAAAACTAGCAGTTATTACCATAAACATGGATCTGGTTCACTATTGCCCCTTAGAGAAAGAAATCTGTCATCCTAACCTGATATGGCCCAGATGTAACTCCAGACCCAGAGCAATGTAGTTTACTCCTGGCTGTCCTCTGCATAATTAAAGATGTGCAATAAATACTGGCCTAGCCAGTCACTTCAACTCCCCAAGGATGAATTTTTAAAAAGTGCAGTTAAAAAATGGCAAGGCTCCTCAGCCATGTGCAATGTGGTAAGTCATAAATGTACCATATCCCCAAGCCAAAACATATACAGGAAGTATCACCATCTACACAAGTGGAGTTCTGGGTTTTGAAACTTGAACAGTAATTGAAGTCACCATTCACAATGCAGAGGACAGTGTGGCTGGCGTGTATAGGAGTGTGCAAGCAGAAATGCATTTTAGAGAATTTAGGAGAATCAAGCAGAGAGCGCAGAAGTCCCTTGAGAAGATCTTACTCACAAATTGGTAATCTGCTTTGGATACTGGTGGGAGTAATGGCTACTTGAGGAATACAAACAGAGCCAAGCGAGTGGCACCAGAGGCAGTTAAGCTGTGCAAGAGGAAAAGAAGAACAGTGGATGTGCAATTCTGCAAGAGGATTCTTTATTCTGGGAAACAGACTGACGTTTCTGTGGCCGTAAGTAAGTATCAAGCATAGTATGTTACCTGTCTTGTGCCAAGATCTAGGTGTTACAGAATGGATGATATTCTTTTGGCCAAGGGTGAACAGCTAACGTATGGTGGGAAAAATGAAGGCAGATTTCATGGAGGATATGTTAGGCCGTGAGGTTGCAGATTACATTGGAGTATATGTTGGGCCGTAAGGTTACGGATTTCATGGAGGATATGTTGGGCCATGAGGTTGCAGATTGCATTGGAGTATGAATTGATGCTGATGGCCCACAGCACCTCTTGGATGCCAAGTCTTGAGTTGTAATATCTGTTTGAAATCTGTCCCATTTAGCACGGTGATAGTGCTACACAACACAATGGACTGTATTCTCATTGTGAAGGCAGGACTTTATCCCCGTGAAAACTGCGCAGTTTACCAATGCTGACATGGACAGATGCATTTGCAGCCAACACATTGAGGAGTTTCCCTCCAGTCGGTTCCTTTGCCACCTGCTGCAGACCCAGTCTAGCGACTATGTTCTTTAGGTAATAAGCATTCAAGTGCAATTATCAGTGTAAGATTCAGAAATGTGCAAACGGTGTAACTCACAAGTAGTACTGCACTAATCCAATACATAGTTTGTATGAGTAATATTTAATTTAAAATGAACAAACTCATTGTTTGTGGTTCAAACAGGCATTGTGAGCAGTAAAATAATACATAATTTAGTCTGAGAACCATGAAAAAACTAAATAAATTTGGAGGATTCGATAAGGCATAGGAGCTACATTGTGCAGCTGTGGTGGGGGAAAATCTTGGCTATTTAAATTATACTAATGACTTGGATGTAGGGACAGAATGTAGTGCAGGCAGAATTTTCTGGTGGGGCATAACCAAGGAGCCAATCCAATACTGATCCCTCCAATTTAACCAACTTCTCCTGCCATGATCTTCTTTCCTGAGGGTTGGAAAATTTCTCCCCAAATAATCTGCAAATAGGGTAGTGATAGTTTAAGTGAATAGACAAATCTTTGATAGATCACGTATAATGTCAGAAGAATAGAAACGCAGAGTATTATATAAGTGGTTATTATGTAAGTGGTCAGAAACTGAAGGCATGGAAAGTTTTGAGAGCTCTTGTATATGAACCTTGAAATGTTAGAAGGAAGGTACAAGTGATTAGGAAAGTAAATATAATTTTGGCCTTTATTGCAAGGAAGATAGTGTATAAAAGTAGGGAAGCCATTCTGTAACTGTGTAGGACATTGAGAAGACCGCACCTAGAGTACTATATATGGTTTTGGTCTCCAACAAATAAGAATCGATATATTGCTTTCGAAAGAATCCAGAGAAGGTAAATGGGATTGAATCCTGAAATGACAGGGCGGTCTTATGTGGAAAAGTTTGGACCTATTAGAAATCAGAAGAATGAGTGATGGTTTTATTGATTTTGAGCATGTTAACAGGGTAGATCCTGAAAGACTATTCCTTGTATGGGAAAATCTAGAACTAGGTGGGACCACAATTTCCTTATAGAATCCTTACAGTGTGGAAACAGGCCCTTCAGCCCAACAAGTCCACACCAACCCTCAGAACATCCCACCCAGACCCATCCCCCTATAACACACCCCTGAACACTGAGGGCAATTTAACACAGCTGATCCACCTGACCTGTACATCTTTGGACTGTGGGAGGAAACCAAAGTACCCAGAGAAAAGCCACACAGACACAGGGAGAATGTGCAAACTCCATGCAGACAGTCATCTGAAGCTGGAATTGAACCCAGGCTCCTGGTGCTGTGAGGCAGCAGTGCTAGCCACTGAGCCACCATGCCACCATGCCACCCCCAAAAGCAAAATGTCTGATATTTAAGAACACGGTAAGAAAAATAAAAATTCTGATGTTTGTTAGTCTTCAAAATGCTCTTCCACAGAGAGCAAAGGAAAACTGAGTTATTGAATATATTCGAGATGGAGTTAGGCAAACTTTGATCGATAAAGGAGTAAAGGGTTAGAGGGGGGAGGTGATGAGCAGACAGAAAAGTGAGACATAGAGTCATACAGCATGGAAACAGACCCTTCGGTCAACAAGTCCCTGCCAGACACAATCCCAAACTAAACTAATCCTACCTGCCTGCGCTTGCCCATGTCTTTCCAATCATTTCTTATTCATGCACTTATTGAAATGTCTTTTAAATGTTGTAACTGTATCTGCATCTATCACTTCCTCTGGAAGTTCATTCCACAAATGAATCACTCTCTGTGTAAAAATATTGCCCCTCATGTCTTTTTAAAATCTTTCTCCTCTTACCTTAAAAACATGCCCCCTAGTCTTGAAATCCCCCACTCTAGGGAAAAGATATATGGCATTCACCTTATCTATGCCCCTCATGACTTTATAAAACCTCTGTAAGGTCACCCCTCAGCCTACTATGCTCCAGTGAAAACATTTCCAGTGTATCAAACCTCCCCTTACAACTCAAACTCTCCATTCAGTGGAATTAAGGAAACAATCAGATCAATCATGATCTTACTGAATAACAGAGCAAATCTGAGAGGCCAAATGTTGTACTCTGTTCCCCTTTCTTCAGTTACATGTAATGCATAGCATGAAATAATTTAGGGAATCATCAAACACAATATAGTGTTTTCCAGATTTTTGTTCTCCTCTATCCTTAAAAAAAGTCTTTGTGTGCTCTGCTTTAACAATATTCACTGATGATTTGCACAACATGTAAATTTAGTTTAAAAATCATTGTTATCTGTGCAGTTATGTTTTTGAGAATTTTTCATTTGTGACACTTCTGAAACCTTTAGCTTTAAGTTTTAAGTATAAATGTGTTAAGCATGTAGATATACATACACAGCTCTGAGCAGTTTGTTGTCTGGGAAATTAAATACCATAAGTTCATTGAAAACTACCTTATCTCCTGATGAGTGATCATGGAAAGGGTAATAACGTAAAATCGATACAAGTAGTCTGTTTTACATCTCTTCAATAGAAATGAAAACTGAGACATTCCCCGATTCAAGTTCACTTGTTTATAGTCCAGGCTGGAAATCTGGCAGCTGAGGCTCTTGTCCAAGATTGAACCAGGCCAGTTTTGATTCCTTTGATTTCAACTGGAATGAAAATCAGACATACTCTAAAGGGCATTAAATTCCACAGCTTACCATCTCAACAACAGTGACGACAACTGTGGCTGCAAAGTCCAATTGCTTAAATAGCTCAACAGTTTACCTGACCTATATTTAATGGTCACTGTTTAAGCAGCAAGGTGACCTAATTGGCAAATCTAGATAATTGTAATTTATTTGTGACGTCAAATGCACTGGCAGCTGCTTGTAAATTTCTAACTGTAGACCAGAAGAACCCAAAGTAAAGGGAATGACTTTTGTATTCTATGTTGTTTAATTTTCATTTTGCATTTGTAACAGACTTTGAAGTGAGGGTGACATCTGGGGCAAAAAAAGATAAAAACTTTAGGGAAAAAGAATGAACCTTTGACTATCTGAGTTTTCTGTTTAGTCCACATCATGTTTAGTTTTATCTATTATTGAAATACATGCAGGTTTTTTAGCTGAATTTCTTGATTATTATTCTGGACAGAGGTGAATTATGACAGAATTTTATTCTGTAAATCTTTTTTTAATTTTTTTGCCTTAAATGTGTACTTTCTTAAATATTTGGGTGATTTGCTTGTTGATCATGACAATGGAGGTAACCAACCATGGGTATTGTAGTATAGAAGTGAGATGGCCACATAAACCAGAGACATGGGCTAATAACTTGAGGACCTGATGTCAAATCCCATCCTGGCCATTTATGACTTTTAATTTAGTTAATTGATTAATAAATATTTGGAATAAAAAAACTGGCATCAGTGATGAAGGATTTCATTAAAAAAAAACAAGTGCTTCATTGGAATGTCATGTTGGGAAGGAAATCTGCCTTTCTTACCTAATCTGGCCTAAATATAACTTCGGTCCCTCAGTAACATGGTCAAAAACTGAACAACCATTTGATCAAGCCTAACAAGCCACTGATTTTAAAATTAAGTTCAAGCCAACTGGACCAATCTTCATTGATGTAGACACTGAGCTTCCACTTGGTAAAGGTATACTATGCCCAGTCTACCTTGCAAAATCCTCCTCAATGGTACCTGGGAAGATGTGCTAAAATTGGAAGCGCTGTCCCGCAGACAGGGTGCGAGGGGTGACATGGGGGGGAATCTTTCAAATGCGCGCACACAATGCATCAGGACAGTAACCGGTGCCACCTTTGCAAGGCCACACTTCATTTTGTTCTTCCATGACGAGGTCAGTGTTGCAGCCTGAGCAGTAGGTTTCAGGAACAAAGCTGGGTACCACTAGGCATAGGATGCATCGACTGTACACACATGGTACTGACAGGCTACATCTCAATGCTACAGAATTCATCAATAGAAAGGGATTCCATTCAATTAATGTCCAGGTGATCAGGGATCACCATTACCCTTCCTGGAGGTGTGTGCCCACTACACTTGCAGCTGCCATGACTTCTATATCTTGGAACACTCTCGCATACCTGATTTGTTTGAGGGTCCAGGTGCCTTACAAGGCTGGTTACTGAGGGCAAGGCTACCTGCTGCGACCATGACACCATCGCACAACCCCTTAACTCATGTGGAACACAGGTACTATGCTGCCCACACTTCAGTCAGGGCTTGAGGGGATTGGGTTTGTAGGGGGTAGCAGGACGCAGTAATGGCGCTACTAAAGATGTAGTTCAACTTCCTGGACTGGTCTAGTGGGGGCCCTCTAGTGTAGTGTGGATGGAGTGTGCTATATTATCCTGTTGTGCTGTGCTCTGCATGCCTGGGGCAAGGTGATGTGCTGTATGCTGAGGAACTAGGGAATGGGAGCAGTCGAGCTGAGGAGGAGGATAATGAGGTGGGGGAAGGTCTCCTTGTGCAGGACATGGATTAGCTGTGTCAGGTGCTACAAGATAGATAGGACCTGATTGACACTTGATGCCAGTAGTCAGCTCAGCAGACTGTAAAACAATTGTTGGTCATGGTGCCAGCATTTTGTTTGCATTGTGGGGGCCAGTCACAGTCCCTTTGACTGGTTGCAGGCCTCCAGTGGGCACTAACGACAGTGACAGTGACCTAGTGGGAGTGTTTAGAAGTGATATACTAGGGCTAGGTAAACAATGTGGCCTGGTTAATTTAATTCTGTAGAGCCACAAGCATTTTGCATCATTTTAGGCCATCTTTCTATTCTAACTTTCCGTAATGCTTTTAGTTGTGAATGATTAGCTGTTTTCCCTAAAGTTGCTTGTATTTGGGCTGACCAAAATTCATCAAATTGTCCTTATGCACACCTGCTAATTCAATGCCCATACTGTTTACTGGTAAATTGAGTAAAAAAATTCCACATTCTCCACCACCAGGTAATCTCCTGCCTGAGGTGACAATTTTGGTACCTGGTTTGTAGCAATCGTCAATGTCATACCCCTACACTTTTACCAGAGGTGGTTGTAGTCTAGGTGGTGCATTCATCAGAGGTTTGTGCCAAATTATTCTGAATGGGCATAGTAAATTGTTTACCAAACAGGTGGGTATAGAATGCTGTGATACTGAATTTTCGAGCTAGTGTTTCTTCTCTCGTTGGAATAATTGAATTATGCTTGTGATTGACTTTTGGATCCAAACGTAACTAATTTGCCATCTTGCATGATGCATGATTCCCAATACTTTCTGAGATGCATCAACTCCTCAGAGTGGCTTCTCCAATGGATTACAGAACTTTAGGATACAAGTTTCTTCTCACATTGCTCATTTGAACTTGTGTTGATGGTTCTCCTGCCATACATCTGGGAGGTCTTTCCTTGAGACATCTCTTAAAGACAATGCTTTAACAGAAAAGTTTGATATGTAGGAAGTTAAAAACATCCAAGACATCTTTGCAGGTTGTCTTTATCTTAGGGTGTGGGCACGTTTTCTGTCTTTGACTTGGTCTTAGTCAGGATGGACGCCGTAACCTGAATAGAGAGATTTTATTTAGTGCTATCTGACCTCCCTTCACCAGACACTTCTTGCTGTTGAAGACAAGCCTTTCATGATGAACTGCTGCCATCAGCAAGTGTGGATTTTAGTCATGCTTGGTTTTGGTTTTGCCATCACTGCAATATCACCAGCAACATGTCCAAGAATGCTTTGTGTGATTCTGTGCCTGTGCAGTTGGAACAGATCCTGACTGACAGGTAGACTTAAAGTTAGTCTCTGGAGTATTCCATTCGAATATTTCCAAATGATGTTCTGGAAGTGATAAGTTTTTTTGAGATTCCTTCACTAAGTGAACCAATAAATATCATCAGATGCCATTTCCGCCACCTCCAGCAAGAAGCCACCACCAGACATCTCCCCTCCCTTGTCCGCCTTCCACAGGAACTGTTCCCTCCGGGACACCGTGGTTCATACTTCCTTCACCCCCAACACCTCCCCACAGGCCTACGGCACCTTCCCCTGTAACCGGCGAAGGTGCAACACCTGTGCATTTACCTCCTCCCTCCCCAGTATCCAAGGGTCCAAACATACCTTCCAGGTGAAGCAACCCTTCACCTGCACTTCCAAGAATCTAGTCTACTGCATTCACTGTTCACAATGTGGTCTCCTGTACATTGGGGAAACGAAGCGTAGACTTGGAGACTGCTTCGCAGAACATCTGTGTTCTACTCGCAAAAAAGACCCTGAACTACCTGTTGCCTGCCACTTCAATGCACCACCTTGCTCCCTGGCCAATATCTCTGTATCTGGCTTGCTACAGTGTTCCAGTGAAGTCCAGCGCAAGCTGGAGGAACAACACCTCATTTTCTGCTTGGGGAACTTATAGCCCTCCGGACACAATATTGAGTTCAATAATTTTAGGGCCTAAACTCTCCCATGTCCCAGCCATCCACCCCACACACCAGGCCTTGTTACCACATAGCCTGCCACTACACACCCCCTGTTGTTAGTCACTAACAGTCCCCATTAACAACTATTCACCCTCTCAGCCTGATCATTAGCAATTCGTTTGTCTGTCCAACTGTCTTTCTCTGTCTTTGGGCTCTATCCTATCGTTTACTCCCTACCCCACCCACCTCCCTATTTTCTGCATATAAACTGACGTTTTCCCAGCCACCATCAGTTCTGAGGAAGGGTCACCGGACCCAAAACATTAACTCTGTTTTCTCCTCCACAGATGCTGCCAGACCTGCTGAGCTTTCCAGCAACTTTGGTTTTGTTCCTGATTTACAGCATCCGCAGTTCTTTTGGTTTTTTTTTTCAATAAATATCCACGCTTGAAGTCAAGCTTGAAAAAGAATCTAACTCCTGTGAATGTGGGATTCAATTCTTCTGATGTTGGAATTTTGTGTAAGCATCCGTTGAGAGAAATATTTAAATGGCTGTGTCCAAACCTACCCTGATTAAGCCATCTTTCTTTTAGCATGCACAAAAAATAGATCTGCATCATTCTTTGTGCTGATGTACATTATAGAGATTCAATATCACTCAGCTTGTTTTTAAGTTGATCTTGTGTACATATATTCCGTAACTATAAGACAGACCAGGTAAGGATGACTGATTTCCTGCCCAATTAGTGAACCAGAGGAGTTTAAAGAGAATCAACAATAGTTGTACGGCCACCATTAGACTTCTTTTTAATTCCAGATTTTATGGAATTCAAATGTCACAGTCTGCCACTCTGAGATCAAAACCCATGTACACTGAACATTTGCTGGGTCTTTGATTATTAGCCCAGTGACATTTTACACTGCAGTACTGCTTCCCTGGTCTTCTTTGAGGTGCAGTACTTATCACCTTTAAAGTTTTCTATGGTGTTGAATTTGTCTGGATGTATTCGTTGAGTCCTGGGTTGAGTCACTTTGAGTGTTCACAGCCTCTTTTACTGCAGTTAGGTGATTTGTGATTGGTTACATTATTGAGTTCTATACATGCTGGTAGTCCTGCTAATACTGGTCCATTCATGTCCACTAGGTAAAATAATTCTGGCTTGCAAGCGGAGTTGGTGAAGCTGCATTTAATCATCAATGTACCAGTGCAAGGAAAGGCTGACTCATCATATGCAATCACTTTTTCTTTTCCATGATTCAGGTTCAAATCCTTCCGTGTTCTGACTGTAGGATGTTTGCATTAGCTCCGATGTTGCCTTTGGTCTTGAGCTTGTGTTTGTTAATTTCTTCACTCATATGATGTTAACACCGGCAAAAGCTTCCAACTGTAGGACCGAGTCCACAGATGTGTCACATTCATAATGTGGAAAGCCTGGCCTTCCACTCTGAGTGTTAACCCTGGTCAGCCTTGTTACAAATCTCACGTATGTGTTGATGCTTATGGAGGTGTCTGGCACATTGCCTGTTGTCACAGCCAGTCCACAGCACATGCTTTTTGTTTGGTGGCATTCTACAATAGCCTCTGGTTGCACCTTTACAGTGCATAGTGTGCATAGATCTTAGAACACAGGCTGATTTCACAGTGGTTACAACAGACTGCATTCCCCACATGGCTTCCTTGCTTTCTGCTTCCTGGCTACTGCACCAACACTGGGAACTGCACTTAATGTTTGCAGCTGTTGTTGCCTGGCTCGAATGGCTTCCTATTTTCTGCCATCATAGCAGTGAGTCAATGTTGTGACCTTTCTTTTCCTCCAAGAGGTTTTTTTTTGGGAAATCTTCGATGGCCATTGAAGCTATAACCAGCTCCATTATCTGTTCAGACACCTCAGCCTCTGAGAAATCACAGTCCTTGCTCTCATCACAACACTTACTGATGAACTAATTCATTGATTTTCATAACTGTTGCCTGTAAGACATCAACTCTATGCACTGATAAGTTCACTGTGCTCAAAAATGATCATCTATTATTTCCCATAACACGCCAGGATCTCTCCAGTCCTCTTTGGACAGGCCCTAAGTGCTGACAGTCTGCAGTCCCTGGCTTTCAATATCTTTAACTTTATCTACTTGCTTATGTGAATCTGTAATGTCTAAATCAAAAAAAACATTGTCCCATCCTTGGTTTAAAAAGAACTAAATTCAGAATGCGCATCCACTTCATGCTGAGGAATTTGTTAGTTACCTTCCAAATATTCCCTGTCTTTTGTAAATCGTATTAATATACGTAGTAGCAAGACTAAAAGGCTATTCTGTGTGCAGTTTTAGTCTGTAGTGCTTCTTCTGAATTTTAAAACATTTACCTGTTCTGTTCTCTGTACATCTTTAAGCACTTTGTGTCAAACGCTTTTTCCTTCTTGCATGAGTAGGGCACTAAAGGTTATCTTGACGACCCTGCAGATTCTAAAGCCCAACTTTCAATGCAGTTGCTGCCTGCATGCAGCACTGATCTGGCCACCTCACAAATCAGCGACTGTACTCACTGTATAGGCAATGCTGTTTGTGAAGCGATGTTCTTTCTCTCTTGTGGTTCCAGTGCAAATGTGACCTCTGCGCAGTTTCTAATGTTGTCTGAGGCCTTTCCCTGTGGTTTTCAAGTTCACTTTGCTGCCTTTGTTCTTTTAAGAAAAATCCCTGACTGCCATATTTTAAAATTCTTGTGTTGTGTTCTTTAACAGAGAATCATCATTCTCATTCTTGATTGGTAGCTAGCTTAAGTTCAATGTGTTAAATACCTCAAGCTTGTTTATGGGACAGACAAACTGATTACATGCTCTTACAGGACAATTGAGGTTTGCATCTTTTGTCTGTTACATTGCTGCCTGAACTCATTATGGCTGCTGGTCATGAGATGTCGTCCTGGTCCTTGGCACATGAGCATATACAACTGTTAAAGCACAGCACAGCAGTTACCTTCTTATGGCAGCCTGGGATGAGTAATAAATGCTGACCTTGCCAGTGATGCTTACATCCACTGAATGAAATTATTAACAAGGACTGCAAACGTGACTGCAACATTACACTAAACTATATTACTATGACAATGACATGAGCCATTTCCCAAACTTATAAACCTGCCTACC
Source organism: Ginglymostoma cirratum (assembly GCA_024137785.1). Taxonomy (NCBI): domain Eukaryota; kingdom Metazoa; phylum Chordata; class Chondrichthyes; order Orectolobiformes; family Ginglymostomatidae; genus Ginglymostoma; species Ginglymostoma cirratum. The sequence continues at coordinate 25,179,611 of JAHRHZ010000111.1, read as the reverse complement.
TCTCTCTTCTCCATCAGGCCACTGCCTGCGAGCTATGTGGTTTTTATTCATTCACAGGATGTGAACATCACTGGCTAGGCCAACATTTATTGCCCATCCCTAATTGCCCAGAGGGCAGTTAAGAGTCAACCACATTGTGGTGGATCTGGACTCACATGTAGGCGAGACTGGGTAAGGACAATAACTTCCTTCTCTTAAGAATGTTAGTAAATCAGTTGGGTTTTTCAAACAATCAGCAGTGGCTTCATGGTCATCATTAGACTCTAAGGCCAGATTTTTTTTGGTCAATTTCAAACTCCACCTTCTGTCATGGTGAGATTCTAACCAGGGCCCTCAGAACATTACCTGGGCCTCAGGGTTAATCACCTAGCAATGCCTTCCAAGGCCATCACCTTCCCTTCAGATTCTTGTAATATCAAGCTTTTGGTCATCTGTTTATTATTTTCATATCTGGATCCTTGTCTCATTTTGTTTAATCATATCCAATAAACTAATGTTTTAGTGCACTGGAGAACAAATAATTGCAAGGTATTCCATCTTATTCCTTCAAAATGGAACAAAATACATTCAGAATATGACTTACCTTTGTATCAAACAAGATAAGTAGCCTGTCCATGCAATTCAAACAAAGTGTAAATGTTATCTGTTAGTTCAGTGTTGACAGAGACTTTAACCTGATAGTGATGGATAATTGCCTGTTAAATACTACGCCGCATATTCCTTCATAGTGAAGGCATGGTGTACAATGGACAATTGGAACTGCTACTGTTGATTTTTGCTCCCCATTGAAATTGAATGTCAACTTCTTGTAAGGGGCAACACAGTGACTCAGTGGTTAGCACTGCTACCTCACAGCACCAGGGATCCGGGTTCGATTCCAGCCTTTGGAGACTGTCTGTGTGGAGTTTGCACATTCTCCCTGAGTCTGCATGGGTTTCCTCCGGGTGCTCCAGTTTCCTCCCATAGTCCAAAGATGTGCAGGTTAGGTGGACTGGCCATGCTAAATTGCCTGTCGTGTCCAGGGGTGTGTAAATTAGGTGGATTAGACATGGGAGGTGCAGGGTTACAGGGAAAGGGTAGGGGTATGGGTCTGGGTGGGATGCTATTCAGAAGGTCGGTGTGGACTGGTTGGGCTATGTTTCTATACTGTAGGGATTGTATGATCTATGATCTTCTTCAAGGAGACTAAAATACTTATAGAGTGTCCTAACTTCTGGTGACTGGTCTTTTGCCTGATTGGTAATGTCATATGGACTTTAATCTCAACAATTTCACCCAATAAAGGAACCAGTATGACCACTGCCCTTCATCCAAGAATGGGTTAAACTGCAGCCTTCAAACAAGGAAAGAGCAAATAATTGGAGATGTAAAGAATTGTGTTATGAAGCAACTGAAAGGGTTCTTTGCTTTGTATCCAAGAGAGCTGGATTGAAACCTGTTAGAGTTTTGTTGAAATATGGATTTTGACATTCTTCCTTAAAATAAATTGTAGTGTCTCAGTGGTCCAACCAAGCATAAATATTCTGCCAGACTTGAAAATAAGTTTCTTTCGAACATTGTAATTAGATAGAAGTTACAGCATAAGAACAGGTTGTTAAGGTGAAATAGACTATTGAGCCCAATTAATTCAAGTTGGTGTGTGTCCTCATGTGAGCAGTATTCCTGACACTGTATGGACATTCTGTTTGGATATTGTCTTATTGAGCTAACTGGTTATTTAATATTGAAATGGAGTCCACCACCCTCAGAAAGTGACCTACCTTGATAAGATAATTGGTATGTGCATGTCTACTGGTCACAGGCAGAGACATGGAGACAGAAATTAGCATGCAATTCTTAATTTGAAGTCATCATTCCCATTTTCCAAGTTCCTACTTCACCAAATCCTGGTTCTTACTTCACTTAGTAGAAACTGATGTCAGGTAGGTATTTCTGCTATGACGCGTGTTTCATTAACACAAATTGGCTGTAATGCAATTGATGAAGAGTGGATGCGGTTTGGATAATGCAAACTTTCTACTGTACAGTATAGCGATTTTCTATAGCGCGATTTTCTATAGCACGAGGTTGCACAAGAGCACAACTACCTTGTTATAGGAGAAATACCTGTATAGTGGAATCTCCCACTAAGGTTTATGCAGCGCGACAGGCGTTAGTTGCTTGATTATTACTGAGTGTTTGAAAGGTTCTATCTGATGCTGAATTCACAGCAGACAGAGACAGACAGACAGAGAGTAGGCTACTCTTGCAGAGCTGCTACTTCACCAATTATTTTCTTCAGGCCTGGTTGGCCTGGAATAGAACATGACTGGGACCATAAAGGAAGAGACACCACAAACAAGACATGCTTCAGAAGTGGAATAAAAGAGATGGCACCCACTATGTGTCAGAACTCGACAAGCACAGCATTCCACTGAACTCAACTCCACCTATCCATTCACAAGCATTGCCATTCTTCTTCCCCTTGCTGTCTCAATTTGCCTTCTTTGTCTTTCCACTCATCCATAACTCCTCCACTTGACTGGACTTGGGAAAATTCCCACTAAATCGACATTTAAATCATAATTTATTAGAATAACTATTGCAGCATTCTATCAAAACGAAATAATTCAAGTTGTGTATTCCCTTAGGCCCTGTAGTACATAATCAAAAACAAGAAGCAGGAGCAGGAGTAGACCACCTGGTCAACCTAGAGTAGACTCCAAAACTCTATTGATCACCGTTCAATTTACTCAAATACTGAGCAACTACAGATTCTGGGGTACAGGATTCCTGACGTTCACCACTCTCTAGATTTTAATTGGACTGACTGACTATTTCTTATCAACATGCTGTCCTTCAGTGACATCATCAAAAAGCCCAATAATGAGATCCACATGTATGTGGATGACATTCAGCCATCAGTCACCAGCATCTCTCTCAAGCTCCCTTACCATTCTCATGATTTCAGCTGATCGTCTCTGAGCATTGAAGATCCGTCTCTAAAGCACTCTATCGCTTTACCTCATTGTCCTTCTTCAAAATGTCCTCATAATCCATCTCTTTGACCAAATCTTTGGTCACCTATTATGATATTTCCAACACGGCTTAATGCTAAGCTTTGCTTGATAATATTTTTGCGAAGTGTGTTGGCATCTCTTGTCACTGTTGCCTCCTGTGCACCACCTTCTCCCGCAACAAAGAGGGAAGTTTATTTAGGTGTGAGCTGTGATATGTCTAGATGATGTTTGAAGAGCTATTAGTGTGTGCGTGTGTCAGAAGTGTGAGTAGTGGCTGTTATATCCTCTATAGCAGTTAGTTTGTGAGGGGGAGGTTAAGGAAATGAATTGAGGTCCTGAATACTAATTGCTAAATATTGTTAGTGAGTGAAGGATGGGGGTAGCGTGACTTGAACAGTCAATGATGATAACGCTGCAATAGTTAGGAAAAGCCACTTGAAGATTGATCCTACCTTGATGCCTCTGATTAGATCATTGAACCTTTTTTGGTATGTCATCCAAGGTCTTAAGGGCATGTACAAAAACAGAAGTTGCTGGAAGCTCAGCAGGTCTGGCAGCATCTGTGAAGCAAACATCAGAGTTAACATTTCAGGTCCAGTGGCCCTTCCTCAGAAGCTGAGCTTTTCCAGCAACATCTGTTTTTGTTCCTGATTTACAGGATCCACAGTTCTTTCGGTTTTCTTAATGGCATATTTCTGGCATTCACGTATATTGTAATCTCCTCCACTGTCTCATCATATGACAGAATGGCTTCTGTCCCTGACTCCCCATCCCTTGTTTGATGATGGGTGTCTCTCTTCCTTTTGACATTCTGCAGCAAAACATGGATTGCTGTGACAAGAGAATCTTGGTACACTCTCCCAGCCATCTTCTGCTATTGTTCCAACACTTTAAATCATGATTCCTGTCTTCAGCTCCACGTACAGTAAGTGTTCCTCCACTTTAAGAGGCATTGGTTGCCATTATGCAGTGTTTTCCATTCCTCCCGTGTTCAGTCTTCGGGTAGAAAAAAAATCTATCAACCACAAATTTATAATGAACAATTGATCTATCATCAATTACCATTGGTAGAAGAGAATTCCAAACTTCTGCCAGCCATTACATGTTGAAGTATTTTCTAACTTCATTCCTGAAAGGTGGAGTTTTAATTACTAAATGAAAACCCCTCTTGTCCTCAACTCCACAATCAGCGAATACCTTGAAAACTTCAATCAAATCACCCTTAGCCTTCTAAACTCCAGAGGATGCTTGGCTTGTTTAATCTCTCCTCATGATTTAACGCTTTCCAGTCACTGTTTTATTTATATTCTGTTCTTCATGCTGTGTGCCTGCGTCTACTTCTGGCTAGCTCACTCCTCATCTTACAAAAGATGTTACATTTCAATCAAGCATCCTGATAATGTACTAACATTTCCCCCTTTCTATTTGACTAGTAAGCATCATTACAGGTCACTACTCCTAAGGGTTTTGTTACACCACTCTCTCGGTAGATGTACAAATCTATTTCTGGCTGAATATACACATTTTTAAATTTCAATTATAGAAGCACCCAGAATTGACTATGTAAATGATTATTCTGAAATAAGTATGTAAGTTCACCATGATTCTTTATCAGAGGCTTCTGCAGATTTCCAGTCTAGACATCTGTGAAATGACATTTTATCACCTACAGGATAGAATTCCCTAAGCTGCACTTTGGATTTTTGACTTGGAATTTGTGCATTTATGTATTCAGAGAAGGTGATGCAGCCATTTCAAGCACGAGATAGGGAAATTAGATAGATTAAAACTAAAGACATGGTAATGAAAAAGTTGGCAGCAATCCAAATAGAAAATTGCCCATGCCAAATGTGATCCATCTTGGATTTCTGAGGGATGTGAAAGGTGAAAATAGTTGCAGTTTTAGCCGCAATCTTTCAATTGGATAACAGACTGCTGCCGGAAGACTAGAGAATTGTAAATAAACTCTGTTCAAAAAGTGGAGAGAGAAAGATCTGATAACGAGTGGATAGTTGGTGGTGGGGAAAATTTAAGACACAATAATCCAGGTCAAAAATAAAAAGATACTTGAACAAATTGAATAAATAAATGGCAGCAAGCACTGGTTTGTTCAGGCAAATCGTATCTGACAAACCTTCTTAGGTTCAAAGATTAAATACAAGAGACAAATAGCTATGCACTTGGGCTTGCTTGTGGAGACTTTCAAAAGCTATTTGATAAAGTGCAACATATAAAGCCTGCCATTAAAATTGAAGCCCACAGGATTAAAGGGTTATTGTTTATATAGTTAAGAAATTGGCCGAAAAAGCAGAGTAGTGGTAAATGGGGCCTCTTTTTAGAATGAACGGAAGTATAATGTTTTCCATTCACGTTGGCAGTAGGACTGCTATTCTACTTGACAGATCTGGGCTTGGATATGTATTCAGTGCATAATTTCTAAGTTTGTGGGTGGTATGAAACTTGGAAATGTAGTAAATAATAAAGATGACAGTAGCAGTTGTCAGGAGGACAAAGACAGAGGTAGACAAATATGTGGAGGGTAGACTATTATACATGCGACATAAATCACTCAATATCAGAAACAAGCCAATCAAGCTCCTTAAGTAACAAATAAACAATTTCATTGCAAGCAAACCTTACTCAAATGAAAAATAAAGACTATAAACAAAGCTGTGAACTGTGCAAATGTATGCAACTACCCCTCTTGATAAATAAACACACATCCATACTCCAAACTTGGAAAAGAAATATAAAACTCAGCAGTCTTGCAATTATTTTGGCCAAGCAACAGTTAAATTGAGAAAAACAATTGTGTTGCCTCAAGTGCTAGTTTGCAGCTGAAGTCACCTTTCACACAATACACATATTGGCACCAGTTTTGCCTGGATCATCTCTGATTGGCTAAATTCTCTTTCTCTTTAAGGAGAGAAAGCAGAGAGCTGAGAGTTCTGGTAGTGGCTTGTGTAGAGAAGAGAGGGGACACCAGATTGTTTAGGTTAACTGAGACAATAGTTGTGACAAGACAATCATCTGAGAGCTAGTGCTGCTGTTTGCCTGTGTATAGAACATAGAACATAGAACATAGAACAAGACAGCGCAGAACAGGCCCTTCGGCCCTCAATGTTGCGCCGACCTGTGAACTAATCTAAGCCCACCCCCTACACTATCCCATCATCATCCATATGCTTATCCAAGGACTGTTTAAATGCCCCTAATGTGGCTGAGTTAATTACGTTGGCAGGAAGGGCATTCCACACCCTTACCACTCTCTGAGTAAAGAACCTGCCTCTGACATCTGTCTTAAATCTATCACCCCTCAATCTACAGCTATGCCCCCTCATACTAGCCGATGTCATCATCCTAGGAAAAAGACTCTCACTGTCCACCCTATCTAATCCTCTGATCATTTTGTATGTCTCCATTAAATCCTTTCTTAGCCTTCTTCTCTCCAATGAGAACAGACCCAAGTCCCTCAGCCTTTCCTCATAAGACCTTCGCTCCAGACCAGGCAACATCCTGGTAAATCTCCTCTGCACCTTTTCCAATGCTTCCACATCCTTCCTGTAATGGGGCGACCAGAACTGTACGCAATATTCCAAGTGAGGCCGCACTAGCGTTTTGTACAGTTGCAGCATGACATCACGGCTCCGGAACTCAATCCCTCTACCAATGAAACCTAACACACTGTATGCCTTCTTAACAGCACTATCAACCTGGGTGGCAACTTTCAGGGATCTATGTACCTGGACACCAAGATCCCTCTGCACTTCCACACTACCAAGAATCTTTCCATTGACCCAGTATTCTGCCTTCCTATTATTCTTCCCAAAGTGAATCACCTCACATTTATCTGCATTGAACTCCATTTGCCACCTTTCAGTCCAATTCTGCCGTTTATCCAAGTCTCCCTGCAACCTGCAACATTCTTCCACGCTGTCCACCACTCCACCGACTTCAGTGTCATCTGCAAACTTACTAACCCATCCACCTATGTCTGCGTCCAAGTCATTTATAAAAATGACAAACAGCAGTGGTCCCAAAACAGATCCTTGTGTACCACTAGTAACCGGACTCCAGGCTGAGTATTTTCCATCAACCACCACTCGTTGCCTTCTTTCAGAAAGCCAGTTTCTAATCCAAACTGCTAAATCTCCCTCAATCCCATGCCTCCGCATTTTCTCCAATAGCCTACCATGTGGAACCTTATCAAAGGCTTTACTGAAGTCCATGTACACCACGTCAACTGCCCTACCCTCATCCACATGCTTGGTCACCTTCTCAAAAAACTCAATGAGGTTTGCGAGACACGACCTGCCCTTGACGAATCCATGTTGACTATCTCCAATCAAATTGTTGCTTGCTAGATGATTATAAATCCTATCTCTTATAATCCTTTCCAAAACTTTTCCTACAACAGATGTAAGGCTCACTGGTCTATAATTACCTGAGTCATCTCTACTGCCCTTCTTGAACAAGGGCACAACGTTTGCAATCCTCCAGTCATCTGGTACTAAACCTGTAGCCAATGACGACTCAAAGATCAAGGCCAAAGGCTCCGCCATCTCCTCCCTAGCTTCCCAGAGAATTCTCAGAAAAATCCCATCTGGCCCGGGGGATTTATCCACCTTCACACCTTCTAGGATTGATAACACCTCCTCCTTACTAACCTCAATCCTTTCAAGTCTAATAGCCCATATCTCAGTCTTCTCCTCTACAATGTTCTCCTTTTCCCAAGCGAAAACAGATGAGAAATATTTGTTTAGCACCTCTCCGATCTCCACAGGGTCCACACACAACTTCCCACGTCTGTCTTTGACTGGCCCTATTCTTACCCTAGTCATCCTTTTATTCCTCACATACTTATAGAAAGCTTTAGGGTTCTCCTTAATTCTACCTGCTAATGACTGCTCATGTCCCCTCCTTGCTCTTCTTAACTCTCTCTTTAAATCCTTCCTAGCTAATCTGTAACTCTCCATCGCCTCATCGGAACTATCTTGTCTCAATGTCACATAAGCCTCCCTCTTCCGCTTAACAAGAGATACAATTTCTTTTGTAAACCAAGGTTCCCTTACCTTATCACTTCCTCCCTGCCTGATAGGGACATACCTATCAAGGACACGCAATATCTGTTCCTTAAACCAGCTCCACATTTCGATTGTCCCCATCCCCTGCATTTTGCTAACCCATTCTATCCCTCCTAAGTCTTGCCTAATCGCATTATAATTGCCCTTCCCCCATCTATAACTCTTGCCCAGTGGCATGTTCCTAAACTTTTCCATCTGTGAGGTGCCTGGAAAGAGACAAATAAGTGAAGCTTCATGCTGTGTTGCTTCGAGGAAAACCGTGCAGGAAAATGTTAGGCAGGTGGGACCGGAGGACTTGGCATCTGAATTTGTATGCTATTCTCCTGTCACACCTTCATGAAATCCAGGATTGACTTGCTGCACAGCCTTCAGGTTGAAGTGAACACTCTTTGCTGTGGACTTCCTAGGCTACTGCCATCCACGTTTGGGTTAGAGAGATTGTCCTCTTCCTCCTGTCCTTGGTAGAGCTCACTTCAATGTACTCCCTTAGATCCTACAGCAGGTCCTTCTGGTACAAATGACAGGCCCAAGTCTCCATTGGTTGCTGCCATCTCAAAAGTCTGACTATTGATCAGTCTTGTCACCCATGTCATGGTCTTTTTAATTAGAAATGCTTTCTCTGACAAAATGGACCTGTCACACCAGCCACCACTGCTGATTGGCTGGGGAAACTGGAGAGAGGCTGATAACTGCTCTGCTTTGGGAAAGAACAATGGAAAGGCATGCAATTCAGTTGAGCTGAAAATGGGCCCTACTCTTCCAGGAAGGACTAAGTGCATTCTGACTTGAACAGTACAAAAGGAAATGTTATGTTCTAAACCATTATAAATCCCTGCTCAGATACTGGGTGGATTCTCAGACCCAGTTCTTGGCACCACGCTTTAGGAATAATGTCAAAGTCTCAGAGGTAGTGTGCAGGAGTTTGCTTAAAATAAAACCAAGAATAAGTGGAGGCATCTTTGTCACGTGGAACATCTAGAGAAGTTGACATGCTCCATCACACGGAGAAGATTAAGGAAAGATCCAATAGAGCTTTGGAAAATTGTGAGGACTTTTGGTAGAATGAAAAATAAGGGGACCGATAATTAGAGGACACAGCCTTTGGAAAATTAACGGAAGAACAAGAGAGGAAATGAGGAGATATTGTTTTCTTATTGCAGTGTTTTGGAATGCAGTGCCTGAAGGGCTGGCGAAATAAGATGGAATAGTAGCTTTCAAAAGGTAATTGGATACTTACTTGGAAAGGAATGAAAGATGCAGGGGTATGGGAAAGAGCAGGGAAATGGGACTAATTGAATAGCTCTTTCAAAGAATTGTCAGAAACATGATGGACTGCAAGGCTTTGTTTTGAACCATGAAGTTATATGGCAATAGAATTGGTTGGAGGTGGGGACGTAGATCTGACATAATCGAATTTACCGACCACTGCAATGTATACAGTGCTATAAAAGTCTCCTGTTTTGTGTCTATGTCCTTGTCCAGTTTCACCCCGAATGATTTTCTATTGCATCACCAGCTGTATGTTAGTCAGTTGACAGATTAAAAGCTCACTGATACTGAGTGTTACAATGTTTAATGAAGTTGTTCCCAGAAGAAGAAAAATAATGATTGTTTCAGAAGTTGTTTTGAACGACTTGTTAATATTATGTTGTCTCATTTTAACTTTTACTATCAATCTGAATTGTTTTCAAATCATTACTTCTTTCTCAAGTAAACACTACACAGATTTTGGACATGCTGTAAGGATTCTCAATCAGCACAGACGTAAGTTCTTAGCTGTCTCATCAAACTGTATCCTGAAAGTGACAAGTTTGAAATTAGTAAATGTGGTGGAAATGCTGGATTGTAATTGGATGTTTTTTGCTGTCCTTTTTGTCTTTGTAGTTACAGGTATAACAGTGTTGTATCTTTTACCATTTACCTGTCCCTGTAAATGATTTTTGTAACTGTTATACTTCATTACATTTTGATTTAATGTCAGTTTTAAAGTTTCAGGCAACAAGGCTTTTAAAATCAAAAGATTTTGTGCAAACTGGCTTCTTAGTGTAAACTGTCTGTTTGTTGCAAAACACCTACGTTGAAGATAGCATTGCTCATCACTGGAGTGCTCATTCTGGTGAAGATTATACCCTAAACATTTATTGATCTTGTGGGCATTTCCTGTTTTGGGTTTCCAGTACTTATGAGTTTTATTTTAACTCTTGCACATGTGGAAATGGTATGGTCTCTAGAATACACCATCACAACAATAATATGTCCAGAGGAATGAACTATCTCAAGATGCTTCATCTCCTAGTGGCAAAAAGATGTAATAAATTGTGACAGAACACTGAAACGAGAAGGGTAAGAAAGGAGGACCAAAGGCAAGTTCAAAGAAGCAGACTATTAAAGGAGGGCAATGAAGTAGTAAATTAACAAGTTCGAACATGTGGGTTCCAGTGTGGAGTCAACATGCTTGAAGCTGTGTTGCTGAGAGGGACACCGGGAGGGAGTTGGGTGGTGTTGCAAATTAGGTCATAGAAGAGTGGAGCACTGGGATTAAACAAAGGCCTGCAGGAGGTTTCAGAAGCAGGGATTGAGTAAGCCACAGAGAGCTTGTAAATAAAGGGACTGGTTTTGAACAAATATGTTAGGAATTAAAAATCACTGAAGGTTGGCAAGGACAGTGTGATAAGGACATGAGAAATAAAAGCAGGATCAGTCATTCTGCTTCTGTTCACCATTCAATAAGACCATGTCTGATCTTTGACCTTTAACTCCACCTTCCTGCCCAATTCACACATCCCTTGATTCCCTCAGAGTCTGAAAATCCATCGGTCTCCGTTTTGAATGTTCAGAACTGAATTCAGCTCCTCAAACTGCTATGCTGAGGTTTGAGCCAGTCGTCTAGTTAATAGTCTGGTAACATAACCACTGCACTACAGCACTCATGTAATGATAAGGGAGCGGATATGCTGTCGCACAAGGTACAAGTAGCCGAGTTTTGGATCAGTTACAAATTGTGAATGTTCTAAAGGGGATTTATGAGGAGTGCATTGAAGTCAAGAGAGGTGGCAGAGAGCAGAGTATTTCATCAGCTGTAGGTGAGTTGGAGGCTTCGGCAGTGATGTTGCAATTTTGATAAGATAGAAACGACGTAAGGTTTAAAGATCAGCTCAGGTTCAAATAGGACATTGAAATTCCACACAATCAAATTCAGCCTGAGTGTAAATGCAGGGGAAAGGGTGGAGTCAGGCATTAAGCTGGAGTATTTTTAATGAAAACCAAACAGATGGATTTGCTGTTACTAATACTGAGTGAAAGCAAGTTATCACCTATTCAGTACATAATGCTGGTTCAAGAGCCACACAGCCTAATGACAAATGTTAAAGGTGATGGCAATCATTGCATAAAACCCCATTTAATAGGCATCCACTTATCAGTTTTCTGGAAAAGAGATTAGTTTATAGATTCGTTGGCTGTTTTTGTGCACAGGTCGACTCAGTTGTGCTAATACAGTAAGAATAGCAGAAAAATAGAATTTTATGGTTAGAGAGAAAATCTGATTAAATTATATTTCCTGAGTTGTTTTTAGGGCTGAAAATATCAGCACAAAAGAATATAAAAAGCCTCATTTTGAAGCCTATATCAGTATCAAGAACTGTCAGTTGGACACATCAAGTGAAGATATGTGCTTTCTATGTCACAAGTGTATTCACTGTTTCTCAACAAAATGACTTCCTTTCCCGTAGCAATCACAGCATTATAGCCACTGGTAATTTAGTGACAGTCTCGTAATGCACTGTTTAATGCTGTGAACTCCCCCTTACTGGAAGCTAGATTAAGACAGGTCAAAATTGTATCAGTTATGTCTTTGTGAGAAAGGAGGATTTCATTGCATAGGTCTGGGCTTGCTGGATTTAGAAGCAGGTTCTACTACTGGAAGCACAGTGGATGAACATGAGGTGCCATGAAATCCATCAGTACTCTGGAAGTTATTCTAGTTTAATGGCCTAATTTATCACTTAAAATACATAGGAAGATAGTAGTAAAATTGTGCATGTACATTTATGGATCCAGCATTTTTGTTTGGCCTTGATGGATTTTTAAAGCTAATTTGTATTTGCCTTTTTCGTTGCTGAATGTAGTTGGGCGACAGACTTCTTAATCCAGCCAGTCTTTGCACTTTTCTGAATTCATTGTTCTCTTATTGCCTCTGATCATTTTTCTAACTCATTTTTTTTCTGTAACATTTTCTGGTGATTTGATTATGCCTTACCTCTGCTCTTGTTCGATTTTGGATGGAGTATTACCCACCTTGTTCCCTTGTTTAATTTCATTACCTACTATACACAGTCCTCAGTTTTCTCTATATTTCACTTTTTTTACTGCCACACTTCATATGGCTTTTTCATTTCCTACTGCCGTCCATTCAATCCCCATTCTCCTCATACTTCCTCCTCTGTTTGTACAAGTGCACAAACAGAATACATATGGGAGAAGTACCATTAAACAGTAAATTCAAATGGAGTGCAAAAAGATAATTGGAAACCAAAAAGTGGAAAAAGACTGAAATGGAATATTGCAACAAAAACAGTAAAATGGCTGCATATAAAATGTGTAAAAGTGATTGTTAAAGATATAATGCAGAATGCAAGAGAAAGCAATTAAGGATAAAATAGAGCAATAATAAATATAAATTTCATCAGGAAAACAATAAAATACATGTAATGGAAGAATACTTAATAAAGAGCAATCTGTTCCTTTTTATTTGCAAGGAAGTATGTAAGACGTGTACAGTTGTATGTACAGCTGTCATGGGTATGTGCATACTGGTGTGCCTATTTATGTCCGTGACATCTGTATGCTTCACTTACTTTTGTGCATGTTTCTGAGGCCTCTGCCTTTTTACCAGTGTGCATCGGGTGCTTGTCCGAATGTTATGTATGATTTTGCCGATAGACAGTGCAACCAGAATAGCTTTATACTAATTCTTGTAAGAGATGGTTACATTAATGCTGCAGGTTATAATGATGCAAACTACAGGAAGGGAGGTGATCTTGATAAAATTTGCTGATTTTTTACGTGTGGCGCACTTTTATGGTTGTGACCATTTTTGTAAGTGGATTTTCAGTGTTGCCTTGTAGAATCTGAAAAGTCTGTAATGTCACAGCCAGCAAGTGGCAATTAGTGAATTAAGCGTGCCAGTGCACTTCAAAGCACTGCTGAGAGTGAGGCATGTGTAAAAGGAAGTCAGCAGGTAGGAGCTAGAAGGAGAATATGATTTCTTATGGTACATTTCAACTTTCTGGACAGTTCAGGAGACAGCAAATTGTATGCTGCAGAAAGAGACTAATAATCAACTGCATTGGTTTTTGAGAAGCAGACCATTTGATAAGAATGAATCTGGGAAAGAACAGATTGCATAATCATAAAATGTTACAGCACAGCAGACTATTTGACTCATCAAATTTGGGCAGAGTTTTCTCCACATGAGCCACTTACTCTGGCTGCACTCCCCACCTCCATATTCCTTAATGTTTCCCTTCTTCAAGCAACAATCTGTTTCCCTTATAAATGTAATGATGTACTTTGTTCTCCACTTCGAATAATAATTTCTACAGAGGAACTCAACTCTGCTTAACCCCCTTGCACTACCTAATGAATCTACAATGATATTGATTTTATCTATACGATTGGCAGGAAAGCAGGACTCACTGGTAAACCTTTCAAAAAGCTGACGTTGGCATGATTGGCTGACTGTCTCCCTTCTGTGCTGTAATGTTCTATATCTTTCATATAGTATGAAGTCTTAAATTGCTCAGAGTATAAGTAAGTACAACGTTACCCAATTGCATTTATTTTCTCTGCCCATACACACAAAATCATGGAATGGAATTTTGTAGCTGTGTGAGCAACATGGGTTTCAGTGAGATGTGTGGCAGATTCATAAGGGAAGTTCGATGAGGAACAGCTTGACATTGAGATCATATTGACCCCATCTTTTACTCTTCACAAACAGCGCGGTGAGATTCTCACTGTACAACAGTAAGTTGCCAATTGACCATGATTATTGCTGTGAAGGCCCTTGTTGACAGCCCAAATCACCTCATTAATATTCCGGTTCTGGTCTTAGCAAACTCATCAAGCTAAATAACTGTTAGGAAAACCCAACATGAAAACCAGAGCGGGTCCTTGGTGCATTCAGCTCGCTGCGTCCTCTGAACAACCTCTATCTTACCAACGAAACAAACTGCAAAGCACGTCAAGAAGCTTGATAGCATCCAGTACAAAGCAGCGCATTTAATTGGCACTACATCCACAAACATCCATTCCCTTCACCACCAATGCTCAGTAGCAGCAGTGTGTGCTATCTACAAGATGCACTGCAGAAATTCATCAAAGATCCTGGGATAGCACATTCCAAACCCACGACCACTTCCATCTCGAAGGACAAGGGCAGCAGATACATAGGAACAACACCACCTGCAAGTTTCCCTCCAAGCTACTCACCATCCTGACTTGGAAATATATCGCCGTTCCTTCACTGTCTCTGGGTCAAAATCCTGAAATTCCCTCCCTAATGGCATTGTGGGTCAATGAACAGCAGGTGGTCTGCAGCTGTTCAAGAAGGCAGCTCACTACCACCTTCTCAAGGGCATCTAGGGGTGGGCAATGAATGCTGGCCAGCCAGTGACGCCCACGTCCCACAAATCAATTTTTAAAAAATCCACAAGTCCTAGCCACATCGACCTTTCCAACAAGAACATTGACGTCTGATTTTCAGGAAGCCATTTCCACTACCTTGGTAGCTATCCAATGCACTGGCAGTGTACCCTGCAAGCCCAGATCTGTCTCACTGGCATACTGGCATACTGGTAAGGCTGCATTGGTTGCAGTTACTGCAAAAGGACAGGCACATAGTTCACATAGTGGACCAGGATGCCTGCCAGGGCTGTTCCTTGCTCTATCTGCATGCATTCATCTGGAATCTATTGGCATGCCTATTATGTGGATGCCTTGTCTTACCCTGCTGTACTTTCCAGTGGCAATCAGTACAATTCCACAAGTAGGTAGGTGGCCATACTGTGTAGCAGTCAGTCAAGGGCATAAATCATAGAATCATAGAATACCAACAGTGTGGAAGCAGGCCATTCAGCCCTTCAAGTCCACACCGACCCCTTTGAAGAACATCCAACCCAGACCCACCCCTCTATCCCATCCCTGTAAGCCTGAACATCTCTGGATACTATGGGCAATCTAGGAAAATATTTTGTGATACATTAGTGTGCCAAGTCAGTCACCTATACCAGGTAGCCTCAGTGTTTGTGCCAAACATATATATCTGCAGCAAGCAATGGACAATATCTGATGTTTTAGGGAAGTGATACACAGTGAAGTCTATTTGGGGCACCCATCAGTCAATGGGGTCCAGAGCAGTTAGTCAGCCTCCCATAGCAGTCCCAGGATTTGGCTATGTCTGATCGGGTCCAGGTGGCTTTGCATAGACCTTCATCCCTCTGTGTTCTGGGGTGGTAGTGTGGAGGGTGAGGTGTGCAGGTGATGCTGAGGCCTTTATCACCATAGGGGCCAGACATGGGTGGCGTGAAGGAGAGACCTGCTGCAGTCAGGGATATGCATATCCATCAGCTCGAGTCTGAGCAAATCTGGGTCAGTGCAGGCAATTGAAGGGAGGGGGTGGTTATGAATGCGCCATCACATCCATTCACAGAAATTAAGGGAGAAAGGGAAGGTGGGTATTGGGCAGATGGATCACATATGCAGGTGTAGGCTTTACAGAATCAGCTCTTAGTCGGGAGAGGGCAATGTTGGGGGTCTCAGCAACATGTCAACGCTGAGGCTGAAAGCTTGTGACAGAGGATGTCTCACTGCCAAAGCACATGGACAGTGCGAAATGTTCAGGAGAACAGCTGCAAACGCACTCAGCACGGGCAAGGCAAGTGAACTGATATGTGAGGAAGAGAGGTTCATTGTAGTTAGTGACCATGTCTTCACATGGGAAAACTGTTGGCCGCGAACACTTGATGTGCTGGTCAATCTCTGACCATCCTGCAATCTTGCACCTCCATGCACCATCACTGATGGGGAACTGCCTGAGATAGGCATTTTCATGCACATGGCCAGCCAAACAGTTACAGTATTGAAGGGGGTAGGGTGCTAAGCTGTCAGAGTGAATAATGTACATGCATTATTACCCCTGGTCCCACATGGTGTACTTGGTGCTCATTCATAGACCCACTACCATTGTGCCTTGTTACTGCCTAAGGAGTGATGCCACAGGACGCAACCAGCATCTCTAGGCCTGAGTCTGAGATGTGAACAATGAGATAAATGATGAAAAACCAATATTTATTAGCAAAACAAACTAATTGCATTACCATCAGCCATGGCCCTTGGTCTACCTTCCCTCTTCTCTCCCTACCACTGAACCTCACTATGTTACCATGTTCCGCAGATAAGGTGGAGGGAACCTGTTCTGTAGTGGTGCCCACAGGCAAGTCGACCCCACACAGCTTGATTTTCCAAGGTTTGGAGGGAGGGAGGCAGGCAGGGTAGAAGAGGAGGAGGACCCAGCCAACTTCACAGTGCCCTGAGTAGAGAAAACTGAGTGGGTTGTGTGTGGCTTGGGCGCTTCCTGACACTGCCTTGCCTCCTTGTGAGGATGGGGACACTCTCCACTCTCACTCTGCCTTTGGTCCTTAGATTCAAACCCTGGGGCTATGAAGTGCAGGAAAGCACAACTCTCCAGGACACCTTACGGGTGCTGGGTCTATCTTCCATCGTAGCCACCAACCCATCCGTTGAGGCAGACAGGCAGTTACTCATCTGAATGCATTGCTCCACTTTCTGATCAATGACAGCTAGTGCATCACAGGACTGGCTGTATTGCCCAAGCCTTTCAGTGATGTGGGTCAGTTGTCCTGAATGCCTGTCTACCACTGCTGCTGCTCCCTTTGCATTTATATTAAGTCCTTAATTGCTGAGACCATGTGGTCTTCTTCTGCTGGGGGCTGAAAAAGTACCTTGTCACTGGCTCTCCTCTTATGCTAGCAGCCTGGACTGTCTCTGCCTTACCCGATTATGCAACAGTCAATGTGGGGTCCTCCGCTGCCTCCCATTCCACACTCATTTTGCCTGTCAAGCCTGTCAACATTTCGGCATCAGATTTGGTTGGTATAGCGGGGAGTCCAGGAAGCAACCTTGTTAATTATTCTTTCAGCTTGTTACTTATTCCTGTTGATTATTTCTCCAGCCTTGTCAATTATTCTTCCAGCTCTGGACATTGTTGTCCATGAGATCAAGGATGTACACCCTAGGGGAGACAAGCAGCCATCTGTTGATATACCCACGGTATCGGCTGCATCTGTACAAGATGCAAAAGGTGGTATGGCTACTGGTTACAAGCGTGCCCGACACTGACTGCCTGGTTAATGTTTGTGATTCAGTGCAATGTTAAGAGGTCTTTACTTGATTGCTGGCTCACGGATCTCTCTGTAATGGGGCTTGCTTTGCTCTAATATGGGATGTATTCTCCTGTAATGATTTAAAGGGGTGAATGGCTAAGACCCAAGTGGATGACATGGCTGTTAGTGTTGGTGCATGCAAGGGAAAGGTATTGAGATGTTCTGAGAGAGAGACGAGGTAGCACAGATGGACTGCTGGGCTCAGGCTGGCGAAGAATGGGAGGATGAAAAAAGGTGAGTGAGGGAAGATGAGCATGCAATAGAGGGAATATTAAAGCATGGGTCTCACTGGGTGGTGGGTGTGGTGACAAGGACACCTGTATTACACATACCCTGGTGGACAAGAAAAGGCCATTCACCTTCTTGCAGTATGGTTTTCTGTACCCTGAAGATGGCACTGAATTGGGTACTGTGTTTTGTCAAGGTTGGCATGGTGTGGTGTCAAGGTCTCCTCTGCCAGTCCTTGAGGAAGAGGACTGTCCTCATTAGTGGCACTCCATCTACCAGGACCTCCAGAGAACCATGATGCCATCTCACCTCAGTTCCCAACAAAAAGCAGGGCAGCTGCCAGATGCAGGCGCTCCTCCAGGACTTTCAAAGATGGCACTGACGCAAGGGATGCCAGTCTTAGTGTGGATCTCTGATGTGTGGCACGTAATTTCAGTAACAGCACATGGTGTAATGGTGTGGAAATCAGATATCATACTCAACAGTAGAACAGGAATGGCATTTAATGCAGTGTGTTTTGTAAAATACGAAGAGAAAATTCATTCAGCCGAGAAGCAAGAATTACTTCATCAAACTCATCGCAAGTTGCACTTAACCAAAATACTGTAAAATTCAGCCCATGGATTCTGTTTATTTTAGTCACCTGGTTAGACATTGGGATTTCTGCGTTAATATCTTGTCTCCTGATGCCTCAAAACCTGTCTATAATCTGCAAGGCATGAAATAGAATTATAACAGAACACTCTTTATTTTGTGGATCAGTGCAGCTCCAACAACACTCAGGAAGCTCTTGACCATCTAAGACAATGCGACCCACCTGAATGACACTCCGTCCATCATTCTAAGCATTCCTTTCCTCCACTACTCGCACACAGTAATAGTTGTATCAATTTCAAAGTGCTGTAAGCAACTCATCAAGACTTCTTTGTCAGCGCCTTCCAAAACCATGAACTTAATCAACAAGAAGAACAAGAACAGCAGGCAAATGGGAAGACCACGGCCTACAAGTTCCCCTCAAAATCACACACCACCCTAATTTGGCAATGTTTTGCCACTTCTGCATATTCACTGGATCAAAACTTTGAACTCCTGTGGTGATATGGGATTTGTTTGTTAGGGGAACAGACAGGCACTTCTGCAGCCGTAAAAGTGGTATATTGCCTGTGTGGTGCCAGGGTCAAGGATGGCACAGAGTGACTGAAAGATGTTTTTCTGAAGGGCCATGAACATCTAGCGTCCATGGCTCATATTGCTAGCAATGAATTAAGTAGAGAAGGAGGTGATGTGGTCATTCGGTCAGAATTTAGGGAGATAGGTAGAAAATTAACATGCAGGATCTCAAAAGCAAAAATCCCAGGATTACTCCCAATGCTACGTGCAAGTGAGCACCAATCTAAGAGGATAAGGTAGCTGACTATGTCGCTGAAAAGATGGCGCACAAGGAAGGGCTTTAGCTTCCTGGGACACTGGGATTGGTTCTGGGGAAGATGGCACTTGTCGAAGCCAGTCAGGTGCATCCGATCAGAACCAGGCCTGAGTTCCTTATGCAACGGCTGAGGAAGAAGGTTTAAACTAAATCAGAGGGTGGGTAGGATCCAGGAGCAAATGTCAGAGGGGAACCCAAGGCACACAAAATATTAAGTAAGACAGTAAGTTACCAGGTGGTGTCACAATAAGGAAATAATAAGAGCATTCTAAAACAGGGTTACAGTGCATGTCTGAGAATGCATAGAGTGTGGCAAATAAGATTGGTGACTTACAAGCACAAATTGCAATGTTGAATTATGATGTTGTGGTGGTAACAGTGACCTAGCTTGAGGATAAATATTTTTGGACAAAAGCTCATCAGGAAAGACAGGAAAAGAAGGAGAGGAAAATGACTGAGAATGTTGGTTAAGGAGAGAATTGCACTGCTGGAGAATAAGAATATCTCAGAGAGGTCAAGGACTGAATTGATTTGGCTCAGGCTATGAGAGAAAAATAAACATGTAGTTACAATGCTCAGCAGAGTCGACATTCCACTAACGAATGTTAAGGATGTAGAGGAACAAATTGCAGGGAAATTACAGAGAGGTGCAAGTTATGAGAGGGAACTTTAATTATCTGAATGTAGATTGAAATATTCATCATGTAAAGGGCAGATGGACAAGCATTCGTTGATTGTTGTTCATGAGAATTTCTGCAGCAGTGTATATTCAGTCCCCTGAGAAAGAAGTCTTTACTGGACGTGATTCTGGGGATTGATGTGACCCACGTTGATCAAGTTTCAGTGGGGAGAACCTTTACTAAATTCATCCTTCGGATGTAGGCATCACTGGCTGGGCCACACTTTCTTACTCATCCCTAGTTGCCCTTGGGAAGGTAGTGGTAATCTGCCCTACTTTCCTCAGTAATGGAGATACAATTGAATGTCAAAGGGTGATAATTGGATCCTCTCTTGTGGAGATGGTCATTACCTGGCATGTGTGTGGCACGAATGTGACTTGCCACTTGTCAGCGTGGATATTGTCTGGGTCTTGCTGCATATGGATACAGACTGCCTAAGTAGCTGTGTGAGTTGGTGCATTGGTAATAGTCATCAGCATACATCTCCACTTCTGGAGACAGGTCACTGATGAAATAGCTGAAAATGGTTGGGCCTAGGACACTATCCTGACGTACCCCTTGGAGATATCCTGGAGCTGAGGTGACTGACCTTTAACAAAGAAATGGTGATCATGATAGTGGAAAAGAACAAAAATCCACAATAATAATGATTAAATGGAGCAGAACACACTTCAATGGGCTCAGAACAGAGCTGGTCCAGATAGACTGGAGTCATAGGTTGATGAAAAAATATATAGCTGAACAATGGGCCACCTTCAAATAAGAGATGATTTGAGCATGGTCAAGGTATTTTTCCCTCAAAAGAGAATTTTAAGGAGAAACAAATCCAGAGTTCCATGGATGAAAAAGGCATTAGAAATTAAGATAAAGAAAAAAAAAGTGCTTATCAGGTAGAATACATAACTGAGAACCAAGCTGAATGTGAAAGGTTCAGAATGGAGGTGAAAAATCAAATAAGAGATTATGATAAGGAACTGGCAGCTTGCATAAAAAGGAATCACAAAGTCACCTATAGGCAAATAAATAGTAAAGGGTTAAAAGAAGGAGGCAGGGCTAACTGGGGACCAGTAAAGTAGTTTTACACATGGAAGCAGGGGCATGACTGAGGTGTTAAATTAATACTTTGAATCTGTCTTTAACAAGGGAGCAGATGCTGCTCAGGTCATGGTGACAATTTAATCACTAGAAGTGTTTAAAAATCTATAAGGGAGACATAATGTATAGACTGCAGTTAAATTTACCACAACCCCATGATCAGATGAAATTAAATTTGCCTAAATCTTACCAGATTCTCATTACAGATGACTGGGGTGGTTTAACCTGAGGGTCACCACACCTCAGGCAAGGTAAGAGGTGGAGTTACTTCTGCTGACAGAGGAATTGAACCCACAGTGGTGGTATTGTTCTGTATTGCAAACCAGCCATCTAACTGGCTGACCTATCTCATCCCTCAGCCAAGGGAACTGAAGGAAGTGAGAGTGGAAATTGCAGAAGCCCTGATAATTATTTAGTTTTCCTTAGAGTCAGAGTTGGTGATTGGAGAATTGCAAACATTACACCCTGTTCAAAAAGGGGTTGAAGGATAAGCCCAGCAATTAGAGGCCAAACAGTTTAACTTTGGTGGTAGGGAAGCTTCTAGGAACAAACATTCAGGATGGAATTTGTCCACACAGGCAAATGTGGCACAATTAAGGAGAGCCAACATGGATGTATTAAGGGAAAATCATGTTTAACTAATTTGCCGGAGTTTATTGAAGAGATAACAGAGAGTATTGATGAGAGTGACACTGTTGATGTGGTGTACATGGACATACAAAAGGCGTTTGATAAAGTGTCGCATACAAACTTGTGCAAAAGTTAGATCTCATGATGTAAGAAGGACAGTAGCAATGTGGAAATTAAATAGACCAAGTGATAGGAAATATAGAGTGATGGTTAATGGATATTTTTGGAGTTGAAGGAAGGTTTGTGATAGAATTCTTCAGATGGTGGTATTAGGGACCTTGTTTCCCCTATATCTAAATGATATAGAATTGGGATAGTTCCAAAGATTCCAAAACTTGGAGCCATTGTAAACTGTGAGATGGACAGTGTCGGACCTAAAAAGGACATTCACTAGTTGATGGAAAAGGCAGACAAATGGTAGATGGGGTTCTATGTAGGGAAGTGTGAGGTGATGTATTTTGTTAGAAAGAACATGGAGAGACAATTTATATTAAGGCCTGCTATTCTAAAGGAGAAAAGAGACCTGAGAATGCATGCATAAATCATTAAACGTGGTAGAACAGTTGGATATAGCAGTTACTAAAATGCATATATCCTTATAAATGGGAGCATATAGTACAAGGACAATTAAGTTATGCTGAACTTATATAAGACACTGGTTCCAGGGATGAGAAATTTCAGTAATGGGAGTAAGTTGGGATTGATTTCCTTGGAGAGGTAAAGGCTAAGAAACTATTTCATAGAAACTTTAAAAATCATGTGGGGGCTACAAAGTGCAGATAGGGAGAAACTATCCAACTCATAACAGAATCAAAAACAAGATGGCACAGATTTAAAATAATTGGCAAAAGAAGCAAATGCAATGTGAGGAAGACTGTTTTCACACAGTTAGTTATTAGGGTCTGAAATACACTGCCCAGAAATGTAGTGAAGGCAGGTTTAATTGAGGCATCAAGAGGCAATTAGATATTTCGGGTTGTGGGGAAGTGATAGGCAAGTAGCACGTCATGATGCTCAGTCAGGGAGACAGTGTGGACACAATGGGCCAAATGGCCCCCTTCTGCACTGTAAGAATTCTGTGATCCTTCTCTAACAACACTATGGGCATACTAACACCAAAGCTGCTTGCAACAGTTCAAGAATTTGGCTTTCCATCAGCTTCTCAAGAGCAATTAAAGATTGGCAATCAATGTTGGGCTTACTAGTAATCCAACAATGAATTAGACAAAGCCTTTACTTTGCCATTAGTGTGCCAAGGTCATTCTGTTCCTTGAAAATCCTACTATTATATTTCCTTTTCTACTTCCTACTTTGGAATGTAGCACTTCTACATTTTTGATATTGAACTGCAGGTGCCACCTGTTTGGTGATCTCTTTAGGTTTTCCGTCATTCTTATTACAGTTTGTCATCATTCAGTCTTGCTAGCAGCTGTTCATATTTTTCCATTGGATGGATTCTTGTGGAGGCATTGGTCTCATCTGGTGGGAGGAGAACTGGTGCAAAGCATTTTGGGGAAGGCCTGATGAATTGAACCACATGTCTACTAGGCTGTGGCAAGGCAACTGGGGGTACTTCCCCTGAAATGAAGACCCCAGGGGATGGAAATCCTGCCTGGTGAGAGCTGCTGGCCAAAAGTCTACCTACACATTCCTTTGGCCTCAAAGCTAACCACTGATGAGAGTAGAAGATCCCAGCCTCCTTTGTATACTCTGCATCATTGGTGCTACAGAAAATTGAAGTGATCCCCAGTGCAGACCTCTGTGAAACATATAATCTGGAATTAAATTAAAGACTGGTCTAATGACAGCCATGTAACTATTGTTTTATAAAGCCAGATGGTTAAGTAATGCCCTTCATAGAAGACGAGGCCTGGCCTGGTGTACATATAACCCTAGACCCACAGCAATGCGGTCGAATCTTTGTTGCTGTCTCAAATGTCCTAGGAAGCCATTCAGTTCAAAGGGCAATGAGAGCTGTGGAACAAACATCGACGTTACCAACAACATTCATATATGAGAAAAAATTCCATCTGCTATTGTACTTTTCTATACATTATCTAGTTTGGAAACCCTTATTATGCATTTTGAAAATTCATTTAAAGCTCATCTACTCGTTTCTTTTATACCTTATTTCTAAAGCTATGCATTTTGCCAAACATGTTCTGCTGATTAGCCCTCATTAATTCATGTATTTCCAAATGTTCAATTTATGTTTTAGAGTATTTCAGTTTGCCGATAACTGAATTCAAATTAACTGGTCAGTGATTTCTAGGCATTGCCATGTTTTCTTTTTACAAAGGGAAATAATATTTATCCTTGTATCATGTTATGCGCATATATTACCAAGGCCTTTCTTATATTGCCAAAGGTTTCTTTGGGATCTTTGGATGCTAATGTTCCTTCCCACTGCAGATTTGTCTCCTTCATCTTTTAGGAGCCCAGGATCTACCCACACCCCAGCATCTGCTGCTACCATCAGCATGACATCTGCTTACCACCAGTGAGGCCATAGAGAGATTTTTTTAAAAAATTGATTCCAATGTCATTTGCCCCCTCTGATGTTAGAAATTCAATGATACTATTCAAAGAAGAGAAACTGAGTTCTCCTGGTAACCTGGCTAATTACCTATCAGTCAACATCACTCTGCATTTTTGGGAAGGGCTGACTCAATGGATGGGTGACTTTCTGTCATTCCCTTTCTTTAAGTGTAGCTGCGGGAAGCAGCATAATAAAAATAAAACTGGATACAAAGGAAAATACCTATCTATATTAGAGACACAATTAGTGGAAGATGAGCCCGATGACTAGAATCTTCAATATAAACAACTGATAGATAACACATATTCTTCTTAATAGTAAGGTGACATATATGTTCAGAGAAAAGCTATATTTCTGTGTCTACTAAAACTGGCAATGCTTGTGGGCAGTCTTTAATCCTACTGTATTAGTCAGCAGCCGATGGATAATTGTCCTGAGTGACATTCATTTTGCTGTGGTGTTATTTAAAACAAAAACTCATTATACAAGGCCATTTTTTTTTGATGGGTGTGTCTTCAACTGTCAACTACAGAATAAAACAGAAAATGGATTTTTTTATTATCATTTATGGACCAACAGAAGCATGCTCAAGGTTTAATTCCTTCGAGCAGATAAGATTAGTTTTTTCAGGCAAATTTAAAATATTCCATTGTCTTGATATATAATTAGTGAAAGTAATGAATTAATTAAAAATAACTTTTCCTCCTCTATTTTGAGGCAGTCTAACCTTACTTTTGTGACTGGTACCAGAAAAGCATCATGACCACTGCAGTTGAAAATAACCTATTACAACTGAGACGTTCCTATATTTTTTCTCTGGCCAGAGGCTTTTTGTTCCTTCTTGTGGGCCCAAGCCTTGTTTTTCTCATTTCTGCTGCTCATCAATACAAAACTGATTTTTTCCCTGAGCTGTATAATAATAAGCCTTTCACCAGCCAGGCCTGACACTTGCCTTGTAATTAAGGCCTTGATAGTTGTGTTGATGGGAAATGAAAGAAAATGGCCTTGTTCTCATTCCAGAGAATGATTGCTGGTTCTGGTACTCACCTGAATTCGACCCATTCTGCATTGTGAACATGATTGCTGAAGTGTGAGTAATTGCAGCACAGGCAGATGACATTTTCACAAAGCATACTCCTCACTATTCCAAAGGGAGTTTGCAGAATATTTGTCTGTGAGGCTCATCAAACATGTATTTAAAAATGCCTCTTTGAAAATAGGTGTGTAGGCAAATCACAAATACTAAAATTTTCTCCTTAACCTGTACTTGAAAACATTAATCTCGTGGTGGACATTTTATTCATCCCCCCTCCCCCCCAACCCGAAAGAAACATCAGTGATAACGTATCTAAGAGATGTTCATAAAACGTTTCTATCAGCTAGATGCTCCATATTTTACAGAACACCCTTGAGTCCAAATGGAAATAGCACCAAAATGCATTGACTGGT
This sequence comes from Ginglymostoma cirratum, assembly GCA_024137785.1. Taxonomy (NCBI): domain Eukaryota; kingdom Metazoa; phylum Chordata; class Chondrichthyes; order Orectolobiformes; family Ginglymostomatidae; genus Ginglymostoma; species Ginglymostoma cirratum. Next base: position 25,154,017 of record JAHRHZ010000111.1, on the reverse strand, counting down.
CATGGATAATTAACAGTTTGTATTATTAAAGCAATTGTTCAGTCAGGAAATTTGAACAAGGAAACAGCAAAACTGTAGCCCTGTCCTAACTTTTGTTCGGCTTTGATTCGTTTGAGATAGTGCCGAAATAAACAATGACTGTCAAAATCATTGATGCAGGTTCAGCCTGGTTGTGGCTGCTGTCCCAGGTGCTGAAATACAAATGCAGGCTCCTACTCATAGACAACAGCAGAAGGAACAGTATTTGTAACAGCTGCAGCCGACAAAAATAAATTAGGTTTAACCTGAATACTGTTTCATTTTAATGGAGAATTGAATGATAGTTCCCCCGAAATTTGCTAATGTTGTGACATAAACAGCCCACTTTTAGGGGGTTGCCTATTCCAAGATTTGCGTTTAGTCCTCAGAAAAATGGTTTCCTGTTTGAACTAAAGAATAAGAATGAAAATAATAATTTTACAGCAGACGTTGACTAAACATGTAAGTAACAAAGTGTGAAGTTCAAAGTAGAACCCTTGAAAACATCGTCCTTCTAGCCTTGAATGTTTATCTATGCAATCTAAAAACAAACTTATTTCTGAAAGATTACTGCAATACACTGGTTATGTTGTTACATTTTTGTATTGTAGCAAGCCGGGTTAAATAATACTTGGAAGTAATTTTGTTTCTTTCAAATCTGCAGTAGTTCTTTTCAAGCTATTAGGAGATTTATGGTAGAGCAGCTCTCCTGTGGATGCTGATTTTAGCTGATTATAAACACCGTGCCAGGCCCCCAAGGGTCCCTTCATTTTCCTGACACACTTGACTGCTGCCCCATTAACACTTCGTCTGTTATTGCAATATACCAATTTTAATTAGTATCATTGAATTTGGAGCTTGACGTGAAAATAATGCAGTATATATTTTTTTGTTACAAAAAAGATGTGACTTGTTCTACTACCATTCCTTTTTACTGGAAACAAAAGAAGTAAATGCACTGTATTTTTTTTTATAACTCCTTTCTGTTTGGTTTTTACACACTATTTTCCTGGTTTGGATTTTATCTTCTCTCATTTTCCATAGAAAATGAATTCAGAAGAAAACTGGTGAATCGGCAGGCGTGGAGTCACAGCTGTTGTAACAGGCTCAGAAGAGCAAAGTGTGGACCAAAGAAAAATCACGCCACCAAACGACTTCAGGTACAGAACAAGCAAATAAAAGCTCTATTGGAGACTTTGAACATTTGAGATTTCCTCATCTTCTTCAGTCTTTTCTTTCAATTTAAAAACAAATTACTAACTGTTTTGGTATTATCTGCTTTGCTCTTTCATGAGTATTCACAGGAAGTAAAGAATCAGGACTATTTTTGCCTTCACTATCTCCATTTGTGGGTAAAAGGCCCATTTGCCATTCAGTTAGATCATGCATATAGTGATCTAGTTGCCGAAGAATTGCAATCCGAAGTAGAATGAGGCATTACAGAATCAGGCAGCAGTACCTTGACAAGAAAGGAAGCTAGATAAATTGTAAAACCAGAACAAGATGGGAAGGGGGAAAAGGAAATCACACGCCTCTCCATCTGGTTTGCTTCTTTTTTGAAATCAGCAGTGATTGTGCAGTGATGCTTTCAGATACAGTAGGCTTTCAATTTAATATTTTAACCATTATTTAGAGGCACAGTTTTTTGGTTGTAGATTCTGTTATTTCTTTTGGTTACAATTTTATGGAAATGTGAAAATTATACCTTCCAAAAATGTAGTATCGAATGCAACATATATTTAAATGGATGATGATTACGAAAGGTTATAAAAATGAAAACAAAAAATCCCAAAACAATGATGTTTCAGTGAAATCAGCAACCAAGTGGTTAACAACAATCACACAATCATGCTTGAGAAAGTAATGTAGCATTTCTGTTGGTAGACAGGAAAATCCCAACCAACGCTGCTTAGCAGGGCAGTTGCAAAGACTTCCTTGCAATGTAAATAATGTCTGCAATATTAAAACATTACCAAATTCTATTGAAAAGAGGGTAGATTAAAAAAAAGGTCGTGTGCCATGAATAAATTAACTGTTATATCTGGGAACATCAATAATTTCATCATACGTCCCTGCTTCTAGAATGGGCTTAGTATTTAATGTGCAACATAACAAAAACATTTTTTTTGCTGAGAAGTTTGTTCATTTTCATTGGCCTCTCCCTTTTCCTTGTCTGCTGTGGTCTGGTTCTTTTGAAGTAAGCTGCTAAGGAAGGAGGTGTCATTTATGAAACGTCTGGTGTATCAAGAACAGCAGCTTATTGTTCTAATTTTCAGGTGATGTGTCCCGGTCTCTTGAGCATTTGTGTAGCTTACAATTTGAATCGTAGTTACCACATCCTTAGATGGGAAATTTTGTAAATACACCATCTTGATGTGGTATTTAGTCATGTAGTCAGAGAAAGCCCAGGGTTCATGATCACAGAGAGAGCATTGCAACAGCTCTGCGTGCAGGAGAGGAAAACTGGGAAAGCTTTCTGCTTTTGTCTGCCATCCAACAATGCCTGCTGGAAGCGTGTGCTAATGCCAACTGTGCAAAAAAAGTGGGCACAGCAATGCTGTACAATTGGATCAAGTAGTCACATAACACTCGATCTCTATAGGTGAATACATGCAAGAGGCTTGACAGGAACAGAATTGCCCATTGAACTGTATTTCAGTAAGCCCTGTAGTATTAAAGGTAAACAGAAAATTAACACAATGAAACGTAAAGAGCAATTTAGAGTTTAAAAAAATCATCACGTCTGACATTGATGGGTCTGCTAACTGATAAGTTTCTCAGTATCAAATACAGCCCATTGCTTATATATCTTGGGGAAGAAGAAATAATCTTAGAACTTGAATTGCATTTGTGACATGCCTTGGCAGGAATGCAAGAGAAGTTCTGGTGCACCAATGTGAATGCATAGCAGAAATGGATTGAAATGGACAATGAATATTTCTATGGCAGCACATACTTGCATTTTTCATCATTGAATAGAATGCCCCAAGGCAAAGCAAAGCTCAGTGCATCAGTGTGGATGCTAATACCTTACTGAAGAATGATGTTCTGGTAAGTATTGGTTTATTTTACTGTCTTGAAAAATTAATTTCTCTTTTTTTAACTCCTCCTGCTGTGTGTCTTTACCCTAATTTCCTTCCAAAGGTGGGTGGCTGACCCCCAGGCCATTGTCAATTCCATTCTAGAGTCATAACTGTGTGTGATGTCACATCATTAACAGATTTCCATGTCTGGAAACAACTTTGACTGACAGGGAGCAGTTAGGCATGGATCGGATCGAATAAGTTCATAGGACTAGTTAGGTCAACTGGAGGTCAATCAGTTCTGTTGGGAGTCATGGTCTTTGCGATGGGAGGTGATCAGAGGCCAAATGGGGAGAGCAGTGCTTCTGGTGAGGTGAGGGGATGGAAGATACAGGCCTACAGCATGAGGGCGAACCAAGAAATCTTGGATGGGTGAGGAGTGGAATAGAGAGAAACAGTAAAAAGCATCAAAGTGCGAAGCTGGAGGAACACAGCAGGCCAGGCAGCATCAGCAGAACAGGAAAGCTGACGTTTCAGGGTGGGACCCTTCTTCATAAGCTGTGTTCCTCCAGCTCCACACTTTGTTATCTCTGACTCCAGCATCTGCCGTTCTTGCAATCTCAGTAAAAAGTGTAATGTGGCATCCTCATATGAGGTTGCCCAGGTGGGCATACCTGGATCGAAAAGCTGAGTCAAAAGCCACTTGCTTCCCGTTTCAGCAGCCCCTCAGTTAGGTTTAACAAGCAGGTTCCAGAGTCCCAGGCAATCAAGTCATCTGAGATGAGACTCACTAAAACTTGAAGTGACTACCTGCCTTCTGTGAGCAGCCTGGCTGTCTGCCAACCCAGTTCCATATCTGATAGAACTGGAATGGGTGGGTTAGGGGTATATTAGAATCAGGATCCAGAATATTATTAACTCTCACCCAGTCCAAACCTATCTGAGAGTCAGTCATTAACTTACTGGTGCTCTTGCAGTGTCAAACAAGAATCCCACTTCACCCTTTTTACTGTTTCTGTCCACTCCACTTCACACCATTCAAGGTTTCTCAATTCACCCTCTTCTTAGGCCTGTGCTTTCCATTCTGTCACCTCCATAGGAGCTTTCCATTCTGTCACTTCTCCACAATTGGCCTCTGAACACCTCTCATTGCCAACAATCATGACCCCAACAGAATTGATTCACTTCCAGTTGGCCTATAGACCTAACCAGTCCTATGACCTTCTTCGATCTGATCCCAGCACAACTGTTCCCTGTCATTCAAGGTTGTTTCCAGACAGGGAATCTGTCAGTGATGTTACATGTTACACAGTTAAGTCTCTGCAGACTTCACATTAAGCTGACCTTTGGGTTTTCTGTGCTCTACTGCCCACCTCCTCCCTGAAGGAAATAAGTTGAATTCCATCAGCACCTTCACGGCTCCCTCACCACTTCCCTTACTCCCACTGTGGAAAAATATGTGCCTTCAACTTAACATCCCTTATTGGTCAGGAATTAACATTTTATTGCTCCTTTGCCCAAACATTTTGTCATACTGCACTGTGTCTTGTGGCTAATGCGTCATTCTATTTTATTTCTTCCTGTTTTGACTGTTGTCCCAGGTTTGATCAGTCACTTCAGCACAGAATCAAACTGGGACTCTGCTGTACTCGATAGCCAACTGCTACATCACGGAGTGTGCAACGTCATTGACGAATCTCTTTTTTTAAAAATAAGATAATGTGAAATGCAAATATATTAGCATAGACTTTTTAAAATGTGTCTTTATGCTTGGACAACTGGAGCTTTCAAGTGATAGATTTGTGTTCAGTAAGAGTATCGAGAGATATGGAGTTGAAGTGCAGGTCAGCCAGAACGTAATTGAATCTAAGAGCAGACCCGAGGGGCTGAATGGCCTACTTCTGATCCTAATGTACCGATATTATTTGGGTACTTGGGGTCAGGTACCATCTGTAGCAACTGGAACAATCAAAGTTCTTGCTCCCAAGCCTTTGCTGATGTCACATTTTGTTCTACAGCCAGGTAATGTGTAAGAATGAGCCAGCCATTGGTCAGCCTTCAATTTTCTCCCAGTTTCTGGCTCTTACTCTGCAGTACTGACTTAATAGAGCCAACTTTGTTTTCATTATCATGTTGGCAGGCATAGAGAGATAGCAAGACCAAAATCACTCTGCAGTGCTGAGATCCCGATTCCATTCCCACTGCTGTCTGCTGCAGTCTGATTTTGAAGCAGGCTGGGGAAAAAAGCACCCAGTGATCTCACTGTAACTGGGCGGGAACATCAATTGTCCATGAACTGTTGTAATTTTAGTATTCCAATGGGCAGTAAACATTTTGCGCAAACCCAAACTGAGGTGTAACTGTATTTTGTTTTCATTCATTTGTGGGATGTAGGCATTGCTGGCTGTACTGCATTTATTGCCTGTTCCTAGTTGTCCTTGAGAAGGTGGTGATGAGCTGCCTTCTTGCACTGCTGCAGTGCTGGTCCTCCTGCACCTCCCCTCCACTTGATTGGTGGGCTCTCACCAGTGTACAGGGGCCATACCAAAATTAACTCCAATAGGCCTAAAATTAGAATTTTTTAAAAAAAATTCTCTTGTGGGATATGGGCATCTCTGGCGTAGTCAGTATTTATTGCCCATCCCTAATTGCCTTTGAGAAGGTGATGGTGAACTGTCTTCTTGAACTATGGCAATCCATTTGCTACAAGTTGACCCACAATGCCATTGGAGAGGAAATTCCTGCATTTTTAGCCAGTGACACTGAAGGAGTGGTGATATATTTCCAAGCCAGGTGAGTGGCTTGGAGGTGAACTGCAGGTTATGGTGTTCCACATATCTCATAGAGTTATACAGCATGGAAACAGACCCTTCAGTCCAACCAGACCATGTCATCCATAATCCCAGATAAACTAGTCCCATCTGCCTTGCCTCATAGCCCTCCAAACATTTCTTATTCATGTATTTATCCAAAAAGCTTTTAAATGTTGTAACTTTACCCACATCAGCATTTTCTCTGGAAGTTCATTCTACTGCTACCCTTGTGCTACTAGATGGAGTAGCTTTGAACGTGCTGTTTTACGAGTTTTGGTGGATTTCTGCAGTGCACCTTGTTGATAGTACACTCTGCCACTACTGAGCGTCGGTGGTAGAGTGATTGAATGTTTATGGATTTGGTACCACTCAAACAGGCTGCTTTGTCCTGGATGGTGTCAAGCTATTGGTGTCAAGGACATAAATGCAGAGGGGGAAGCAGTGAGAAAAAGCGACATTGACCGCTCTGAAATGCATCTGCTACAGACTAATACAATGTATGCTGCATTGGTACTGCAATATTCAGTTATACCTTGGCATTAAAATATGGACATATGAAATAGGAGCAAAAGTAGGCCATTCATCCCTCAAATCATTCAGCAAGTTCATGGCTGATCTGTGTGTTGTTTAATTCCACTTTCACACCTACTTCAGATAACTTTTGATTCCCTTACCTGATAAGAATCTATTTACCACTGCTTTCAAAATATTCATTGGCTCCACCTCCAGCTTCTTCTGAAGCAGAGAGTTCCAAAGTTGCACAATCCCGGGAACAGATAAAAAATCTCCTCATCTTTGTCCTGAAAGGATAACTCCTTATTTTAAAATAGGTGCCCCCCAGTTCTGGAAAGTAGATTAAACATGAGTTGTACTATTAATACTAAAACGTGATGCTATTACAAGATAACATTTGATAAACTGAGATTTTAGAATGTTACTCAAAAATAAGAAATGTCCTTTGAAAAAGAAAGTCATAGGAATATTTGAGTCTTCAGGCACTTGCTATTCCTTGTTTGGATATCCAAATTTCAATTGGAAGAAACACTAATATGATCAGTAGAGCAGAACCTCTCACTTTTGTGCTTCTATCTCATTTGCATTAATTAGCAGCGACATGATGGATTGAGGGAGATGTGTTCTGACTGGTTGAGAAAGACAGTAAACACCTACAAGTTAAGGTAATTAAAAATGCTGACTCTAAAGGTTCATTTCAAAGGTTAGTGGTTCATTTCATCGGTGTGCATCACAGAGTGAAAGAATATCAATTTTCTCATCTGAGTTCCCTAGTTCAGGAGATTCTTCTGCCTTTCCTGACAATTGCATACTGAAAGAGAAAGGGAATCTGACAGAAGCTGAACTCAAGGTCATGGACTTTGAAGCATACCTTTAGCTGCTCTGGTATTTACCACAAATGGACACAAAGAGGTTGAAACAAAGAAAATTGTAACACACTTTGGGAATGGGAAAGTTTGGCTATTTCCCAGGTACCATATGCACAATTAATTCATATTTTTTGAGTGTTGTATATATTCAAATAATAGTCAATTTTGTCAGAGAGTTGAGCCCCAATCTTTAACCCTCAAATCCTTAATGTTTTGTGTGTTGCATGTACAAGACACCCCCCAGCTTTTGGCTCCAATAAATCCTTCATTTATCATATCCCTTGTGCTAGTTTTGGGAGGAGGAAGAATCTAATGAGAGTTTGTCACAATTGCTCTTTTCTCATTTAAACGTCAGAAATACCGGTAGATAGCCTGGGACATCTGTTCCCTGCTGTGCACCATGCCAGCAACCAGCATCAGTGTCATTATTGGCAGCTTGGCTGTTCCAAAGACCTGGTGTGGATTTCAGCCCTGTGAAAGTACCACTTGAATAAAAGTCAAACCCCCTGCTTTTTGTCTAAAGATCTGGTCTCAGATCTCAGCTTTTACAGACACGTCAACTGTAATCCTCTGGGAGTGTTTTTGAATTTGGGCAATCGTGTAAGATTGATAAGAGCAAATTAGCAGCCTGTTTTATAGCATTCCTGACTTCATTGGAAATCAAATCCAAGAGAGATGCACATCAGGGTGCTGATTTGCGATCACATAAAATCTCCTACTTTTAGGTGTTCTCAATGAACTCCTACCTAAGAGATTCTTCAAATCATTAAGCATCGTTGTAATAATATGTTTACTCAACAATCGAGACATAAGGTCAAATGCAAAAGTTTGAGGAAAGGGCAGCCAGATGAACAATCTAGATTCCTGTGAAAGTATGTGTTTGTCTGGAATTTTCCCGGGAGTTCTCCTGATATCCCAAAATAATTTAGTGGAAGATGAAACTTTGGAAAAGAAGTTCAGACCTCAGAGGAATTTTCCCTCACTAACCATCAATTATATCTTAGGTGCATTGATATTCAGATCCGTCTGATATATAGCAGCGACTTTTCAATCTACACGTATCTCCATCTTTTGGGGTCCCAATTCATCTCTAAAATTAAAAAAAATTAATATTAGATATATTTTTAAATTGGAATTATGATTTCTGCCTCCTTATTTGTTGTTTTGCTTTTGTTCATTCTGAAATTGTGATCCGCACAGCAGTATCTTCTTGTTCTAATGAAACCATTGTTATGTCAGTGTCAATTTGTGAATGCATATTTGGAAACTAAAGTCTACTCTCATCTATTCTATAGCTTTTAGTTCACAAAACAAAATTTGGTGAATAAATTAATTGCTGCCGAGCTGTTGGATACTTTAGTCCCATTAAAAAGTATTACTTTTTAAATAATAAGTCCTCCCTATGAACTAACGTTAAAAAGTATCACAAAGTAGGGAGGACTTGTGATCTCTGCCAGTGTGATTGGTTCATTGTCAAAGGTCATTGCTATTCAATAATGTTTGCCACAGTGTGCTGAAATCAGAAACTCTCCGAAATTAATTTGTTGTTGGTGTGCTCATCTTGAATGCTATTCTTTGAAAGAAAATGACAAAAAGAGTTTGCTTTTGGGGTTGTTTCCATTTGGAAGAGATTGTAAAGACCTTTGTTAAAGCTGTTCATTTTCACAGTCTACTTCATGGAATACTCCTCTGAGTTTTATCTCAAGTATAAAAGATTCATTGTGAACGATTGTAATTTAAAATGAATACTTATTAGCATACTTACACTTCCTGGTTGCTATATATACTAAATGATGTTATTCTGTGAGAAGTGAGTACATTTCTTCTTTACTCAGTAGTCTGCCCGGTTGTCACTGAGAAGAATTGTTACAAGTGCATTCCCAATATAACGGCCCAGATCTTCCAATCAGTATTGGAATCTGTGGGCTGAATCCTTGGCTCCTGGAAGTGGTGAAGAAGGAAGGGGGGAGCATGTTTGAATGGCGTAACTAATCTTGGCCATCTTCTAATGTCAAGCAGAACAATGTTCAGGACAGGAAGATCCATGGCCTTCCTGCTCCACTGTCAATTGATACCATGAGCTGAAACATTAGAGACCACTTAAGGACTTTTTCATGCTGCTACTATGAATAACTCATTGTTCATGTTGGGCCTGCCTGCATGTGGAGGTATAGAAGCAGAAAGAGTGTGGGTTGCCAACTGATGAGGGCACTGAATCAAAGGGACTTAGTGCCTGATGGAGGACATGGACAGCGAGCAGGCAGGTTTTAATGGCAGCCACCCCCTCCGTTATTTCTGTCCCTGAAACAATCTTCGTTAAGCCTCACCCTATGAACACTTCCACTCTATGTCCCTCATGCCACACACACATCACTTATCTCACGCCTGGGTTCTGGGACTCCAGGCTTGGTCTTCTGGCCTTGGCCTCCAACCCAGTGTTGTCAAGTGCAGGAGCTACTCACTTCTGATTGGCTGGCAGCTCATGGTGGCTAGGACTACTACTCCTGGGGACACAACTCCAGAGCTAGCCCCTGTAATGTCCTTGGACTTGCTTGATTAGCAGAAGATCCAGGGGGATTTTCTTGGAAGAGGCCGTGTGGACCTCCCATTGTCTTCCTTGTCAACAGAGGGAGGCCAGTTGGCCCATCCTGTCTGCACCAGTACTCCAAATAAGCATTATGACTTGGTACAATTCTCCTGCTGTGAACAAAGTTTGAACTATTTGAAGTCTACTACTCTAACTCACATTTAGATACTTGTTCAGAAGGTGCTATAAAATTTGGGCAGTACCCCTTAGAAGTTCAAACCTTCCAGGCAATAACAGCAGAATCCTTGCATTGGCACTGCAGAGTGGATCATTTTTCATCTTCTGGGGTGTTACTGGTCTCCGAATCAACCAAAGACTTGAAGATCTGGGCTAGTGTTGTTGATGTTATTCATGTTGTGGCATTACGACAGCACTTATTTGATTTTTGATCCTTTAGTGCTGCGCCATTTCACCTTTTTTACAGCTTTCTTCCTGCTTCCAGTAGTCAACACTCCTTTGCTCTTCCTGTAAACGAAAAGTTCATTCGATTTATGCATTATCCAAATTCGAATAGTGATTTAAATTATATAAATACTTTATTAAAAAATAGCTTAATCATCTGCAAGATTTTAAGCATTATTTGAAGTGCCTCTTAGTGATTGATATCCACAACTACTGTTGGTATTTAAACAGAAGATGACGGAAAAGCTGAGCTGTCAGGCAGCAACAATGCAGAGAGAAAAACAGCTAATATCTGTGTCACAGTGGCTCAGTGGTTAGCACTGCTGCCTCAGTATGACAGGGACCCAGATTCAATTCCGCCCATGGGTGACTGTGTGGAGTTTGCACATTCTCCCCATGTCTGCGTGGGTTTCCTCCTGGAGCTCCAGCGTCCTCCCACAATCCAAAGATGTTCCAGTTAAGCGGATTGGCCATGCTAAATTGCCCATAGTGTCCATGAATGTGCAGACTAGGCGGATTAGCCATGGGATATGCAGGGCTACAGGGATAGGGTTGGGGGTGGTGGCGTGGGTCTGAGTGCGATCCCCTTTGGAGGGTCGGTGTGGATTTGATGGGCTGAAAGGCCTCCTTCCACACTGCAGGGATTGTATGATTTCAGGTCTGTGACCTTCATCAGAACGGAGGAAAGCTAGAAAAGTAACAAGTTTTGAGCAAATTTCAGGAAGAAGACTGGTAGGAAGAAGAAAAGGATTGTGCAGAGGGCAGGGTCAATTAATTGACAAAAGGTTTTTGACAGTGGTAAAATTAACAAAACTAAGAGATGTCTAGAGGAGGTATGAATGGCAAAGTAGTTTTCATCAAAGTTAGGGAAACGAGAGAAATTAAAGGAACTTACCTGACAATGAGCTTCACTGGAGCACTGTAGCAGGTTAAGACAGAATAGTCAGCATTGGAACAAACAGGGTTGGTTGCTTAAAATGTGAAAAACATTAAATATATTGGATACTGGAAGTTAAGGAAAGGACAAATTTTTGGATTACTTAGTTACACATTCTGGACAATATAGGCAGCGTAGGATTATTCAGGAAAATGTGTGGCTAAAAAATGTGACACAGGAGGAAAAGTATTTTGATCTTTGGAACATGAGGTAAATTTTGGGAGAAGAGAAGCTTAATCAAAATAGGGCTAAACTGCACTGATATCAATCTCTTGGTGGAGATGGTAAAAAGAATAATTGGGATAGATTGAAGCTTGAAGAAGATTGAAGATAGGAGAAGGAGCATTCAAAGATCAATAATTAAATAGCCTAGAAGTGAACAATTTCAGTATATGCAAAGGTACTGACTGAAGTGCTTCTTATGAATTAAAACAGTTTAAAGGAAGAGGAATAAGACAGGACTTTATGAAGGAGTGGAAATAAGTTTCATTACAGAGTGGCATGATGGCAAAGTGATTACCACTGCTGCCTCACAGTGTTGGGGACCCAGGTCCAATTCTAGCCTTGCACAACTGTCTGTCCATGTAGAGTTTGCACGTTCTCCCCATGTCTGTGTGCATTTCCACTGAGCGCTCCGGTTTCCTCCCACATTCCAAAACTGGGCAGATTAGGTGGATTGGCTATGCTAAATTGCCCATAGTGTCCAGGGATGTGTAGGCTTGGTGGGTTAGCTATGGGAAATGTGGGGATAAATGGATAGGGTGGGTGGTTAGGTCTGGGGAGCTCCTCGGAGGGTTGGTGCTGATTTGATGGACCAAAATGGCCTGTTTCTGCACTGTATGGATTCTCCGAATCTATATTCATAATGGCAGTGGACATGAAGATAGTACCATGCACTCTCAACCTCTGTTCTGTCAGAGCTACAATTCTTCCATCATCATAACTAAATAGAGATAGAGAAGTGGGTAGGGGAAAAGAACATACCAGAAGAGTGAATACTGATATGTAACAATAAAGGAGATGGGCCAGGAAGGTTTTCCTAATATGAGAGAATTTATGAAGCTTAAGGATATTGTAATATCTAGATGTAATGTTGAGAAGACAGCAAAGGTCTTTTATTTATGTTTGGGCAGTTCAAAACCAGGCGGCATAATTTTAAGGTGAGAGGAGAAAGATTTAAAAGGGAATTGAGATGGCAATGTTTTCACACAGAGGGTGGTTTGTATATGCAATGAATTTCCAGAGGAAGTGGTAGATGCAGGTATATTTATAACATTTAAAAGATATTTGGACATGTACATGAATAGAAAGGTTTAGAGGGATATGGGTCAGTTGCAGGCAAATGGGACTAGTTTTGTTTGGGAAACTTGGTTGGATTGGACAAATTGAACCGAAGGGTCTGATTCTGTGCTGTATGACTCTGGAAGTTAGACATTACTGATTGAGGTAAGAGACAATAAGTTAGTAATAGGGATCCCAATGAGTATGAGTTGCCCAATCAGAGTGATACAATGGATGCTGAGAACTCCAGACCAGTTAGGAAGGTATGGTTTGAACCCGAATATGATTGTTGTGAGAAGTAGCAAGGTGGTTAATCCAGGGACAATTATCATAATGCACGGTAAGGTGAGGAAAAGAAATAGACTTCAGACCAGAGCCAAGCTAAATGTTTAAAGGGGGGGTAATATTTGAGGAATGAGGAGTTTCTAAATCTCTTTTTCAGTGACAGATCAGAGATGATTGAACAATTTAAGTTTTTTGTTGTAGTTGATTTTGGGATACCAACAACACATGGTTGGGTAGTTTGCTGCCACCAACAGAGTCTCAATGAGAAGAGGCTGATGACTCGATCAAAATGTTACTAATTGCATTACAGCAAACAGGCGCAAGTTACATTAGCAAGATGAACATTGCTGGCAAGACTGTGAGGAGACCTGCATATACAGGGCTGCACTCCACATGGACTTAACCTGTTCGGAATTATTCCCATCCAAGTCTGTGTGATATCATCAGATTGGTGGAACTTAATGCAGTCTCCAACATGAACCTGTTTAAAAACATTATCTTATTCAACAGAAATATGAGAAAAATTTTTGTAGGCATCAGAAGAGTCATAGCAAAATAAAAGGATTTTCCTCAGATATAATGTTTCAGATTCAAGTGCCACCTGCTCCAGAGTCATGTAATAACATCACTGAATAGGTTGGTGAGAAAATAGGTTAAATGGATTTTTTTTAAAAATTAAAAAGAAACAAAAATATGAATAAAGGTCATGATGATTTTAATGGTGGGAATGTCACTCAGTTGTGTGTGATAACAATTCTGAATATAAAAGAAAAATAAACAGAAATAAAAGGGCTAATTTTGTGTGTAATAACATCTCTGGATATAAAAGAAAAAGGAAAAGAAAGGCTGGTTTTAATTATTTCTCCTTCCAACTCCATTTTGACTTAGCCTCTACATTCTTTCCTTCTTCCATCATTTTATTACTGTTGCACTGCCCCTGGTTGGTATTATTTATAACTTGTTCAAGTCATCACTTGGGTGATTTGGTGGTGGGTTTTCAAAGAAAAGGAGCTGGTTTTCCCAGAATCATGCTGGATGATGAAGGGTCTAGGCCCGAAACGTCAAGTTTTCCTGCTCCTATGATGCTGCTTGGCCTGCTGTGTTCATCCAGCCCCACGCCTTGTTATCTCGGATTCTCCAGCATCTGCAGTACCTTTTATCCCTGGATGAGGAAGTAGGAATGAGTAAATCAGTCTTTGTATTGAATAAGAGATACAAATAAACAGTGTTGGTGGATAAACACTGGCTTCCAGTTTCAGCATCTGACTGTGGAGTGGTTTAACTTCATGGACTTATTCTAGTTCCATGGAATAATCCACTGGTTTCCTCTAAGAAGTAGGGTGTTAATTTTCCAGGATATGAGGGCAAAATATTAAGGACAACAGCAATTGATAATCAGAAATTGATAGAAATGTTGAGAAGAATGGAACGTGGAATTTAACACTTACCTATTTTTTAACCAAAAAACGAAGGAGTGGACTCCCTTTGAAATTACAGGATAGTGAAGTTGAGATTAATTGTGGAAAACATGTTGACACTGAAAAATGGTGCTGTGAGTTCCCTATAAAAATACAAAGTTATGGTTGCAAGAGTTAATGTTTCACATCAATGACTTTGTCAGGCATTCATAGAATTAGAGGCAATAATGGTGTGGAAATGAAATTAGCTAAAGGATAGAAATCAAATTATTGTGAAGAGTTAATATTCAGATTGAAGGGTGTTGCGGAGTGGCATCTTCAGGTGTCAGTATTGGGACTGCTGCTCTTCTTTAGTCTATATGCATGACCCCAGTTTTGTTACACAAGGTATAATTTGTTTGCAGAGAATATAAAATTAAATAAACAGTGAGAAGGATAATAGAGTAGGAGGAAATGGGCAAATAGATGAAAGGGACAGACCTATGGCAAATGCAGTTTAATTCAGAGAAATGTGGAGTGATTCATATCAGTAGAACACCTGAGACAATGGAATATACCAAAATAGCCTTTTTTTAAAGGAAGTGCTGAATAGAGAGAACTGGGGTACACTTGTTTTTGAAGGGTCCTGGACAAGTTACTAAAATAGAATGCAGGACACTTGGCTATTTTTATAATGGCATAGGGATGCAATGTCCAAGTGAAAGGTTGGAGTTCTCGTTTCCAAAAAGCATAGAGTTTTAACTCTCCCTCATGTGCACGTTCTTAACTAAATGTCAGCCTGGTTGATTGTCTTGCTGTCCTGGCATGGTGCTGAACACTCCAGAAAAGCATCGGAGTGTGTGCAGAAGAGATGAACTAGAATGGTACTGCAGATATAAGACTTCACTTATGTGGAGAGACTGCAGATGCTGACATTGTTCTACTTTGAGTTGAGATGGTTAAAATGAGATTTAACAGTGCTGTTCAAAGTCGTAAGGGGTTTAACAAACTACATGGAAGGCATCGACATTTGCTCAGGAATGTGCAATGAGGAGGATTTTTGGATTGGGGTGAAGAATGAGCATTTGGACATCGTGAGGGGTTCGGCAGTAGGAGATTAAAAACAGGAGGTGAGTATTTGGAGTTTGTGATGGGGTGGACACTTGTAGAAAGGCAATGTGGACAATTGGAGATTCAGTGAGATCACTCTGAATTCTGGGGAGGGGGTTGCAGCATGTGATAAGGGGAGTGTAAAATCACAGTTGAGGGAACCAGAGATCACATAGGAATGTGTGTGGGGGTGGTGGGGTGGGGGGAGTGGTTTGAGGATGGGGACTGATATTAGGAAAGTGGAGATTAATGTATTGGGTGCAGCCCTAGACACTGAGGTCCAATGATAGGATTTATAAAGTGGTATGCTTAGAATGAAATACTCAGATGGTGTCAATATAGAACTGTTTGTTTGGCTGTCATTTGCTCTACCTTGTGGACTGGCAGCAAGATTGTGACAAAACCAAGGCTCAATATTATTCTTTGGAAACTGAAATGAAACTGTCTATAGAATCTGTTGCATTTGTGGATTTGAGTCTCCAACTTTTCAAATACTTGGAAGAGCTCCTGCTGAGAGCAGGAACTCCACAAAATCACAGAAGGAGGCCACCAAGCTGTAATCTTGGTATGACAGGCTTTCACCAAAAGGCAGACTGTCATAACTCTGAACATAGTTGGCTCATTAAAAACTTCAGGGGATATACAGTATGCTGCCCATGACATTCAACATAGCAGTCGGCTTTGCTTATAGGTTTCCCAGTTAGTCAGAAAAAAAAGGTTTTAGAAATGATCATTTTTGTGATCAGATGAATAACCTGCTGGACTTCCCTTAAAGGAGAACAAATTTGTACTAATATTCTGCCTTAACAAGTCTTCTGGTTGTCTCCAAGAACAAATTTCACACAGTAAGATCCACAAAAACAAATGAAATATAAAGGCAGATTACAACCTGAGTTGTCAAGGGAGGAATCTTGCCTGGGACTTCCAAAGAGCTACATGTTGTTTTATGCCTTGGAATATGGTAGGATCTTGGTTCATCTACATGTTAGCGTCCTGGCAATGCAGATTTCCTGATTGCCCCCAGGTGCTGTAAAATATAAGTAATAGGTTTCCTTCAGGGAGCATGTAGGTGGAAGAAAAACTACCCTTGATCTATCACTTTCATTGTAATGTGAGATATCAAATTGATCGCAGGGACTCCATCCCTGATGGCTTAGCAAGTAACTGCTTATGTGGTGTGGCGTTGTGCCATACAGACCTTAGATGCAGTCCTTGATCTCTACTGAATGTGCAGTTCACAGCCGCAGCAGGGATGGTGGAACAGCAATTAATATTGCTGCCCCAGGCAAGTAATGACAAAAATCACCCAAGGGTCATATTCTTGATTGCTATCCAATGACCCTCTGGTTCTTAGTTTAGGACAAGAATGGGTGCCAAAAGTTAATGTTTAGGCTTATACACAAAGGATTCAGACAAAGCCCTCGAAGACTAGATCAATTTGAAACACCAGCACAGTAAAGTAGAAGACAAAATGTGGAGATTTATGGAAGCAGATCTTTTAGCTTCAGTAACGAAGGTACCAGTAACCCAAATGTGTTAGGGAAATGGTCAACGAGCAACCTTTTCTGAGGGGTGAAATTAATTTTGTTCAAACGGTCAGCTAATGCACCGCTAATGGAATTAAATGCTGCTTACCTTATGTAACCATTTAGTCATTGCACAGGCTGGAGACCCATAAGCACAAGACAGTTGTGTAATTCAGTCTGAATTATTGTGTTTCTGGTTCTGGAATTAGAAATAAACCAGGGAATTACTTTTGTGCAGTGTGGGAGGAGAGAAAGGTGTCACCCAACATCATCAGACTAACAAATAGCTTATGGAGACTGTATCCATAACATTTCTTCTGGATGGTAATCTAAAATCGCTCAGTATATGGAAGCTAGTGCAATTGCAAAACAAAGATTTATCCGAGAAAAGCAGACGTTTTAATGTGCAAAATGATTAAATCAAAGGCAATAATTGTCATGCATCACACAGTTACACAGTTTTAGTTAATTAGCAGTTGCTTAATTTTGAAAATGAATTCTATTTACCAATATTTTATATCAGTACATAACTTCACACAATAAAACAAGTATTGTTTTGTACTTTGCTACCAGAAAAATACATGCCTTCCAGTGATTAATATTCAGACAACCAGTGTGAAGTGATGTAGATCAGCTGGTGACCTTTGACACACAGCAAATATAAGGCTGCATGTAATGTGTGCAGTTTTCCCCCCTACCTGCTTGCTATACGTGCTTTGCATAGATGTGGAACAATGCACATAAGGTGCATTTAAAATTTGTAAAATAATTCCTTGCTGAATCCTTGCAAGTGATCAATGCTAGTCTAGGAGATCACAGGGACCAAGTGTTACTGATAAAGGCACAGTCGTTGAATTGGAATTGATTCCTACCCCAGTCAAGAGCCATGTTTAACGGTGTTGCTGTTTCTGTGGTATTGCTACTGCTTTCTTTCTTGGTCTCAGGGCTGGAAGGTACTCTTGTAGGAAACTTGGAATGAGTTTCTGCAGTGTATCCAGTGGATAGCCCCTAATTTAGCTACATTACGTTGATTGTTTAATAAATGGATATTTAGTTAAAAAGCACAAGCATGAGTAAGTGAACTACTCTGTTTGTTGTAGTAGCTATACTGACTCAGGCAAAATGAGTATATTC
This sequence comes from Ginglymostoma cirratum, assembly GCA_024137785.1. Classification (NCBI taxonomy): domain Eukaryota; kingdom Metazoa; phylum Chordata; class Chondrichthyes; order Orectolobiformes; family Ginglymostomatidae; genus Ginglymostoma; species Ginglymostoma cirratum. The sequence continues at coordinate 25,136,122 of JAHRHZ010000111.1, read as the reverse complement.
TGCACACTTCTGACTTTAGCCATGCACTGCAGGTGAGGTTTTGCATAGTTAAGCATTGAGCCATTTGTTGCTGAATAGCATGATGTTGCTGTGGTTGGTCTACTTTAATGTTTGGCCATTGGTGACCTAATTGGTATAAAGCTGGACGATTCTGGTGCATTTGAATGTCATGAGGAAGTACATGAGCTTTGTCTTTGTTAAAATGGCCATTGCCTGCTACTAATGTAATTCAGTACCAGGCCAAACAAGGGCTCCATTGAGATCCTGCTGCGGTCTGGCATAATACCCAGTCCAACTTGGGTACTGTCAGGAGAGCGGCAAGTCCGAGAGGTGTAAGGAGCTCTGCCGTTTGAAGATTCTGGAAAATAATGTGCTATATTAAGAAACGGCAAAGCAGGCTTAGCTTTGAATAGAGTCAGGACATCAAATTTGGAAGAGCATGACTCAAAAAGTGGCAAAGAAGCAAGGCCAATGAAACAATGGCCATGCCTATGCAATGGAGTAGATAACAGAAGGATGTATCAACGGTGAAAGATTGAAATTCAGATGGGAGAACTTTCACCTATCACACAACCAGCAATTTCTATAAAGATGGTTGTAAGAGATTGAATGGTGGGATAGGCAGTTATTTCTGTTACTGCTGTACTGAATCTCGCACAGTAGTTCAGCTCCCTCTGTGAGAGTAAAGGCTGTCACTGAACCGAGTTTTTTTTACGTGCGTGCAGGGAAGAGGGATAGCTGAAACCATAACTCATTTTGAAATCAATGATGTGAAAAGGAAAAATACAGAGGTCCAATCAACAGTTTTGGAAGCTGAGGACAAAGCTAGAAAGTAGCACCCCTGCAGTGTCACACACACACATGAGCATATGAAGAAGCGTCACTGGATCCTTAACTCTGATTTCTCTCCACAGATGCTACCAGACCTGCTGAGTTTTTCCAGCATTTTCTGTTTTTGTTTCATGAGCATATGAGTTGAGGAATGGTCAGGTAAGAGAATTTAATACATGACAAGAGAGAGGGCTTTAGGTTGCTGGTGCATTTGGACCAAGTCTGAGGCAGAAGGCACCTGTGAAAATTGGAAGGGTTTCACTACAACAGGGTTAGGGCCTTAAGGAGGTTGGCTAGTGTTGGAGGTAAAGGCTTAAATTAATGAGGGGACAGGTACCACAATGAAGCGTGTAGAGACAAGGTACAAGGATCGAGACTGACAAAAAAGCATTAAAGACAGTTTGGAATAGGAGAGATTTGGATGCAGGTGGGAATGAATGCGAGACAGACCTAGATTCAATTAGGGTGCATGGGGAAAAAATTTATTCATGTGCATCACTAGACAGAAATTGAATATTGACCCCCTCTGTAGACTGCAATCTTCAGTGCATTGGTTCCCTCACTAATAACATTAGGTTATAGTCGGCAGTGTATCCAGTCAATAGCACCTAATTTAGCTACATTGCATTGATTGTTTAATAAATGGATATTTAGTTGACGAAGGAGTAGTGCTCCGAAAGCTTCTGATTTCAAACAAACCTGTTGGACTATAACCTGATGTCATGTGACTTCTGACTTTGTCCACCCCAGTTGAACACCGGCACCTCCACGTCATGACTAATGACATGAAAGGACACCAGGGAAGCCATGCAAGTAGCAGCTTATCACATTGTTTGCTTCTGGGGAGTTGGTACAGTGTATGTCATTCTGCTGAAAGCAATGCACATTGCTAAACTTTTTCCACCTGTGTTTAAACATGATAAATGACATTGGTCAACCACGCGCAGCCACGTGGGATTTTAGTATTGTGGCCATAATGGAGACATGCTCAGGCAAGGGGAGAAATGGACATTTCAAGTTCCTAGTTACAATGTATTAAAGAAGGAAAGGCAAAGAGGAAAGAAAGAGGTTGGAAGGAACAATATACTTTACAGTTCAAAGGCAGAATCTATTTGTTTAGGTTTAACAATAAAGGAACTATTATATTACTTGGTTTATGTAATAGGCCTCCAAATAGCCCTCCAAAGGACATCGCAAAAAAATTTAGTTGAGAAATGGAAGAGTCTTAATTTATCCTGGGACAATGACAGTGTAAATAGCCATGAGGACAAAGAATTCTTGAAATGTATGCACGAGAATTTTCTTGATTTGTAGTTTTCATGCTCATGAGGAAGAGAGCAATACTAGAATGAGTTCTGGGTCTGAAATGGCGCAAGTAGAGTATACAAAAATAAAAATTGCTGGAGAAACTCAGCAAGTCTTGCAGTATCTGTGGAGAGAAGGCAGAGTCAGCATTTCGGCTCCAGCAACTCTTCTTCAGGGAAGTGGAGTATAGTTCAGTGAAAGAACATTTAAGAAATGTATCATTAATATTAATACCTTAATATCATTGGGTTTAGAATAGTTATGGAAAAATGACCAGGACAGATTATTGTGAAAATATGCCACTGGTGTATGTCTAATTTCATTGAGTTATAAGGGAGTTAGATCTAGCTAGATTGGAATCAAAGGTCGCACATGTAACTGTAAATACATGGCAGGAGGCCATCAAGGAAGATTAGTTTGGGGACAGGCTAGACACATTGTCAAGAGGAGAAAAAGAGGGCAAAGTTAACTGTACAAAATTAGAACTTCGTATCCCTCATCATGTCGTGAGAATATGCTGCAAATTTTACAACAAGGAGGTGGTACCAGAGAAATCTTATAGGATAAAAATAGATTAAATAAATGCACTAAGACTGCTGGCAGTGCCTATCCAATGCTTTTAGACCAAACCATGAGCAACTTGTGGTTACGATAGAGAACTGCTACTAAACCTCATCCGTATACTGGGACTAAAGGCTTTTTTCAGTTAATCGGTGTAGAGGATGAACCAGAGACACTTGACTCAACAACAAGATGGAGTTTATTGCACAATAGCAATGTATAAAAGTTACCTTGAACAGTTAGGCATAATGACAACTTTTATGAGGTCCTAGATATGACACATCTGAATCCATCGGGATCACAAGCTGTACTCCTCATTCTCCACCAGGAATGTATAACATCACCAGATTAGGTGGACCCTAATGCAATCTCCAACATTAACCCTTTCAGAATCATCACCCTCATAAGACCATAAGATATAGGTGCAGAAATTAGGCCATTCAGTCCATCGAATCTGCTCCGCTTTTGAATCAAGACTGATGACTTTCTCAACCACATTCTCCTGCTTTCTCCCCGTAACTCTTGATCCCCTTGACAATCAAGAACCTGTCTAACTCAGTCTTAAATACACTCAATGATCTGGCCTCCACAGCTGTCTGTGGCAGTGAATTCAATAGATTCACCACTCTCTGGCTGAAGAAGTTTCCCCTTATCTCCATTCTAAAAGGTCTTCCCTTTACTGTAAAGCTGTGCCCTCGGGTCCTAGTCTCTTCTACCAATGGAACCATCTTCCCAGCATCCGCTCTGTCCAGGCCATTCAGTATTCTGTAAGTTTCAATTATATCTCCCCTCATCCTCCTAAACTCAATCGAGTATAGGCCCAGTGTCCTCAAACATTCCTCATATGTTAGGCTTTTCATTCCTGGGACCATTCTCATGAACCTCCTATGAACCTGCTCCAGGGCCAGTACATCTTTCCTGAGATATGGGGCCCAAACTGCACACAATACTCCAAATGTGGCCTGACCAGAGCCTTATAAAACCTCAGTAGTACATCCCTGTCTTTATATTCAAGTCCTCTCAAAATAAATGCCAAAGTTGTATTTGCCTTCCTGACTACTGACTCAACCTGCAAGTTTACCTTGAGAGAATCCTGGACTAGAACCCCCAAGTCCCTTTGCACTTCAGATTTCTGAATTTTCTCCCCATTTAGAAAAAGTCCATAACTCTATTCTTCTTACCAAAGTGCATGACCCCACACTTTCCCACGTTGTACTCCATCTGCCACTTCTTTGTCCACTCTCCTAACCTATCCAAATCCTTCTGCAGCCTCCCCACATCCTAAATACTACCTGTCCCTCTGTCTGTATTTGTATTGTCTGCAAACGTTGCCAGAATGCCCTTAGTTCCTACATCTAGATTATTAATGTATAACGTGAAAAGTTATGGTCCCAATACTGACCCTTGTGAAACACCACTTGTCACCAGTTGCCATCTGAAAAGGACCCTATTAACCCCACTCTCTGCTTTCTGCCAAACAGCCAATCTTCTATCCATGCTAGAACCTTGTTTCTAACACCGTGGGCCCTTGTCTTACTCAGCAGCCTCCTGTGCGGCACCTTGTCAAAAGCCTTCTTGAAGTCCAAGTGGATAATATCCATTGGCTCTCCTTGGTCTAACCTGCTTGTTACATCCTCAAAGAATTCTAACAAGATTTGTCAGAGATGACCTCCCCTTGATGAAGCCATGCTGACTTTGCTCTATTTTGCCATGCATTTCCAAGTATTCAGAAATCTCATCCTTCACAATGGACTCTAAAATCTTACCCACGACCAAGGTTAGGCTAGTCGGCCTGTAATTTTCAATCTTTTGCTTTACTCCATTTTTAAACAGGGGTGTCATGTTAGCTATTTTCCAGTCCTCTGGGACTCTCCCTGACACTAGCGATTCCTGAAAGATCACCACTAACGCCTCCACTACCTCTTCAGCGATCTCCTTTAGAACTCTGGGGTGTAGTCCATCTGGTCCAGGTGATTTATCCATCTTCAAACCATTCAGTTTCACTAGTACCTTCACCAGGGTGATGGCCACCATACTCAGCTGTGCCCCCTAACCCTCTTGAAATTTTGGGATATTACTCGTGTCTTCTACTGTGAAAACTGACGCAAAATAATGATTCAGTTCCTCAACCATTTCCTTGTTCCACATTACTATCTCTCCAGCGTCATTTTCCAGTGGTCCAATGTCCATTTTTGCCTCTCTTTTGCCCTTTAGAAATCTAAAGAAACTCTTACCGTCTTCCTTTATATTACTAGTTAACTTACCCTCATATTTAATCTTATCACTTCTTTTTTTTTTGTTGGTCTTTGTAACCTCTCCAATCCTCTGGTGTCCCACTGCCCTTTGCCACATTATATGCTTTCTCTTTTGCTTTTATGCTATCCCTGACTTCCCTTGTCAGCCACGGTTGCAGCATCCTCCCTGTACTGTGCTTCTTTTTCCTAGAGATGAATATTTGCTGTGTCTCCTGAATTACTCCCAGAAACTGCTGCCATTGCTATTCTGCTATCTGTCCTGCTAGGCTCCCCTCCCAGCCAATTCTGCCCAGCTCTTTCCTCATGCCTTTGTAGTTGTCTTTATTCAGCTGTAATACCGTTACCTCTGATCCTATCTTGTCCCTCTCAAACTTCAGAGTAAATTCAATCATATTATGGTCATTGCCTCCTTAGGATTCCTTTACCTTAAGCTCCATTATCAAGTCTGCCTCATTGCACAACCCTAAATCCAGTATTGCCTGTTCCCTAGTGGGCTCATCCATAAGCTGTTCCAAAAAGCCATCTCATAGACATTTCACAAATTCCTTTTCTTGCAATCCACTGCCAACCTGATTTTCCCAGTCCACCCGCATACTGAAATCACCCATGATCACTGTAACTTTGCCTTTCTTACACACCTTTTCTGTCTCCTGGTGTATCTTGCTCCCCAGCTCCTGATCACTGTTTGGAGGCCTGTACATAACTCCAACTATGGTGTTTTTTTTCAACCTCTGAGGTTCCTGAGCTCTACCCACACAGGTTCTACACCATCTGACCCTATTTCATTTCTTACTATTGATTTAATTTCATTTATTACTAATAAGGCAACCCCACCCCCTCTGCCTACCTGCCTATCTTTTCGATAGGATGTATATCCTTGGATATTCAGCTCCCAATCCTGACTCCCTTGTAGCCACCTGTCCATGATACCTACCACATCATACCTGCCAGTTGCGATCTGTGCCACAAGCTCATTTACCTTATTCCTTATGTGGCGTGCATTCAGATATAACACCTTCAATCCTGTATTAACCATCTCTCATTGTCACTCGTTTATCCAGTGTGCCTGAAGTTTGATACCTAACCCTGTCCAAATACTATCCTATTTGTGTCTGTGCTGGAGACTTCAGTAACCTCTTCTGAGTTCTCCTTTCCCGTCATTCTTTTCATATTTTTCCACACGGTGGAATCTTCCCCTACAGATGTTAGCCTGTTGCTTTGTTTGCCACTGGGGTAAGTTTTACCCTTCCCTCCCCCCAACATCCCCCCCCCCCACCAAACTTTCTCAGTTAAAGTCCTGTTGACCAGCCTATTTACCCTTTTCGCTGGAATATTCGTCCCAGCTCGGTTCAGATGGCGACCGTCCCAGTGGTACAGATCCCTCCTGTTCCAATACTGATGCTAGTGCCTCATGAAAAGGAACCCTCTTTCCTGCATCACTCTTTTAGCCACGTGTTTACTTCCCTTATTCCTGTGTCCTATGCCAATTTGCACGTGGCTCGGGCAATAATCCAGAGATTGTAACCCTTGAGGACCTGCTCTTTAATTTCATTCCTACCCCCTGATAATCCCTGAACAGGTCCTCTTTCCTATCTTGCCTATGTTGCAGAGTGCTCAATGTAGAAATGTCATCTTGTCAGAATGGGATGAATGCTGGCTAGCTAGTTGAAGGAAGGATAGAAATTGCAGTGGGCCTGGCCACAACCTTCAAATCCTCATCAGATGTGGAATTGATACCAGAGCACTGCAAAATTGCTCTCCTTCTCAGGGCGAAAAAAAGGAGCAGAATAACAAGCAGATTAATGGGAGATCAATCAATCTAGCACCCTGTGAGGAAACACTCAAGGATTTCATCCAAGGCAATACTAATTACCACTTCAAAAAATTATGTGATTGACTTAAAGCCAACAAAAAATTGTTAAAGGTAAACTATGATTGACTACTTGCATCCTTTCTGAACTAACTGAAAGAATTGATGGGAATGGTGCTGTTGATGTAATGTATGTGTACCTTCAAAATGTATTTGCTAAAGCACAACATAACAGACTTGTTAGCAGAATTGAAGTCCGCAGAATGAAAGTGGATACAGCTTTGGTGAAGGAAATTGTGGAAGGGACGGAAGCTGGCACTGAGTGGTTGGTTTACAGCGTGCTATTAAGTGGCGCTCCCTCCAGAGGTCGGTGCTATGATCACTACTCTTTTTGGTATATATCACTGACATGGACTTGGGTATACAAGCGACATTTTCAAAATTTGCAGCTGAGAGGGAACTTTGAAATAATACAAACAATGAAGGCAGTTCAGTCAAAGAAATAGGCAGACTGGTGAAATGGGATAATGGATAGAATAAATTTAATGGCAAGACATATTTTTTCGGGAGAATGAGGTAGAGGGAATATAAATAAAATGATACACTGTTAAAAATGCAGGAAAAGAGAGACCAGTGGGCATAGACAAGTGGATATGTGGTGGAGACAGGTTCAGTTGAGCAATTCTTGACAGCATTGGATGATCATATAAATAGAAGCAGGCTAGAAGGGCTGTGGGGTATGATGGGTAGAAGCAGGTGATCAGCACTAAGTTGAAATGATTAGAAATCCAGTTCAGAAACAGTGGCTAAATGATCCCCTTGTGCACCTTAGCAATCAGTGATTCTGAGTAACTTTGCCATAGGCTGTGTTCTTGTTTTGTGAACACTTTATGTATAGACTTCATGGTAAACAACTTTTTAAAATTCATTCATGTGATGTGGGTTGTTGCTGGCTGGGCCAGCAATTATTGCTGATCTCGAGATAACATTGTGAAGGTGGTGATAAGCTGCCTTTGTGAACCACTGCGATTCATTTGATTTAGGTAGACTCAATACCGTTAGGGAGGGAATTCCAGGATTTTGACCCTAGAACAGTGAAGGAGCAGCAATATATTTCTGAGTGAAGATGATGAGGGGAGCATGCATGTGGTGGTGTTCCCATGTGTCTGCTGCCCTTGTCCTTCTTGATGGTAGTGATTATGGATTTGGATTCTTTGCCTAAGGAGCCTTTGGTGAATTTTCACAGTGCGACTTGTACGTGGTGTAGATTGCTGCTGCTGCTAAGCATTGGTGGTGGAGGGAGTGAACGTTTGTGGATATGGTGTCAAATAAGTGGGCTGTTTTTCCCAGATGGTGTCAAGCTTCTTGGAGTGGAGCTCATCCAGGCAAGTGAGGGAGTATTCCATCACACTCCTGACTTGTACCTTATGGAAGGTGGACAAGCTTTCGGGAGTCAGAAGGTGAGTTACCTGTTGCAGATTTCCCAGCCTATCACCTGCTCTTTTAGCCACAATAGTTATTTGGCTTGTTCACTTCACTTTCTGGTCAATGGTAACCCCCAGGATATTGATACATGATCAGTATGTCAAAGGGAATAAATAATAGCAATGCCATTGAATGTCAAGGGGTGATGGTTAGATTTTCTCGTTGGAGATGGACATTGCCTGGCATTTATGTGGTGTGAATGTTACTTACCACTTGTCAGGCCAAACCTGAATATTGTCCAGGTCTTGCTAAGTTTGGACATGGGCTGCTTCAGTATCTGAAGAGTCACAAATGGTGCTGAACATTGTGCAATCATCAACAGACTCCTGACTTCTGACCTTATGATGGAGGGAAGGTTATTGATGAAGCAGCTGAAGATGGTTGGGCCTAGGAAACTACCCTGAGGAACTCCTGCAAAGATACCCCGCACCTGAGACGACCTGACCTCTCTTTGTGCCAGGTATGATACCAAGCGGCAAAGAGGTTTTGTCCTGTTTCCCACTGTCTCCCCCCAGTTTTGCCCACTCCTTTCTTCCATGCTCAATCAAATGCACCTTTGATGCCAAAAATAGTCACTTTCACCTCACCTCTGGAATTCAAGTCTTTTGTCCATGTCTGCATCAAGTCTGTAAGACTTTCCCCTTACTGTTCTTCAGTCCAGCCCTTGTATTTGCATTATCATTTCCTCCAAGTCTGATTAACATAAACATTAACCCATTTCTCTACATCCTAATAATGAGGGGTTTGTTAACGTAAATAACAACAAATTGTTGCCAGTGGCAGAAGGGCTAGTGACTGAAGGAAATAGACTGGCAGAAGAACCAAATATGGCATGAGGAAAACAAGATTATTCAGCACATTGTTATAATCTGAAGCCTGAAAGGGTGGTGTGCAAACTCAGTAGTAACTTTCAAAGGGCAACTTGATAAATATTTGGAGGGGTAACATTATAAAAGCTATGGGAAAAGAAAGTGGGGGTGTTGTGAAGTGAATAAGAGCTCCTGCAAAGAGCTAGTACAATCATGATGAGCTAAATACCCTCATTCTGATATTTCAGATTTTATAGTTTTACATAGGGGTTTAATAATTCCTAGTCAAACATTAATTTTTTAGTATCTAAATAAATTAATTGATAATGCTCTAAGCTGAATCTTGACTCAGGGATAGACAAACCAGTGTTCCCTGTTGCACTATTGTTAAGCAACCACGATCATAGCCACATGAGAAGTTGCTCTTGGAGAACGCATCCAATCTCTGCTTTGTTGGTCTTGGTTTTCAAATTGGTCACTGATTTTCACTACTCATCCTTGTGCAAACAACAATGTTACTTCTGTGAAGAACAGGAGGCTTCCCTGGATCTGCAATGATAGCCCAGGCGAAGAATGATCATTCTTCATCTGAGAGCCCAGGTGGTAATTGTGATCACACTGTTTCAATCAGGAGGCATCATAATCGTACCCTCATGAGACTGAATAGACAGAGGCCCCAGAAACTGATTGCAGATATGCTCCTAGCAATGATACTGGGATTGAACCTGTGGATGACCTCTGTTGCTGATATTCAGCCTATCAGATGCCAAGAATGACATGAAATGCCTCGAGCATTCTGAATCATCCCCTAACAATAGGGTTGCAACTAAATGAAGTTCCCCCTCAATCTTCAGAGTTTGAGGTTCGGGTTGTGGCCTGGACTCCTTAGACCTGCTCTGTGACCACCACCGAGAAAACTGGGAGCTTCCTTGCACAGGCTATATCTGGCTGATCATTCAACTCAGCACCCTGCTCCCACTTTCTCCCGTAGCTTTCGATCCCTTTAGCCCTAAGAGTCATATTTAACTTCATTCTGAAAGCTTCCAATGTTTTGTCTTCAACTGATTTCTTTGGCAGGGAATTCCATAGGCTCATTGCTCCCTGGGTGAAGAAATTGCGACTTATCTAACTCCTAAGTGTCCTTCCCCAAGTCCTCAAACTTTGACTCTTGATCTGCACTTCCCACTTCATCGTGAACATACTTCTTGTGTTTACCCTCTCAAGTCCTGTATAATTTTATAGGCATCTATGAGATCTCCCCTTATTCTTTTAAACTCCAGTGAATTCGATCCAAACCAATCGAGTGTCTCTTCATAAGTCAGTCTTACCATCCCAGGACTCAGTCTGATAAACGTTTGTTGCGCTCGCTACAAACCAGAGCATCTTTCCTCAGGTAAGGAGACCAAAACTGCATAATACTCCAGGTGTGGTCTCACAAGGTCATGTATAATTACAGCAAGATGTCACTGCTCCTGTATTTGAATCCTATGAAGGCTAATATACCATTTGCCTTCTTCACTGCCTGCTTCATCTGCCTGCTTTCTTTAAGTGAATGATGTACAAGGGCACCCGAGTCTCATTGCACCTCCCCCTTTCCCAATCTGTTGTGATTCAGATAATCAGCATTCCTGTCTTTGCTGTCAAAATTTGCTAAATTTTTAGCAAAAGAATTGCCAATTTTTAACAATTATCCACATTATACTTCGTCAGCCATGTGTTTGCCCACTCACTTAACTTGTACAAATCTCACTAGAGCATCTCTGCATCCTCCTGAAAACTCACCCTCCCACTCAGCTTGGCAAACCAGGAGGTATTACATTTCGTTCCTTCATCTAAATCATTAAAATATATTGGGAATAGTTGGGGCCCAAATACTGATCACTGTGGTACCCCACTAGTTTCTGCCTGCCACTCAGAAAAGAGATCTACATATTCCTATTCTTTGCATATTGGGGAGGCAATGGCCTAGTGGTATTATTGCTAGACTATTAATCCAAAGGCCCAAGTAATGACCTGGGGACCAAGGTTCAAATCCTGCCATGGCAGTTGGTAGTATTTGAATTCAATAAAAATCTGGAATTAAGAGTCTAATGACAACCAGGGATCCATTGTTGTTTGTGGGAAAAGCCCATCTGGTTCACTAATGTCCTCTAGGGAGGGAAACAGCCATTCTTACCTGTTTTGGCCTACATGTGACTCCAATCTGGGTGTCTGTTAACTTCCCTCTGGGCAAGTAGGGATGAGCAATAAATGCTGGCCTAGGCAGTGATGTCCATATCCTGTGAATGAATAAAGAATTAAAAAAAGGTATTCTGTCTGCAAACTGGTTTTCTATCCACGTCAATACTTTACTCCCAATTCCAAGCCCTTTAACTTACATGCTAATCTCTTAATTGAGACGTCATCAAAAGCCTTGTGAAATTCTAAGTAAACCACATCCACTGACTCCCCCTTGTCAACTTCACCAGTTACATCCTTGAAAAATTCCAGTAAATTTGTCAAACATGAATTTCCTTTCAAAAACCCTGCTGGATCCTGTCACTGCTCACCCAGTCCTCTCTTAACTTTTTGTAATGACGCTACCATTTTCCCTAATGTCGATGTCAGGCTAATGGGTCCAGAATTCATTGTTTCTCTCTTCCTCCTTTTATTTTGAATAGTGGGGTTACGTTAGCTATACTCCAACCCATTGGAACTTTAGAATCTTGAAAGATAGTCATCAAAGCATCCACTATTTCTCGTGCCACTTCCTTAAGTACTCTAGAATGTTGATTATCGGGCCCTAGGAATTTATCAGCCCTTTCCCTGTCAATTTCCCCAACACCATTTCCATACTAATACTGATTTCCATAATTTCCTCCCTCTCACTGGAACCTGTGTTCCCCAACACTCTTGGACATTATTTGTGTCCTTCTTGGTGAAGATTGAACGAAAGTATATATTTCATTGGCTGCCGTCTATTTGTTCCCCTTTATAACATACCCTGTTTCTGACTGTGAGTGACCTAAATTTATCTTCACTAATCAATTTTTTCATCACAGTTTGTATGTTCCCTGCAAACTTACTCTTGCACAGTATTTTCCCATTTATAATCAATCCCTTTATCTTCCTTTGTTGAAATCTAAACTGCTCCTCGGGTCTGCTGATTTTGTGGACATTTTTTTATGCCACTTCTTTGGATCCAATACTATCCCTAATTTCGCTTGTTAACCATCATCGGGCCATCATTCCTGTTTTATTTTTGTGCCCAACAGGAATGCACAGTTGTTGCAGTTCATTCATGTGCTCTTTAGGTGTTTGCCATTACCTAAACACTATCATGCCTTTAAGTCATGTTCCCCAATTTATCATAGACAGCTCATTTCCTATACCAAAGACTTGGTGTTTCACAGTTAAAACTTAACAAAGCATCTACTGCCTGGAATTCCACTTGTCCAGTTTGGATTAAGGAAATTGAAATATGCTGCAAACCATTGACATTGTATATAAAACATACCTGTTCACTCACGTTATGTTCAATTAAAGTTGTTCAAATGAATCTTCCATCTTAAAAATACTGCTTTTGGAAGCTCTCTTAGTGACTCAGCATATAAAAATATTTTATGTCGTGATAAGGAGGATGTAGACCAAGAAGGTATTAGGTGCAGGCCCTCACCATGTTCAACTGGCTGATTTTTGCCAGGATAATGAGGAGAAGCATCAATATGGCTCTCAGTGTTCCGAAGCTATGTCCAGTTAAAATCAGCCAAGCTGCCAATAAAACCTCCTCACAGTATTCTGTCACTTCCTCCAAATTTCCACCAGGAGGCAAAATTGGCTGCCCCTGCTTTGCTTGCTTCCCATTGGCTGTTCTGTGAAACTTTGCATACAAGTTGGCTGTGGTTTTTTTATTATTTAGTCAAATATCCCCATGATGTTACCTCACACATGATAGTCAAGTGAGAACGGGGAGATGCGACCTACATAACATCCCACTTTGCCATTACTCCTGTGCTTCCAAGCCTACTTTTCTCCTGATCTGTTGACACCTTGATTAGAAATTCTCACCCTTGCTTTCAAAGATCTCCAAGATCTCTGCACTTGTCCAATTTTGGCCTTCTTCTTGATCTAAATTTTCTTTTATGTACCATTGGTTATCATGCCTGCAAGTGTCTAGGCCCCAAACCCTGAAATTTTCTGCTAATGCTCTTCGTGCCTGGCTCCCAAATTCCTGTTTCTTTGACAGAACAGTGTCCTGTTGCATATTCTTGTGACACATTGTCCGATTTTGTGTGATTATGTTCCAATGAACACTTGGGACACTTTTCTATGTTAAAGGCACTATATAAATGCCTCAGTAATAGAATAGAGAATTGCAGGTGCTGCATGTCTGAAACAAGAACGGAAATTGCTGGAGAAACTCGGCATATCTGGCAGCATCTGTGGAGAGAAAGCCGAGTAAACCTTTCAAGTCCACTGACCCTTCTTCAGGACTGATGGGAGGTAGGAAAAAGTGGAGTTTATGGTGACAGCAAGAGATGGGAGGAAAAAGGAGTGAGCAGAAAGGTGGAGACAGAATCCAGAGAGAGAGAAAGCAAGTTAGGCAGCCAAAAGGATGGGTAATAGTAAGCTAGGCAAGGAATAAAGCTGGTAATGGGGATGCTGAGTGGGTGAAAATTGGTTGGCTCAGCTGAAAGCAGCCAATGTAATTGACAGGCCGTGGGATGTGAGGGTGAGTAAATGACATAGAAGGATGTTTATCAGGTCCTAAAATTTTTGAACTCGATATTGAGTCCTGAAAGCTGCAGGGTTCCCAAGGGGAAGATGAGATACTGCTCTTCCAGCTTGCGCTGAGCTTTGCTGGAGCATTGTAGCAAGCCTGAGACAGATGTTGGCCATGAACATGGTGGTGTGTGGAAGTGGCAGGCAACTGGAAGCCGTGTCATTTTTATGGACATTCTGTTCTTTACCCACTCCCACTCCCCAGGTAATGCACAGTTGTATCACTGATTAAGATTATTAAACTATTCACCTTTCAAAATTTTTCCTGGTACTTGGTTTAATTGTCATTGCAGTTACTATTTGAGTGTCCCAAATGAATGAAATTCAATTGTAAATAATTTTCAGCATTTCAATAGCTTTTTTATCCCATAATTTTCTTTTTCCTAAGTAATAAATTTAATGATGTAGTTGAAGTACTCATTTGAGGAGTTGTCTACTTATGTTGATGTTGGGCAGTGGATTAGTGTTTCTTTCACTTTTTTTATTCACCAGGATCTTGAGAGTGCCTCTTTGATCCAGATAGAGTTCAAAAAAACGAAGGACCCCCAACATGTCTTCATTGGCCATCCAATAAATGTAAGTCCTTGGCCTTATTTGAAGGCATTGTGAATGCCTCCTTTGGTACTGATATCCACATTAGGAGTGCACCCAGTGGCACACTATCAATATAAAAGGACATTGACCGACCTCCCAACATCAGAATTAACAGCAGCAGATTGTTATTAACCCAGAGCTGGATAGTGACCATGCCATTAAAGCTGCATCTGTTTGATTCCTTCCATGGCCTCACTACTCCCTGTCTGCATATCTCTCCCAGGACTACAGCCACCTACCAACACCACCCAAATGAGTCCCAATCCCAACCACAATTCTCCATTCCTCTGACTGTGGCTTTTCATGCATCTTTCCCTTCCCACACACTAACAATTGTACCTGTAACAATCTAGGTTCTATGCTTTGGAATTCCCTTCCTAAACCTCTGACATCCCTTTATGACCACTAGCTTATCCATCCATTACTATTCTTAATGCCTGTTACATGAAACAGCACTTTTCTTACTCTAATACCTCATTGAAGCACATTGAGAAATTGTTTTTAAAATTAAAGGCACTACATAAATGCAAGTTATTGTTACATGTATTCTTGTGGTTCCACAGCTCTTTTGGGATCAATAACCCTGTCAAGCTAGTTTCTCCAGTAGTCTCAATGACTAACTTAAAGCAAAATATATCGTCTTAATATCAACAGAAAATATGTAGACAAGTAAAAAAAAATTATTGCTCCTAATTGTTTTGGTAAAGGCATGCTAATGGTGGCATTAATTTTCAAGCTGTTTTGTTTGCTGGAAATATCAGCATACATAAACTGAAAATGTTGAAAGTGCTTGAAATAGACAGCAAGTTCATCAGCATTGAAAAAGAAAGACTGGTTTATGTTTGAGAAGGCCCTTCTTCTGAGGAAAATATTGTTGCTGGTGTGTATATTTGTTTCAACAAGCAACGTATCTCTAAACCAAGGCAATGATCGATGTCAGACCCTTGACCTTGTTCATCTGTAGTATTTAAATCAGGGAACAAATGCCAAGTTTTGCTGCAACATTTATGTGCACAGTATACTTCCCTAGATTGGGAACCTTACCTTTAAGGGTAGATAGGTTTAGCCTGCACGTATTTTGTTTCTGAGCATTTCCTGTTGAATGCTCATCTTTCATTTGTCTCAGTCACCGTTTTCGCAGCAATATTATTGACGCGATTGATGACATTGAACAAATGGCTGGTTCTTTGAACTGTGAATCTTTTATTTAAGTAGGTGATTAGAAGGGCCTTGTCAGTACATTTTAAAGATATCCATATCTCTGTTGGTTATAGTGGTTTGGTACAGAAGTTGCATTTGTGAGAAAGGTTAAGCTTGACCGCCCTGAAGAGGCACAATATATAGTGTATTTGCAAATCAGATTCAAATAACAAAATCCAGTGTTTTCCTTACAATGCAATTTGCAGGAAATTCAGATATATTGATTCAGCTTACAGTATTCAAAAGTATACCCCTTCTAGTTATCCATAAATGTATTTATCAACTTTTAAAAATTGCAATTTGCTTTTGCTTCTGAATAGTTTAAATTTTGCTGCCGACTTTGGTGTGGTGGAGTGTTCCATATTTTGATTGATTGTTTTCCTTAATGGTTACTATCCATAAAAGTCTTAGGACAGTAAATGTATTGTTTTACAGAATAATAGCATATAATATTTGCATTTGAATGTGATGCTGGATTTAAAAGTTAGAAGCCATGTGTTTGATTCTGATTGTGATGTGAAGCTGAAAGGGTCTGAAAATGGATTGCACTTTGATCTGAATGATAGTTCCTGGCAGATAGACTGAATGGCCTGTCCTTGTTTTAATTTTATGGTTGTGTGTTCTCCAAGGGCAGCTGGAACGTAATCAGGAAACTTGGCTTCCCAGCTTGGAATTTGTGTTACTCCACTTACCCTATCTCCCAATGAAGCTGATACACTCTTGATCTGGTGCCCTCCAATATCTGTCAAAAATGGCCATTCCCCTGGTGTGAATCCTGATAGTGAGTATTGGCTGGCTTTTCGACCATACAAGATATCATGACAAAATTTGTTGCTTTCCTTATCGAGCAACCCCACATGTTCACTGGTGCCTGGGACCATTGACTGCTTTATGCTTCTCTGGTTCAAGGGTTCATCAGGCCATTAGCTCAGCTGAGATAAGCAACAAATGAATTCCTCATACTGGACTTTCTGATCTGCTTTCTCAGTGATGTGTCACAGGGGGCATTCGCTCATCAAATCATCGGAGGAATCCAATTGGCGAAAATGCAATTAAAGAAGATGAAAATTTGTCACAATTTGGCTAATTACAGCAAACACGGAGACGTTGTTTTGTTTTAAATTCACATTTGAAATTCATAGGTATTTTGTTTTGCTTGCAAAAAAAACTAATAATATTTTGTGCAAGAATATATAATCAAGAAAGGTTCCTTAAAAATACATTCAAATAAGAAATAGGACTGAATTGCTGTGGCGACACTTTACAGTAATGCCCTGACCAAACAGCATTTTGTTCAACACAAATAATGCATCAGATTCTCCTTCTGTGGTATCTAAAGCTTGTATTACCGCATTGGGAAGAACAGAGAATCATTTTAATGCAGCACCAAGTGTCTCAGTATCACCCCTCTGCTAGATGCTGAGCTGCCAAGGCATATTTACTTACTTACTTCAACCCATCCCTGATTCATCAGTCAAGGGTTCTCAACGGGCATTGTGTCTGTCAAGTTTTTTTTTAAAAACTGCTCTGGCTTCTCCAACTGTGGGAGGAAATGACCTCATTATTCTTACAGTTTGATAGTTGAGAATTTCCTCCCTGGTGACCTGCTGTAATTTCAGTTTTCTGCTGTGCGAAGGATGCTGGAATCTCACACAACTCCTTTTGTTTGTTTCAACTTAACGACACAAAAGAAGCTTCCATTCAGATTAAAATACCACTCCCCTCTTTCACTCCCACCACCATCCCCCAACCCTTTTCTTTGCATTTTTGAAAGAATTGGTCATTCATCCTTATTTTTCACTGGGAAATTAACTTAGTAGGAAAGAGGCAAAATCTGTATGTTTACAAGCTAACTCCTTTCCGTCGTCATGGTTGGATCTATATGCTTCTGTGTCATGAAGGAATACAGGTTACAATAATTGCACAGAGGGCTGTCATTCCTTGGCCTTCGTTCGGAGTATTCTGGGCAAGTTCATGACTCCCATCTACACTTAACACTTTGCTGTAATGATCTTTCTTCAGTGCTTTTTTTTTCTGATTTGTCCTTGTCAAGGTGAGGGCTTTCAGTGCAGGAATGGAAAGGCTTCTGCCACTTCTAGCATCCAGTGTTAATATTGAGCTCAGACATGGCATTGGTTTGATGCTGAGTCCTCTGCACTCTGCTGTAACAATGGGCATTAAACGCAAATTAGAGCAGCGCCCCTACTGCAGCAATGTGACATTTTCATTCTTCACACCGACTACCCTTGAATTTTTTTTTTGTGTGTAATTGCCAGTCTTTTTACTAAATTGGTGCCGAGTTATGAATAGTTTTGTGTTGCTGACTGATGCCAAAGGAACTGGATTTAGAACGGGCAAATTAATTTGACCCTCTCAGCCAATGGAAAGGGCAGATTTCAATCACATTAGAGCCTGGACAGGATTCAAAGATAGATCTGAGAAGGCAATGTTAGTATCCAGGCAGCAGCCAAGAAATTGACATTTTTGAACAAAGATAGAGGGCACTGAACATATGAGACGTGAAATTGCTAAACTTCTTAGAAGCCTAAAATTACCAATCATTGTTGAAATTTGCATGACCA
Source organism: Ginglymostoma cirratum (assembly GCA_024137785.1). Classification (NCBI taxonomy): domain Eukaryota; kingdom Metazoa; phylum Chordata; class Chondrichthyes; order Orectolobiformes; family Ginglymostomatidae; genus Ginglymostoma; species Ginglymostoma cirratum. Next base: position 25,117,929 of record JAHRHZ010000111.1, on the reverse strand, counting down.
CTTTTTTGTTGCTTTTTCTCACTTATCGCAGTCTATGTATTTCTTTCACTTTTTAGTTCCTTTTTCCCTAAACACCAGTCATGTGATGCCTCGATGATTTGCATGCTTTTCTTTTTTAATAAATTAGAACTATTTTAGAATCTGAGCTTCTTATTAGCAAGACTAGATGCCAGGCCATTTTCTTTTGAGCAGTTCCTGGCTGGGGCTATCTGTACAAAGCTGGTGACTTTAAATTACAGTCACATTATAAAAATATTATAGGAAATGCGCAAGAGTGAAATTGATTGTGCATAATGCTTTCAAGTGCATCTAGTGAACACTTTGCACTCATGTTCCACGCTAACCTTGGGTTCATGCCAAAGTTTGGGCAAGCAGATGTTCCCCAGTGATTTTCAGTCTCCTGGCCTTGCAGATGCTCATTGACTAGTTAATGTTTTAAGGGAAGGTTATTCCCATGGTGGCTATGCATACAGGCCAGGTTCTAATTGTAATCTATTAGCCAGATTACCTGATTAGCAGCAAAATTCTGTCCCATTATCCCATTGTGCAGAAGGATTTGGCAATATAAGTACTTTGAATATTCCTCAGAACAAGAATGTTTCTTAAGGATTGCCATTTAGAAATTCAAATGCAATGGTTGAAAAAAAAATGCTTTAGTGGTGCGACATTTAATATTTATGTGCACCATTTACTCCCAACAGAGTGACCATGAACTATATTTCTCTATTTTGTCCATTTTATGTTTTTTAATGCCTTCATAAACCAATAGGTAATTAGAAAATCAACAGTTATATTGATTTATTGCATCATTAGCGATACTACCTAGAATTAAGAAGTGAGAGACTATCCTTAATACAATGTTGTTGTCAGATTAATATACAATATAGTAGGTATGGTACATGAACATTTTGCAGAATTTGAGCCCCTCTGATTAAACAAATTAACCTTTTAGCTCAAGCTTTGCCCTTTTAAGTAACAATAACAACCCATTCATAACAAAGAAATTGTTGACACCTACCTTAATAAATCTATTGCAATCACCATTCTGGTTGACTTGACTATTACAAAAATCCCTGAAAAATACAGCAATGCAGAATAAAGAAAATTTAGTTGATATTGTCAAAGTGGTCAGTTGTTATTTTCTATCAAACACAGAATAAAGTTTTATTCACCGCTCAAAGCAAAAAAAAAGACGAGGAAATCATTAATTTTGCTAATTTTATGTATCAAAATGTACGTGGAAACAGGGAGAGGTGTGTTAATAAATCCTGTACCGCGCATTGGCATGTTGTGTATTGAAGGCCTGTGTGTGCTGGGTAAGGACACTAAATGCCTACTAATCTGTTTTCAGATGGAGGCGGATGCAGACCAGAAGCGCCACCGCACACGCTCGAAAGGTATCCGAGGTAAGGCTAATGGCTCAGTAAATCAGTCAAACCCGTGCTCAGGGTGACCTTCATCCACCAGAGCCTCTTAGCTTGTCTCATCCTGACTGTACTTTCATGGAAACTTACTGGCTGTTATATATGAAGAACCAGGTAATTATAAGACATGATAAATCTGTATTGTTTTCATTTCTCCCCAGTCCCCATAGAACCAGTAATCCAAGAACTCTTCAGGTGAGTGCTCATTGTTAAAATTAAAATTTCACCACATTAGCAATTTTGAAATTTCATGTCTCTAACTGGATAAAGCACATTGTCAATTGCATTGGTGGCTGGCTAATGCACGACTGTACTGAAGAAATTAGTTCTCCTGGGACTTACTAATGAAAAATTCAGTATTCGTCATCTTCCATCCCTTTCTTATTTTATCCTTTCCACCCATACATTCATGGGTGTGCACATAGGCGCGTGTCTGCACACAGAAACCAGCATCCGTGATAATTATCACAATCAGGCATTTCTGTTTTTTTTTCAGTTGTCCAACCCCTGGTTGTGATGGCACAGGCCACGTTAGTGGAAAATACGCAAGGCACCGAAGGTAATTTGTGTGCTTGCATTTAATTATTTTCTTCCTGAATGCTGGAGTGGGCCAAGGGCAATTATATGTATGATGTCTGAGCTCAGGACTGTGCATGTTCTAACTTTCATAAGGTTTATTTTACTTTCATAACAATAGGTAACTCCTATTGAAAATATCTTGCTCCTGACACTTTGAAGGCTACCTTCTACCAAAAGAGCACTGCTGAATGTTTGATATAAACTGAGAGATAACTGGGAAGAATGGGTGAAGCTCGGTTGTACTTGCCCATTTGTAAATCGTGAGGAATTCTGCAATATCTGCAAGTTGTTTATATTAACCATGAGTTGGATACTATAGTTCCTCAGCCACAAATTTTTGGTTGGGGGAGTCATTAAATTATGACAGATGGCCAACCACACGTCAACATTTCTTCTGAAAATTTATTAATAGAGATTGACCTAAATAGTACACTGTCTTTGCCACAAAATGGTTAGCACGCGAAGGTCAGGGTGTGAGGTATCTTAAATAACTTTATAGCTGAGGTGGGTACCAAAGATAGGAAGAGCGGTGTATTTTTTGCAGGCATTTCCTTTTGCACAACAGGGACAGCCCCCACCAAGGAATTATTATACTCCCATTTTGTTCTTTCCCACCTATTCTTCAGCGTCCAAACACTTTGTTATCATCCCCATGTTCATTGAAGCTTTAGCTTTGCTCCAAATCCTGGGCTTTCCTCCTGGGGCCTCGTTGCATTATGAGGGTGCCCAGTACTGAGTTCTAGTCAATCAGATTGGCTGACAGCTTGAAGAACAGGACTTTCTTAAAACCAGCATCAAGCCCTCGTCTGCTTAAAAATTCCTGCAGCATGTTACTGTTGAGAAGTGGCCTTGTTTGACTTTCGTTAACCCCCTGTGCCCTCTGCAAAATTCAGCCCAAATTCGCAATGAGACTAGAGGGACAAAAACTTGGATAATGCAAAAGGAAAACATTATTATGGGCCCCAGATTTACCACGTTCACTGAAATCTATATTGCCTGTTTTCCAGTTTCAGAATTCAATGGTTTGAACTGAAATTGTAGTGAAAATGTGCACTTTTCACTTACCCAACTTACCCAAATTATTTCCAGTTAGATCGATAAAGCAAGGTTTGTTTAGGAAAGTACAGATTGAGAACTGTTGCGATATTATGCTGTGGTCAGTTGTCGGTTTGGATTTCACATTTTGGTTGGAATCCCAATTGGAATCAAAAGGGTATTACAATCTTGTGCTCTTTGGTAATCAGTCACCTGACAGTGATTTTCTGTGAATGGACCAATTAGTGACCAGAAGACAGGCTTAACATCCAATTGGGGATGGCAGACACGCTTCAATAGAAGGCCCTTCAGTGTAGGAAGAGATGAAGTTTGCAGTTTGAAAAATAGAGAGTGGAATGGAGAGCGTGAACACCCCATTTTGAGCTGTTCTCTCTCTAATGTCTTAATCTCCCAAACCAAACCCTTCTAGTCCCTGTGACCCTCCTGGGCACCACATTATTTTGAAGAATGTGAGCACGTTGGGAAAGAGTGCAGAGAGGGTTTACAAGAATGGGGATGAGGAACTGCAGTTATTAGGATACAGGTTGAGACTGTTCTGCTCGGAGAGGAGAAGGCTAGGTGGAGATGTGTTAGAGGGTTTCAACATCATGAGCAAGTTGGTTAGAGTAGATAGGGAAAAACTGCATCCCTGCGTAAAACAAACAAAAGGGCATAGATTTCAAATCATCTGCAAAAGAAGTGAAGGTGAGGTGAGGAAAAGCTTCCTTACTCAGTAAGCATTTAAGGTATGGAATGCACTGCCTGGAAGCGTGGTGGAAGCAGATTCAATTGAGACATTCGAAAGAGCAGTGAATGATGTGCAATCCAATTGGCTTCTGCCAATCAGGACTTTGTGGCCAGTCAATGCCACTAGTTACTCACCACTTTTGGGAGAGTAGCTATGCTGAGCCCCAAATAAAGTTCTGGTAGGTGGTCACCTACCGTGGGATGTTACACGTAGACCAGAACGTTGACAAATGGCACAAATTTTTGTACATGCCTGCCTCCATGCTTGCCCACATGTGGGCCCATTATGTCTTGTACAGGACATACCCTATTATCACCTGAGGGATTCTCTAAAGGTTGTGTACTGTGCCCAACAAATATAACTACCTGATAGGGAAGAATAGTTCACTTCATGCATATCTTCAGCACCATTATGGCTTTGAGAGATGTGAAACACGCCATATTAGTAAATAAAGCAGTGCCCCTTTCTGTTGTTGATGACGCAATCCTGGAATAAAATTCAGAGTTTTTTTTATGACCGAGATGGACAGCAGAAAATCAGACAGTTCTATTCCACTGACTACCAAAATTTTCCAACAAAATCGTATGCTTCCTTTGCAAGATTTTTAACTTTATGTCTGGTTGTTTTTGTTAATGAAATGGTGAGGTGAATATTTTTAATGGTTCATTGAAACAGTTCTTAGCTGCAAAACGCTATTTACTTTTGATAAGACCTTGAGCAAAAAAAAAAGTCTCAGAGTCTCATATACTGGTTTAGCCTCCTAGTCACGTGTAAATTCAATGGTGTGCTGTTCCCATGGAGTTTAACTTGGCCTGAACTGAATCTAGCTGTATTCCTATGCTTGCCTGTTTAAATAGGGCGGGGCAAGTGCCAGGAGAGCCAACCTGATGGGAGTTGGCACTCTTTCCAAAATGGAGGAGAGAAGCTGTATGCTGACCGCAGGCTTTAAAATCTGTAAGCTGAAAATTCCTGATCTTTCTAACAGCCCTGCAAAATTCTCTCAGAAATAGTGGCAAATTGGTTTGTGGTCTTCACCAAAGAATGAACAGCCACTTACCACGGTTGATTAGAAGTTCCAGTATTATATTGCGCTTGGAACAAGGAAGGTGCAAGGGTGAGGAAAAGGAACAAAGGGGCCATCAGGCATGATGGGATATGAGTCATAAAAGCAATTGGTTTAAAGAAGAAAAAGCTGTTGCAGATTAGTTTGGAATCTAAACATTGGAATGACTGGTAAGCAATGGATAAAATTTAATTACATTTCTGTGAATACTTTTATTCCCAATATCTTAACAATTTTGCTTTCTCTGCAGAGTGATCTGTCTGAATTACTTAATTTTAACCTTCTTCGCATAGGATAATGATAAGCCTCCATTCCTTTTCAAATTCAGGCTTGGTGCACTCCAAAAGATGATTACCTCATCTCTTTGACTCTTTCTAACCCTGGTACATTTAGCCTTGCATCTTCTTGCTTTAACAATTAACAATTCACTGCCAGTTGATTGCTTGATCAAGGTCAACTTCTCAGTATAGAAAGCTCTTTGTGTGTGAATTTGAGACCAAAATCTTGACACGTCCATTACTTACCCAGACAGTGTGCATGTGGACTGCCACAGGACAGCATCCTTCAGGCACAGTATCTTATATCATTAACATGGTTAAAACAGCCCCAACAGTGCCAGTTTCACTACTAAATCTTGACAAAGTGGGTCTTCTCGCAGTTAAGATTATTTCGAAGGACTTACAATCCTATTCCAGTCAATTCCTCCTTGCTATGGTTTTGACTCGGTCTTTTTCTTCAGAAGGCTGAGACATTCTTGGCTGTGGAGTAGGGAGTCTCACTAATGCAGGAGTGCTGTAGCATTATTTGGATCCTGATGTTGCACTAACCGCTAAATGATTTGAATACCATCAAGGTTCATCTGTGTGCTCCCCTCCTCCACCACCACCACAGCCATGAGACCATTCAAAAACCATGTCTAGGACTTATCCAAACACTAATAAGCATTGCAGGCTGCTGACCTTTGCCTTCTGGCTGCTAACTTCTTAATATTCATTCATCGCATGTGTGCATCTCTAACATTTTATTACCAATCAATTAGGCTACTTTGTCCTGGAGGGTGTCAGGCTCCTTGAGTGTTGTTGGGAGCTGCACCCATCCAGGCAAGTGAGGAGTATTCCACCACATTCCTGACTTGTGCCTTTTAGATGGTGGACAGGCTTTGGAGAGTCAGGAGATGAGTCACTCCCTGTAATACTTCTGGCTCCTGACCTGCTCACATAGCTGTTCTTTTTATATGGCTAGTCCAGTCCAGTTCAGTTCAGTTTCTGGTCAGTGATAACCCCCGGGATGTTGCTAGCTTCCTTCTTTTGTTCTTTCTGGGTATGCAGCTGGATGATTGCTGGCAAATATGTAAATACTGTCCCACATAGCTCAGTGATTGAGGCCTGAGCCTTAAGTTGATGACATGGGACAGAGTGGGGTTTAATGCACATGCCACATGCCTGAAACGTGCATCAATTAAAATGCCCCATTCTGCATTTTAAGACTTCCCTTGCTGGGGATCCCAATCCTGCTGTATACAAAACTAGACAATGTTTGAGAGTAGGATATAGGACACAGCCTGTGCAAATGCTTCTGTTTAATTCTCTTAAACAAGTTATGTAGTCCTGGTATTCATTTGCTGCAGAGGTATATTTATTTCAGTACAGATGATCTTTCTTTGTTTTGTCGGAAATCCTAGTCAGCTCTTCATTCACTACCTGCACATTTAGGTTCAACCTTTCTGGCTGTTTATAATGTTGTAATGTATTTTGTATTAATAATTGTATGTTATATGTATATAGTCTGTGTATTTTTATTATTGTTTAATGGATGCTTCATTCATAAGGATGCTTTCCTTATTTTTCCTTTTATTTTGTTTTGTTTCATTGCTTGTGAATATTGTGGGCAAAGCCAGCATTTGTTGTCCCCATTGAGAAGATGGTAGTGAGCTGCCTTCTAGAACTGCCACAGCCCTTGTGGTGTTGTTACAGTGTTGTTGGGTGATCAGTTAAATATTAGGGTACTTGTTTAGGTTCATGTTGTCTTTGCTTAGAAATTGTTTTATATTCAAATCTGTTCCAGGTTTTGGTTGTCTTTCCAGTGCAGCAAATCCATTGTCATAGTTCACTTGAAAGTGGACAAAAACGAAATTAAAAAAACAAGCCCCTGGGTATTTTGCTTAGTTTACGTTAGGAATGAAAACTGAACAGTTTACTCAAAAACTGGACAGTCCAGGCAAGAACTAAATAAATGACATCCATAAACAGTGGGACCTTAAGCTGGTCACAACCTTTAATAAGAAAAAGTAGAATAACTCATGAATTCTGAGCTTTTTGAATCATTGTCAGTGTTTCATTACAGGGAAACATAGAAGCCAGTATGTATACAGCAAAATCCCAACAAATGGAAATGTAATAAAGACCACATGATCAATCTTTACACCGTTCGTTAAGGGTTGCATATTCACCAAGTCACTGGGGAGAAATCTCTGTGGCTTCAATGGAATAGTGCCAAGGGACCTTTCACGTACACTGGAGAAAGCAAACTGCATATGGCTTAAAGTCTCATCTGCAAGACAACCCACCTCTAAGAATCTACCATTCCCTCAGTGCCTGTATGCACTGGAGTATCAACTTAGATTGTTGCAGTCAAGTCTCTGGAGTGGAACTGAACTTCTGAATCTTCTGACTATGTAGTAAGAATGCTTTTGATTAAGCCGTAGCTGACATTTTTGGCAACATTGGTAGAGGCACTAAGTAAATGGTAACAGATTGACCACCCCTTAATACCTGGTTCTAACATACTATTCCATTGATTTCAGTGGAAAGGAAAATTGAGTGGAGTTCATCACGGGCAACTAATCTAATAATACTCATTCTATGACAGTGTTCAAGTTGGATTTCACCACCATCCTCATGTTTTATTACTCCCTCTCTATCTCGAGCTTCTCAACCATGCATTCAGATAATATTATCATGGTCAGGGTTGCTGTTTTATGCACATGGACTTGATAGAGGTGAAAGGAACAGCTTGTCCAATCCCAAACTGGTGAGGCAGCATGAGCCCCACCCTATGCCCTACATCGCCTCTTTTTGTTATGTGCCACTCAGCGACTCTACTGGCACAATGGTGGGACACCGCCAGGAGTGAGGACCTTGGTGGCAGAAATCCTGTATGCCAAGAGCTGTCAGTCACTAAGAGGCTGGCAGCTCCATTGACTGGCAGTGCCCCAATCAAGGTAGTGTCTGGTCCTTGTATGACACCCATCTGAGGCTCAAGATTATCATGGGCACAGGCCAGATGTAACTGTTGGCAGAATGGGTGAACAGGATCAGCAGCAAGGTCTGAGGTGTGGCAATCAACATCCACTGTCGCTTCCTGATGCCGATTCCTTGAGCACTAGGTGACTCTCAACAAATAACTCCTCAAGCCAACTCCAAAAACTCTTTGTGCTTCTATTGTAGGGACTGCCCCGCCCTACCTGTTGCTGGTAAATACTAACAGCAGAGGGGATGAGGTCCAACGTGGGGATCAATTAAGGTCCCACTGAGAAGTGCCTCAGTTAGAGGTACAACAGGAACGTTGTCCACGCACTTACTCTATGGACTTAATCATGGAGCAGGAGGGAAGGAAGCAGAATCCTCACCTGCCATCCTCCCATCTGAATAAGTGCGCTACCCCCAACGGCCTAATGTGCCATGGGCAAGGGAAAAAAAATTCACATTTGATGACTGAAGAATTCAACCCAGGTTTTATTGTATGTGATTTAGGATATGTAACAGTGTTTCAGGATCACATTCTGGGATTGTACGCATTTCTGATTATGCTGTTTGGTTTACGTTAACTATGTAAGGCAGATTCTATCTTTTCATTACGTTAGAGTACTTCACTTCTCATGTTTGTTATTGTTTTGCTGTTTTCTTTAAATGGAATGCTGTTTCCTTTGCTAGAGGCTGGAATGCAGCGAAGGGTTGTTGTGTACTAGGATTAGCCAGATGGTATTGTATAACAGAGATGTGCATATCGTTGAATATTCTGAAGTTTTGCTTCATAATCAGCAGAGATCAGGGAGTATTTGCCTTCTCTTAGGAGCTTAATTGGCTGGGTACAGTACATGATAAGGTAAATTGTACATGCTCTTTGGAAGTAGCCAGTTTAATGAAGCAATTGGCATTGTCTCATTCTGTATTCTGTTTTATTTTTATATGGGCAGCTTATTTCAGTCTCTGGCATTATTTGAGTTTTCACCTGATACAAGATTGAGTATAAGAGGTAAAATGTAAGTAATTCCAGCTCTTTTGATGTTTGAAAGTTGACAGTTCTAAAGGCCATTTCTTTTGTTTCCGTTCCCTGTCTCAATAATGAGCATTCTTAACTCAGGTAGGCTTGGCGAGTAGCACTTACTAGTTCCTCAACCCTCACTTGTGATTCACTTTATTCTTTTAATCAGATCTTTGGTTTCCTGTGTTTCCAAGAACCTTGTGAAAGAAGTATTTCCATTCTCTGTTCTTTGTTTTGAATTATAAACCAGGTCTCCAGAGGGTGTAAAGTGATGACAAAGATAACAGTTTTAGTTCACTGCACCTTCTGCCCTCACAGTTATTGCATTATTATTAATCTTTGGCAACTAAGGTAGTGTGTTTACAAATAAGAATTAAGATTAGCAAAATTGGATTCAAATGAAACTCTTTTCTATTTATTGTATATACAATTGCCATCCATCACTGAACACAACAGAATTTATTCCTCAATATAATCTGGAAAATCCGTTGTTCTTGGCATAAGTGCTAAAGAGACGACAGAGAGCTCTAGATAACGGTTCCTAAACTTAAAACTTACTTGTCTACTTGGAAAAAAGACTTACTTGTCTACTTGGAGGCTTTGTTAAATATAGATTCCCATAGGAGAATCGTATTTTAATATGTACATATTTGTCAGGAATCTGGTTGTATCATGCATCGATTAGGATATATTTTATCATGTGTAGGTTTGAGCTGCAAGCAACAAGAAAGCATATTATCCTTTCATTTGTATGTTGGCTCTGGCTTTGTTCAGCTATCATGAAGGAGTACCCAAAATCTTAGCTGGGGCTTTCTCCTCAAGATGTTTATCAGCGAAGTTCAACGTTTTCTGAAGGCAAAAACAGAAAATGTTGGAAATACTCAGCAGGTGTGGCAGCATCTGCAAAGGAAGAAGTAGGTTCCAGGTTTGACGACTCATCACCAGTGTTTTGGCTTCACATCACCATTTTCTGGTTTCAGGTCAGATTTGCAGCAACCCCACTTGATTCCTTTTTGTCTCTACTATAAATAATGTCTGTCTTACTGATACTGAGAAAACCTTTATAAAAATAGTACACGCTGGTAGCTAACCTATCCTCATGTTGTTTTGTTTTAAATGTGTATGTCACTCTGCTAGCCTTTGTAGAGTTTGTTAATGCTGACAGTCTATTCTTTATGTTTTTCGAGTTTTTGGCAAAGGTTTCTATTATAAATAAGCATTGGAGTTCTGGGTGACTTCATGTACTATAGTCGTGTCAATAAAAATATGATTTCAAGTTCTTTGTTTCACATTTTATAAGTGTTAGCACTGGCAATTCTTTCTATGTTTATGCCACTGTGATATTTCTAATGAGCATTTAAAAAAAACCTGCTAAAAGGTGATTTAGAATGTAGTTTAAGTGCACAAAATCTTAAGCTTTTCCAAAATGGTCATTCTGAATTTTTTTTTTGCTCTTCTGAACTCTTTCCTGTTTTATTCAATAATAATTTATTGCTTCCTAATATTGTCTATGCATTTTTGGCAATCCGTGAAAATCATATTTTGCAAATAGTTCTTATAAAGCTACGAGGCAGAGTCTGCAGAAAATTGGTCCGTGCTGTCTCTTGATAACAAATTATTGAATCTTCTCTGCCCTATTTTGCTGTATTTTATTTAATTTTTTTTTCCATTTCGTGTACCTTTTCACCCACCAGTTTGATTGCCATGGCTGCTGCAGTGGGTGAATAATTGCCTGTCTTAGTAGGAGCATGTTCTGGAGCTAAAGTCGAGTGCTTTCTTCGTGATGTATGCCTCATTTGGATTCAGCCGACAGCCTAGGGGCTGTATTATTCATGCCTTGACAGATAGCACTCACTAAAAGCATTGGACTAGGGCCAGGTACTGGCAGGGAGATTCTGGAACATTGCACCTTACTACTCAGAGTATCATCTACAAAAGGAGAGCTGCTTCATTTCCATAGCTGTGTTAGCACCATAAAAATATAGAAATCCAATTAATATACAGCAAATTGCAGCATGCAGAGAATTGCAGCATGCATTAAGATTATTAATGTAATTTTCTACATTTAATTGCAAGGCTTTCGTTTAATTAGTAAGTCACCACTAGTGAAAAATGAAGATTCACATGAATGCATATAACACAATGCAGTGACACTGAATTCACTAATTAATGTATGGCTGCTGTACAACAGAATGCACTGTGGGATATTTGTTAGAAATGCAATGTTTGTATGAAGGCCAGTTTTAAGTATTTTTTTTCTCCCCCTCGATATTTCTATACCACATTAACGTGATTTTACATCTGTTATCATTATCCTTGGCAAAGAAATGTATGAAATAAATGTTAGATTTATCTTTTAGGCGTAGACTGAAGATTTTCTAAATGTTTGACAGCTTCTAACAACTGTGTTTTAAAAATAATCTAATGAGGACAAAAGTTTATAGTTGAATAGACATGAAGAAAATTCTGAACATACGGCATACCCAGTAAGTTTTTGCATGTTCTCCAATGTATGACTTCACTAATGCTGTTTTTTGCCACCAAATATTGGTTTAACTCTGCAGCTGCTGCATGCAGTTCAAATGCTTCCTTTTAACCTAGCCTTAAGCAGTATCTTAAAATATTCCCCTTCACTTCATCACTCGTTTCTCCTCCCCTTTCCTGAAGCAATGACTTATTCCTGTGTACAGTCCCACAGGCTTCCTTGCTAGTCCTCACCCAAGAGGGTAAGCTTTATGTGCAATCTGCTACCCAGAAGGAGAAACAAGCCAGAGTGTCACAGTCTCCATCTTCTGCCCACACACTTCCAGTGTTTCCAGTAGGGTCACTTAAATGATGATCAGGAGCAGGAACATTGACAGCTTCTTGTCCCCTGTTGTTAGCCTTACTCCAGTGAGATCAAGGCTAGTACCTCACAATGTCCCCCTTGAGGTTCAGTGATCATTGGGTGGTGGCGACATTTAAAATTTTATAATTTGGAGTTTAAATATTTAGGTGCTGTGTTAATAAGCTTCAAAGGAAAAGGCATTGATTTATGGTCAACATTTAAAATCCACAATATTTTATTATAATGCTAAACAATATTTATGGCTATGAAGGCCACAATGAGGGGTCATATAGACAGCTGGTGCATGAGAAAAGTGAAACCTAATTGGTTACAAGCTCCTGTTTATATACTGTTTGTGATTTGTTACAAGTTGCTGTGGCAACGTGCATTTTTATGCACATGTCGTGATCAAGAGCTTAGAATAGTGGCAGAGGATCCAATGTTTTTGTGATCACATGGCTGACTAGTGATCACTCCCATTCTTACTAACTGCTATTGGTGTGTGTTGGAAGGAGTTACAGGCTGACACTCAACTTGTTTGGCTTTGTTACGAATCCACCTTCCTTGGCCTCCTGTTAGATAGATGCTTGTCATATTTTATTTCTAGTTCACAGTGTTAATTAAAAACTGATGTAAAGTTTAAGTATATTTTATAAAAGTATCTATGATAAAATGTAAGCCTTAGTTACAAGAAGAGCGTGTTGATGTCTCTACCTCTCTGTTTCCTTTTCCTTCTGTGATCTCGGCACTTTTAAAACCCAGACTTGGCATCAGCAAATTTTCCCCATTTATCTTGTTTGCTTTTAAATCTTTGTGACCATATTGGCATCTTCATGATGGATCGTGGTCCTTTGTCATGGTTTCCCAATTAATACGTGATAATTTCAATACTACCCACTGATCTTGTGTACCTCAGAATATTTTTTCATTTAAAAAGAATGGTTGCTTCTCTATAATCTCACCTGCAATCTATATATAAAAGTCATGTCTTGTTGATTTGACTATTTTTATATTTATAAAACTGCTCCACATGTAAACTATTATATTTGCTGCCCTCAGATTATACATTTTTGGCTTTGGCATCATTAGCTATCAAACCCTTGAGTCCTTGCCTACATAAATCAAGCAAGAAACTGTTTTTAAAAACCAAGAAAACTGCAGATGCTGTAAATCAGAAATGAAAACAGAAATTGCTGGAAAAGCTCAGCAGGTCTGGCAAGATCTGTGGAGAGAAATCAGAGTCAATGTTTTGGATCGAGTGACCCTCCCTCAGAGCACAAGCTATTTGTGTTGCATTCAACCTTATTTTAAATCTGATAGCTTCCAGTCAGCTGATCCACTCACACCCACTTTGAAGATTAAAATTCACCCGAAGGGTTCTCTATTTTTCTTGTTAACTTTGGAATCATTGAAATCAGGGAAGCCTATTGCACCAAATAAGAAGATTTGCCACACCACATCTGCAGCAACTATCAAGTAGCTCCCCAGTCTAATCCCACTTATTTGCATGCGTTCCATTTCCTTGAGTATTGTGACATTGCAAGTACATGAGGGTTCTTGCCTCTCCCATCCTTTCAGTTCTTGAGTTCCAATTCCTCGCCACCTTCTGAGTAAAAGGGGAAATTCCTTTTATAGCTCCATTAAATTTCCTCCCTCTAACATAAATCCATGTACTCTGGTTTTAGTTCCCCTGAACTGAGGGAAATTAGGCTTTCCCAGATATTCTATATGCCCTCACCATTTTATACATTTCTATTTAGTCTCCCTTCACGTCCTTTATTCTCATTGGTGGTAAAATGTCTGTTTTAATCCCTTGTTGTTCAACAATTTGCATTTCCACATCAATACCCACCTCCCCTTGCTCCCACCACAAATTCCCAAATCCTCACCTCCCCTCATCTCACCTTACCACCAGGCAGAATGCCTGCAGGCGCAATGTGAGTATTTCCACTGAAGATTTGCTACTACATAGGTGTCTTGCCTCTAGCTTGTATCTGTCACACAGCAGTGGGTAGATTTTACATTTGCCAATAAACTGAGCAGTGGGCGATCAGCTACGTTCTAATACAATTTTCCACCTCATTGCAAAGTTTGGGATAAAAGTTCCACAGGACTATGTAATAGGGCATTGATCTGCTGAGAAAGAGTCACCGGATCCAAAACGTTAACTCTGATTCTTTTCTTCACAGATGCTGCCGGACCTGCTGAGCTTTTCCAGCAACTTCTGTTTTTGTTCCTGATTTACAGCATCCGCAGTTCTTTTGGTTTTTATTGATCTGCTGTCCATGGGCTTCTATGGTTTTGACTGAGACAGGAGGAGTGCATTGCCTTTAAAGTTGCACTACTCCACAGGTTACTACAGAGATTTCTTTTTATTTGATTCTTGATATGGCCAATTGTAGACATTCTAGACATCCCAGCTGGAGTTATTATTGGACAAGTCAAATCCCAGACTGAAATCTGGCTTGACAGAGCACATTTTAGTTTTTTTTGTTTTATTTAACAAGGTTTTTTTCACTGAAACACAGACATGCAATGCCGCAGTTCAAGTTGTAACAATTTAACATGTTTACCATTCAAAAGAGAAAGTAAACTAAAATGAACAATGTTACTTACATATTACACAATTTTATAGATTTTGAAATAAATGACAAAATACAATCCAATTTAACCCGACATCGACACTCTACAGGACTTAAACACGAGAGAGATTTTGCTCCTTTATCACATCTTTAGGGTTAACTTGATTTTTTTCTCAATTCCCAGTTTTGAGAGCTTGCTGGCCTCTTCCTTATTATTCACACAAGTGAGCTCAGACTTTCTCAGCTTCACATAGCCCCTTCAGAGTTCTAACCAAACACTTTTGGTATGCAACTTTGAAACCAAATCCCTTACACTGAGGTAACCTATTTTCTTACTTATCTAAACTGACTCCTTCCTCTAGCAGAAAGGGTTTCATACATTTAACTTTAATCAGGATGTCTATAAATTGAAACCAAAAGCTTTCCAAGCAACGGGCATTTCCGTTTGAGAAAAACAAGCAAATAATTTCTGATACTACTAACAGAAGCTAACTAACCAATGCTTTTAAATATTTAACCACTCATAAAATTAATCCAGGGCAAACAAATTCCCATTATCACTCCAGGACCTGCGTTTCTCATTCTGTTTTTTTTTTCAAATTTATAGCTCCAGAAATACCAACAAAGGAATCATTGGAACCCCTCCCCCCACCATAATAGAGATCAAAGCCCACTATTTCAAAATCCAAAATTTATAATAAATGATTTTTAAAATATACTACACACCTTATATTTCACAGGTTTCTTTAATAAACATAATTGTTGATTTATTAGAAACACAAATTACTCAATGATGATGTAAATCTGGTTAACACACAAGTTCTTATATTAAAATATAGATGTTTATCTCTTTGACTAACTCAAACTGTACATGCAAACAAACACTCACACAACCAGTGAAAGGGAAGAGAATAAATTTCTCTCAGTTGTGATTCACTTTTACGGGGGGAAAAGAAATCATTTTTATACAGTCATGGAGTCATAGAGTTATACAGCATGGAAGCAGCCCCTTCAGCCCAACTCATCTATGCTGACCAGATATCCAATATAAATCTCGTCCCATTTGCCAGCATTTGGCCCATATCCCTCTAAAGCCTTCCTATTCATTTACCAATCTGGATGCCTTTTAAATGTTGTAATTGTATCAGGCTCTACCACTTCCTCTGGCAGCTCATTCCATACATGCACCTCCCTCTGAAAGAAAAAGTTGCTCCTTCAATCCCTTTTAAATCTTACCGCTCTCACCTTAAACCTATGCCCTCTAGTTTTGGATTCCCCCACCCTGGGGAAATGATCTTGTCTGTTTATCCTATGCTTGCCCCTCATGATTTTATAAACCTCAATAAGGTCATTCCTCAGCCTCCGCTCCAGGAAAAATAGCCCCTAGACTAGGGAGACACGGTGGCTCAGTGGTTAGCACTGCTGCCTCACAGCGCCAGGGAGCCGGGTTCAACTCTACCCTCGGGCAACTGTCTGTGTGGAGATTGCACATTCCCCCCATGTCTGCGTGAATTTCCTCTGGGTACTCCAGTTTCCTCCCACAGTCCAAAGATGTGCAGGTTAGGTGGATTGGCTATGCTAAATTGCCCGTAGTGTTCAGGGGTCTGTAGATTAGGTGGGTTATAGGGGGATGGGTCTGGGTGGGATGCTCCAAGGGTCAGTGTGGACTTGTTGGGCCGAAGGGCCTGTTTCCACACAAGGGATTCTATGAGCCTCTCCCTATAGCTCATGCTCTCCAACCCTGGCAACATTCTTGTAAATCTTTTCTGAATCCTTTCAAGTTTGACAACATCAACAAGTTTTAGTTCTTCAATGGAAAAGGACGAGGATTGCGTTTTCAGATGGCTGTCAATCTGATATTCTTCTGCAAACAGCCAGATATCGCTGAAAACAAGTCGAAGTCTGTGGGATCTTTGCCAAATGTGGTTTGCTCAGGAAGCATTGCATTGTGGATTCTTTCAGACATACTTCAGGAGGTCAATCAGGGTTCAGGCTGGACCAGGTCTCCAGGTATCACACTGCGCCCACATCAAGAAGGTTTCCAGAAAGAGGAGAGCTGGGCTAGTAAGTACTGTTCCCCCCTCCCCCAGTGCCATTACAAGTTTCAAGCAACCTCCAAAGCAAAAGCTGCTACCTGACAGTCATAAACCTAGACAGGAGCCCTACTAAACAATTAGTTAGCACAAGACATGTGAAGTCAAGAAATGTCTTTACTAAGAAGAGGAATTCCTCCATGTAGAGTGCCCCTCAGCTCTTCAAACTCAAGTCCGCAAAAAATATGAAATATAAAGCCACTGTAAAACCACCACCCGGTGTTAAAATTTAAAAACCTACTCCTTGGAGTTATAGATAACAAGGTGTAGAGCTGGATGAACACAGCAGGCCAGGCAGCATCAGAGGAGCAGGAAAGCTGATGTTTCGGGTCTGGACCCTTCTTCAGAAAAACCTTGGAGTTATACCTTGTTACTGGAGAAAAGAATGTCAGGCAATATGTCCTGGATTCTTCTAACTCCAAGTTTGAAATATACTGACCTCTTATAGATTTTAAAAGTATTTAAAATTTCTCAGATGTTTTCAGACAAAATGAATAGTTAATGTATAGGGATGGCCAGGCAAGCAGTTCAATACTTCACCACATGCTAGAACTTAGACTACTAGGAAAGGAATGACAACCCTTCAGGAACTGGGGACGAATCTTCGAGATACTTTTGTGAGCAATCCAGGAAAAAATTTAATGTGACTTGTAATAATAGTATACTTGTGCCTGTACTTTGTTGAAAAACTGTAGTTTACTCATAAGAATTGGCGATATGGGTAAGTGAAAAAACTGTTGTTGACAGAGTCAAGGTTTGTTTCAGTTGGATGAAACAGACTGTCTTCATTCAGAGATAGCAAGAACTGCAGATGCTGGAGTTAGACATAACACAGTGTGGAGCTGGAGGAACACAGCAGGCCAGGCAGCATCAGAGGAGCGGGAAAGTTGGCGTTGTGGGTCGAGACTTCTGAAGAAGGGTCCTGACCCGAAATGTCAGCTTTCCCGCTCCTCAGATGCTGCCTGGCCTGCTGTGTTCCTCCAGCTCCACAGACCGTCTTCATTTTCCATTTCACATGGTAAGGCCTGTGATGATTGGAGTATGAGCTTACCAGAGATGACTGTAAGGCAGCAGAGCACTTAGAAGTGGGATATCATAGGATGAAAGCTCCAAGCAGAGTTGGTGATCTAAAAGTCAGCCAATCGAGCAAGCAACATGAAGAACTGTCATCTTTTCCCTCAAAATAATTTTGCTTTTTCCTTAAATTGTCATTTCATCTTATGTAAGATATAAATATGAACAAAAATAATGAACAATAAAACAAGGAAAGCGTAGTGATTGGAACCAGGGCCAGGTGGCTCTCGTTGACTGAGATCCTTGATTGGGGCTGTTAACCTGGGCCAATCAAGGAGCCTTGGCTAGCAGATGTAAACAGAGAGTCTCCTCATTCTAGGAACTGGCTCTGAGCTGGCTGGTTAGAGACCATTTACTGTGCACATGACTTGGTATAAGGGATACCAGCTTCTGTACAGTTATTTCAGAAACAAAACTCAAAGGACCAGAAATTGATTTGCCCTTTTTTTGTCTATGGGTGAGTAAAAAATGCCTGTGCCCATTTAGACTGAGGTGGGCGTAAGCTGCTGCTGTTTGCCCCTGAAAGCTACTGGTGAACTCTGTACACAACAGGAATGTTGTTTATGCACCATGTGATGCTGTTGGTTCGCTATTATTAAAGGCAGGCTGTAGTTTCAATTGAAGGCACACAAAGATGTTGCTGCAATGCAAATTATTACAAGGGGGACATTGGGACAGACTAAGGAATCTGTAGTGATGGAGACATCACTGGTGCAGGGGGACAGGCGGAAAAACATGCATCCGCAAAGGGGCCAGCGGTCCGTCAAGGAGCACCCTCCGAAGGGAATGGGAGTAAATGGCCAGGAGGGTCAATTCCCTGAGTCTGGACCCAGGGACCTTGCAGCAGAATCACAAGAAATCCAGTTGCCTTGTGAACAATGTTCCTGCAAAGCTGTGCAGTTACATGGCCTTGTTTTGGGATAAATAATGTTTGTGGATAGACATGCAACATAACAATGAACTAAGCACGCACTTAAACAAATGGACTGCACATAGTTTAAAAGGAATTATTATTTGTGTGAGTGCTCAATGCCATTGAATGCATTATCGCATGAGGTACTCTACCCAAGTCTGCCTTGCTGCACAATGCACTTCATATCCATCATTCACCAATAATGGACTCTGGCACTCAGGCCTAAATTCCAGATATTTCACCTTGGCCTTAAATACCAGAATTTGGAAGGGTATCTAGGATGCCTTTTGAGCTCTCAGTAACATGGTTCTGGCAGCAAAGGGCTCAGAGCAATTGGCATTACTGCTGACATGTGACTATACAGACATCTTGCATTCTGTTCCACTCAGCCTATCTTCACCCTCTGCTTTCAGACTCCACATGAGCTCCTGCATTGAGAGCCCCAGCAGGAAGAAAGAGTATAATAGCAAACAATGCAATTTGTTCTGAAAATTGCAACCCTACGCTTAAATGCTCTTTACTTAACTCAAAGCCAGCATGTAATCGAGCTTAGGTTGTGATATGTAGCTGGACACTGGTTGGGTTGCACCCAGGCCAGGTGGATCAGGATGGCTTGATTTCCAGGAGCGCAAGGTTGAGGACACATTTTGCTGCAGAGAGATTAGCTGAGGACTTTAACAGGAGAGTGCTGATGCACTTACAGACCAAGATGCTGGGTGCTTTGGCTGTTCTGTCACATTGCCTCCTGTCATGTGAAGGAGCTTGGAGAGAAGAGAGGGGAAGCTCCATTTTCCATCCCCTTGTCAGACCCAAAGCTACTGCAGCTGCATTCCCTGCAACTGTTGTAGTGTTGATGGCGCCAGTGCGCGCACACACACACACACACACAAACTCAGTAAAGACACAGTAACTTCAGGGAAGATGACAGCCTAATGGTTTTTTGCTGCACTATTAATCCAGAGACCAATATGTTCTTGGATCCCAGGTTCAAATCCTGCCATGGCAAATGGTGGAATTTGAATTCAATAAAAATCTCAGATTAAGAATCTCATGATGACCATGAATCCGTTGTTGATTGTTGAAAGAACCCAGGGTCTGGCCTACATTTGACTCCAGACCAACAGCAATGTGGTTAACTCTTAACTGCCCTGTGGGCTATTAGGGATGGGCAATGAATGCTGGCCTAGCCAGTAACACCCTCAGCCTGTGAATGAATTTAAAAAAAAACTCGTTGACGAATCCAGGATCTCACCACAACTCCAAAGAAATCTCCAGGGTATATCCTGAAGCTTTGCAGTGGAAAAAAATCCAAACATTCAATTTAACTGCAAGGGAAGGTGTGTGGCCCTTCAACTAACACCAAGAGAACCATTTTCTGCTTCATCGTTGTCTTGCACTGAGTAAATAACACAAATATTGCCTGGATATTCAATATTCAAAAGTGGGATCCTGGCATCAGATCAGCTGGTAGGACTGTGTAACCTCAGGATAATGCTCAATCATAGCCTTCGAACATGAATTGGGAATGTTGTATGTGCCCTTAATCAGGAGGAAGTGCAGAACGCACCCAACAGAACAATAGAGATCCCAAAAATGGTATAGCCTTTTTGCAGCGTGATGCTAGGGAATTTCTCCGTCGATATATTGAAATCCATAAATCTGTGAGCATAGAAAGACAAGCTAACGTTTTGGGTGGAATATTTAATGACAGTTTACAGTAATTTAATTCAAATCTTATTAATAATTAGAGCTCAGTTTGCTTATTAAGTAATATGAACCAGTGAAGTTTTGCATAAAATGAAGCAATAAATAGCTGCTCATTCAGCTTGAGAGCTTTGATTCTTAACCAGAAGATCATTTGCTCAAGTCCCTGAGTCTCTGTCACTCAGCACTGTGCACAACAGTAGGTTGAGTCTTGTCAGATATTTGCCTAATGGGGCTGAACAGGCATTGGTAGATGGTGACTCAAAGCCTTCAACCTCAGTGAAGGGAAAAAAAAAGAGGAAAACGTAACACATTCAGGTTTGCATCGTTTAAATCTTGCCTGTCACCACTGATCGTAAACAGCACCATTGGCCACTCCTGCAGCCCAGACTGTTCCACTGCTAAGGGAAATGTCTACTAATGAGAGGGCTACAATGAGGGGCTGGGAATGGAACCAAAAGATAGGATAAATTATTTTGCTGCACAGTGTTTAGTTCTTCAGTACTAACTCTAAAATTAACTATGTTTGGGACACCTCTTTAAATGAAGTAGTGAAAATTTAAATTAAACAAAATATAAATATTCCTCTGCCTTTTTTCTTTACTATAATTCCACTTATAAGTGGCTACTGAAAAATGATCAGTAACAAAGGTTCTGCACGTTTAGCAATACATTAAGTGAAATATGATCTATAAATTATACGCTGCAATATTATACTTAAAGTATTAGTGCAAAGCCATTTTAATCTTTGTAACAGGCCATGTAACTTGAGTTAAAATATGGGAAAAAAATATTAGTACTCACCCGATATGGAAAGGGTTTAAAAAAATACAAAAGTGAGAAATTTGCATTTTTACATATATGTTTTGTGGTGTATCTCCTCAAAGCATTTCAGGAATTGACGCAGATTCTTCAAGACAAAAAAAGTCAGGATTATGAGCAGATCACCAAATAAAAAGAAATGGAGCTTCTTTTTGCATTTGTAGCCTACAGATATAAGGGTGTTCAACTGGAGCAAATGAACGAATGTTTGGCTCATTGAAATAAACATTGTCCCACAGGAAAATTAGTTTTAAATGAGGTTTAAAATGCTTGCCAGCAATTTTGGGTGATTAAAAGATGATCATTCAGATAAATTCTGACTTTGCATTCAAGGATTCCAAAATTGAATCCAGCGCATATGTCCTGCTCGTCAAACACAGACCTTCCTGCTCCCTCCCCGACTGGTCCAACCCCAATTTCTTGTCCACACATGCACAATCTAGGCTGGCCATGACAACATGTACGAAGCACTTACTCACAAATGATTAATTCTTAAAATGAAAATAACATTCAGATCACAACGTAAGATTTTAGTGTTGAAGAGTTGTAAAATTTAGGCTTGCCGTCATGGTTTTCACAGTGTGGTAAGTTTCCAACGTTATGCAGGTCATCGGAGTGAAATGCTGAAATGGAGGTGAGAAGCTTGGCAACACAGAGGGTGGAAGAATCAGTGTTCATATGTGCCACTCTAGTCCGCCACCTAGTGGTACCATATATATTGACCAATGCACCATCACATGAAGGTCAGAAGAGAATAGAAAATGAAGGAAATTACAAAAAAAAAGTTGTCTGTTTGCCAATAGGTGTAAAGATTGTCTGAAGCAGAATGCTCTTGGGTTTGCTGACCTAAACTAGGCCCAACATAAATAACATCTCAATTTTAAATACTCATTCATGTGTTCAAATCCCATCATGACCTTGTCTCTCCTATCTCTGTAATCTCTTCCAGCTTTACAATGAACTAAGATCTCTCATTATCAAGTTTTGGCCTCTTTTTGTGTGTAATCCCTGATTTTAAATGCTCCTCTATTTCAGCCATCTGATTGCTGGGGTCTGGAATTCCGTGCCTCAGACCTCTTTGTCTCCTTCACTCTCTACTCCTTTAAGATATTCCCCCACTCCAAGCTTTTTGATCATGCATTGGTTTGCTGTAATATCTCCATACGTAAATTGATGTCAAATTCTGATTGATAACACTCCTGTGAAATGTCTCAGGGCATTTTAATGTATTAAAATATTATATAAATGTAAGTTTGTGGTTTTGCATTATGCTACCACTCTCTGCGTAAAACATTAATTTTAAAGTGTGATAGCATTTGATTACCGAATGTGAGCAAAATTTGGCTTCATTTGAAATATTTTACTTGCATGGCAGACCAGAAAAAATGGTTCAAACAAGTGAATCTTGCACCAACACAAATAGCATTCAACACTAAAATGGATGTCCAGCAAGAGTAGTGTAGACGGGTTTAAAAAGCAAAATAATTTAAGAATTTACAAGAATTTATTAAGAAACTGGTTATTTCTGAAACAGGCTATATTTTCCACCTTCAGTCATGTAGTATTACAGATACTGGACTACTCAGTAGTCATAAAGTGAACTTTGCATATTAAAATTAAATGTAGCTAAAGCCAGTGTTTATTAAGAGGAACTGCTCATTGAAGAGCATTTCAGCTTTGCTTGTTGTAGACTGATTGAATATGTACATTAGCTGATGCAAAACACACAGAAGAAATTCCCAATAATTAAGATTTATATTGGCTATGCATAACATGTTGACAATGACTTAACTCTGGAGACTTAGGGCCAAAAATGAAATAGTTTCAATCATGATTTTAATGAAAGAAATAGTTTATAAGCAAAAAGATTTGATTGACTAATAACATACAATCAACTTCTGAGAACTGTTGAAGCACCATTCACTCATGGGACATGGATTTCAATGGGTAAGCATTATTTGCTGGTCCCTAGTTGCCCTTGAGAAACTAGTGTTGAGCAGTCTTTTTGAGCTTCTGCAGTCCACCTACTGTAGGTAGATCCACAATGCTGTAAGTGAATGAATTCCAGGATTTTTAACCTAGTGACACTTAGGGAACGACAAACTAGTTGCAAATCAGGATGGTCATTGGCTTGGAGGGGAATTTACGAGTACTGGCCTTCCCACGAATCTGCTTCCCTTATCTTTCTAGATGAATGGAGTTGCGAGTTTGAAAGGTGCTGTTACAGAAGACTTGGTGAATTTCTGTAGTGGATCTTGTAGATGGTACACACTGTTGCTACTGAACATTGGTGGTGACGAGTCTGAATGTTTGTGGATGTGGTGGCAATCGAGCCAGCTGCTTTGTACTGGATGATGTTGAGCTTCTTGAATGTAGTTGGGGCTGCACTCATGTAGGCAAGTAGACAGTATTCCTTCATCGCCTTGACTTGTACCTTTTAGATTGTTGACAGGCTTTGGAGAGCCAGGAGGTGAGGTACTCACTGCAGAATTCCTAGCCTCTGACCTGCTCTTGTGGCCACTGCACTCGCATGATTAATCCTGTTCAGTTTCTGGTCAATGGTAATCCCCAAGATGCTAATTGTGGGGGATTCAATGACGGGAATACCACTAATGTCAAGAAGTGGTGGTTAGATTGTCTCTTCTTGGAGATGGTCATTGCCTGGAAATTGTGTTGCAGGAATGTTACTTGTTGCTTGTCAGCCCAAACCAGGGTAGTGTCCAGACCTTGCTGAATTTGAGCATGTATCTGTGTTTGCATGTATCTGTGTATTTTCAGTATCTGAGGAATAGAAAATAGCTCTGAATGTTATGCAGCCAATGGTGAACATCCCCACTTCAGACCTTGTGACAGAGGGCTGATTATACATATAAAAACTCTTGGTAAGCTAAAAATTATGTCGAGGAAGAAATACGTTGGCTTCCCAAAAACACTGTTTGTGAAAAACAGAACCAGTTGTTCATTAGTTCAGGACACAAAGTATGCAGAAATACTTGGTCACAAATCATTGAATATGGAATTCCTATCCTGCATGAAGAAAGAATATCATTACTTCTGGAAGAGTACAGAAGTGAACAACAAAGTTGACATGTAGAGGCATTAACATTTAAGCTGTAAGGAAAGGTTATGATCATTAGATTGTTTCCTTTGGAAAAGAGGTGACCTTGAAGGGTTCTAATTGAAGTTTTCAAGATTTTGCGCGTGATTGATAATGTTCACTGCAGCAGAGATTCCAACTACAAGGGATGCATGTTTCTAAATGGTGGAGCATAAGCAAGATAGAAGTGAAATGGAGTTTGGTTAAAGGAAAAAGGAACTGTGAATCTGGTTACTAAAGAAGACGATAGAATCAAACATTGCAATAGTCTCATTTGGCATTTCTGATGAGAAAGGATAGAGCATAATGGAGAGAAGTGAATAAACTGGATTGATCTATGAAAAGCAGAACTGCTTGTTGGATTCAGTGGGCTTTTCCTCTCACTGAAAAGTGAATCACATCACTAACAAGTGGCACAGGGGAAAATTATATGTATTTGAAAACTATTTCTCCTTTTTCAGGGGAGTTCTTTTCAAAATTTCTTTACTTTTGGTTAGGGTACAAGAATATATTTATTGCTTGTTGTGTGATTCCTCGGAGTTCTACTTTTCAATTTCTCTCAATTCTTTGCTGGTCTTCCTATTTTATTGACACTATCGATTCTATCACTGCCATCCTTTAGTTTCTTGTATGCTGTAGAGATCTACGTTTCTTATTCTTTTCCCTGCACCCAGTGTCCCTATTACTTGAAACCAGAAGACAGTTTCAAAGCAGTGCCTCTGAGTCAATTTTTTTTCCAAGCTCCTTGGGACAGACTTTTCATTCGTCTGAGGAGATGGGACCAGGTAGCCAAAATTTTGGATCCTCCAAGCAGTGTGGCAGCTTTCTGTCCAGCCTGTTAGTGATTTTGTACACCAAGCACAACATGATTGGCAGTTCAGCAATTGGTCGTGCAGACGCTCCACTGGGGAACTTGCGAAAGGGAAGGAAATGATTTTGACATGTTGTCCATAAAGAGTTGCAAACATATCCCTGGGTAGGAGGTGCCATCGCATCAGGGAACCAGTCATGGTGGTAGTTCTAATTAATACTGCTGCATAAAAGAGGACAGGCTCAATGAATGGCTTAGATAGTGACTGATGGGTAGTTCAGAGTTTGTATAGAGGTGGCTTGGTGGGCTGTACATCAATTGTGGGGAAAGTGATGCCCAGGAACGAGTAAGTTGTAGCAACTGGATCTGTAGCAGCTGTGATAAGCACTTCTGGACTGCCACCTGCACGCATGAAATTGATTTCTCCAGAGGTGGAGGCGAGGAGCATAGGTCTAGACCCGAAATGTCAGCCTTCCTGCTCCTCTGATGCTGCTTGGCCTGCTGTGTTCGTCCAGCTCTACACCATGTTATCTCTGCAACCAAAACAGATGCATTGGTCCTGAAGTACAGTGGAGATGATGGGCGGAGAGGGAAAGATGGTGATACTCTTCATGTAGAGTGCCTGATTAACTAATGAGCCTTCCAAATTTGCCATCATGAGCATCGCCAAAGTACACAAGGGAGACGGTAGCAGAACTTGTGTGAACTGGTGAAGGACCACTTCAGTCTTGTCAGTTGGATTGGCACACCCTGCCAGTAACCAATCAAGTCAAAGTGGTACTGAACATTTTTGCCCTTGGTTCTTTTCAAGCAGTGGCAATGCAGCTGTCAGGCATCTCTCAGTCAGCTGCCCAACACGACAGACAGAGATTATGGACGCTCTGCCTGAGAGGGCATTGCATTCATCATTGATGGAGCCGCACAGGATTTACCTGCGTGGCTGGGCTCGCTCAGTCCAGGGAATCGCTGATGGTGCCCGCGCTGCCATTAACGCACTGGCAGAGCAGCCCCTGGAATGGGATGCTATTCTCAGTGTTCAGTTGGTATGTGACTACCAGCAGCATTTTCTCGAGGTCTGTACAAATGATCTGGGCATTTTTTTAACATCCATTCATGACATGTGAGTGTCACTGGCCAGGCCAGCATTCATTGCCTATCCCTAATTGCATTAAGTGTCGACCATATTGCTGTAGGTGCGGAGTCACATGTAGGCCAGATCAAGCGAGGAAGTCAGATTTCCTTCCCTAAAGGCGCTAGTGAACCAGATGGATTTTTACTGATAATTGGTGATTGTTTCATGGTCATCATTAAACTCCCAATTCCAGATATTTATTGAATTCAAATTCCACCATCTGCCATGGCAGGATTTGAACCCAGGTCTCCAGAACATTGAGGGTTTCTGGATTAGTAGTCTAGCAATAATACTGCTAGGCCATCACCTCCCCACCTACCATGCCTTCTTGATCCTTAGACAATCACAGGATGATCTCGCCTCAGCTAAGACCTTGTGGATGGCTGCTAGGGTTAAGGCCTATCCATTGAAGAAATGACCACTGTCACATGTACACAACCCTTCGGTGGAGTGACAGAGGCCTCACAGCCACTGTCATCTCAGCATGAGAGACAGCATTAAGCAAGCCTTGCATCCTTTCCTGATCTTATTGTTCTCCTGCCACTAAACCACCAACCATTATAAACACACCAGTCTGGGCCCAGTCATTAAACTTTCCATTACATTAAATCTCTTAAACTGATCACACCCTTAACAAAAATCCCCCAAGTGAGACACAAAGTGAGACAGTAGACAGGTCTACTCTCAGCCACTCTGAAAGAGTGAAATGAAGCCAGGTTTCTGACGTGTGTATGGATGTGGCTGAGATTCCTGTGCCAGTTGTATCGTCACAGCAGTGTACATGCTACAACAATTGCCACTAGCTGTGTTTGTGCAGGGGCAGCGGGAACCAAAGGTTCTTCCTGCTGATGCTGCCTCAGTTGGAGATCTCAAAGATACAGCAGGTGAAGAGGGGTTACCAGTCGACCTCATCGCTGTCTGTCACAGCTCTTACCTGGTGCACATCAATATCCAAAGGAACTACAGCTGGGTGCCCACAGCATTCACTCTCAAGATCATTGTGCCCAATGCTACTGACACAAGAAGCAGTTGAGCCAAAAACTTGAAGGAGTTGGTTAGTTATAGTTTTTAGGGCTAAAGAGGTCAAAGGTATCGGGACAAAGCAGGAACAGGGTTGGGTGTTGAACAGTTAATGACAGAGCAGGCTTCAAGGGCTGTATGGCCTAATCATGCTCCTATTTTCTATTTTTTTTTAAATGTTTCAATGACTGGTCAGTGGAACAGAGTGTGGCTTTCATTTTGTGTATGTTGCTGCACTCCTCCTGACTGTATTCTGACAGCCACTACTCAAAGGGTGAGCTCACATGCCCAAACCCCTGTATTCTCAGCCCATGACCCTGGACTGCCTTGATATTTCATCACACAGTCTGTCACTGTTGCCCCATGAAGACTCACTTTGTATCTGGCACCAGAGAAGTTATACACCTTCCACAGGCTACACACAGTAGTGTCTGACCTACATTTTCTAAAAAGTGGACTGCCTGCACCTGCCTTGACTTCTATCACCTCCCATGGCTGTTTATTTCACAAGACCCCCACCTCCATAGCAGCTTCATCCGATTGGCTGGTTTTCTTCTGCTACTTGCTCCTCTCTTCAGCCACCACTTCCAGAGACCTCCAAGGGAGCTGCTTGAAAATTGTGACCGTCTGACCTGCTACCAGCCTACTGTCCTCCTATCTCTCTCTTACGTCCTTCAGGAACTCTGCTCCCACAATAATGGCTGCTGTTCACTCTTTACATTGAGAAAGGCATATCCAGCTTCCACCTCTTTAATTGGTCAGTGATTGCACCATCTGCTGACTAATTGGCCACCTCATTAAAAGTTACATTGGTAGTCATGTGGGATCAGGGAATGGGGTCAGGACCAGGCAATCATTCTGACACCTGGGTCCTGACCCCAGGAGAAAGATTCAGTTCCTTATTCTCCCTCCCTCCCTCCCTCTTCTGCCATAATCTTCAGGTTTTTCTTTAAAATTAAAACTTAACATCACTAATTCCCTACTTGAACAACCTCAACAATTTTACTCTTTCAGCCTTGGTGTTATGTTGAGTTCTAGCCTTTCAAATTGTTTTAAGATAAATTCTACTTCTGTGAGCTATAAGTTATATACTTTGTTTACACCATTTGTAGCATAGAGATAAAGTTAGAATGGCTTATTTTGTGATTTGATTCAGAATAAACAATACTCTGGTCACCATATCCTCTAAAGAATGTAGATGCACTGGTGAAGATGCAAATAAAAAGTCCACTCGTAACTGAGATCTTATATCTGTTGGGAAAGATTGGATATTTGGGGTTCTTTTATTTAGGACAGACAAAGATGAGAGTGACCTAATGGGTTCTTTAAAAGATGTTTGTACTTGTAGGAGAATCCAAAGCAAAGGTCAAAGACATTAGACAGAAATTAACAAATTCCAAAATGAGGTATAAAGCATTACTGCATTTCAGGGCAAGTTTGATGTATGACATGAGAGATAAAAGAACAGAAAAATGTACTAGAGATAATAGGTACTGCAGATGCTGGAGAATCCGAGATAACAAGGTGTGGAGCTGGATGAACACAGCAGGCCAAGCAG
>JAHRHZ010000111.1:25073482-25088784 GCA_024137785.1 Ginglymostoma cirratum | reverse complement strand
AAAATAACATGGAAGAAGGCTCAGAAAGATCATGATAGATCATTTGGGCTAGATAACCTGTTTCCGTGCCCTGAGCTCTAGTATATGTGTAGTTGTAACTAGGATTCTAGTAGTTTACGCTGCTGGTAAAAATTAAGATAATTTATCACTCAGCTTGTTTCCAGTTGCTAGTACATTATTTAGAGTATAAATGTGAATAAATAATTTTGGGTTACAAACAGAATGCTGCTATGTCTGATTCCTTACCAAATTGCCAATTTAAACATAAACTTATAATAATGGCTCTAAAGTGTCATGGATGGAAATTTGCAATAAGACAGTGGCGATGATTCAAATATGCTACTTTTGGACCATTAGCTTATGCAATTGTAAGCATTAAGGATAGTCGATGACTGATCCCAGTCCCTATGCTTGGTTAAGTTATGCAAATGAAAGACCATTGAATAACAAAATTGTATTCAATGATCTATATCTCCAAATGAATTGAATAGAAATAGATGGAAAGGCAGATTGATTGCAGTGTCATATTACATCCTCAGATTTAGAAGGTGCCAGGAGCAAAGTTTCAGCAACATCTTAACTCGTGATGGAATGACTAATACATTTACAATTATGTTTTGTTTTGTTTTATTGTTATGAAAGGGGAATTTCTACCCGTCACTGTCTTGGTGTGAGTTTGGCATGCACTAATGTTGCTTATTCGGTTTCGAAATATCGTGATGGTGATGTGAATTTAAGAATCAGATGTTGGTGTCTACTTTGAAGGGCAACAGTATCACCCCAAGGCATTTTCACGCAACAATAAACTGGTGTTCGGCAGGACAGTGGAGAATAATGTACTCAGCTAGGTCGCACTAAAATAATCTAGATAGCTGAATGGCAGTTTAATGCCCAGTGACATTATAATTCCCGAAATTGAAGTGTCATTAAATAACCTTACCCATGATGCATATTTCTTAATTTGTTTAAAACTTGCAAATAAGCCCCTAAGGAATAAATAAGAATTAATTGCTTCGGTGATAGATTGCTCTTGAGAGTTTGGGGGGAAAAAAAACTTTCCGTAGAAGTCAGGCACTACTTAGACGAAGAACAAAATATTTCAAAGCAGAAGCTTATACTTGCTGAGTTTGGAACTACACATATTGATTAGCCAGCGTGTTGCCCAGTACATTTATAGGTGTTACTCTGAGAATATCTTCAGCTCTTTAAAAATATGTCTTGCGGAGACCATCCACCTGATTTATCAAAAGAAGGTTACAGAAGAAACCATCTTGTTGCTGTTGGAACTTGGAACAGTTTTCAGTTGAATAAGTCTTAACCACATATGTAAGCATTGTTTTCAAACTCAAGCATTAAATCTAAGTGACAAGCACTTAGATTTGCTTATGAAAAAATATATGGACTGAATTCATATTTTGGAAAAATGAATCTGATGACATTGAATTTGCTGGAGCATGGCATCTTGTGGAGTGAGTTGGATGTTTTGCTGAACTTTCAGTTTGAATTTGTGTTGTAAGTTGCTGGACGTGCAAGTTGAAAACAGCACAATGAGGTCAATGGGGCATTTAAACTTTAATAAATAAAAGGATCATCAGTTTATTTCCATCTCTGAAGAAATCTAAGGAACAATCAAGAAGCAGGAATGGCACAGAAAGAAATAGGCTGAATTTGACTTAGATACAGAAAGTGAAATAAGAGCTGAGAAAAAGATTGGATTCAGAGAATAAACAGTCAGAGAGGAAAAGTAAGAAATTAAATTCAAAACATAAAATTTGAAATTTCAAGTCTTAGAATAATTACAGGAATGAGACTCCATAGTTTCAGTACATGAAACCATGGAGTGTCAGTTAGATAATCAAAATATCATGAGGAGACTCCACAAGTATCTCCATCATCAATGATGAGTGAGCCCCACATATTAGTGTGGAAGGTAAGGCTGAAGTATTTGCACCATCTTCAGCCAGTAGTGCTGTGTGGATGATCTATCGCAGCCCCTTCCTGAGGTCCATAAAACTAAAGATGTCAGTCTTTAACTAATTCAATTCGCTATCAATAACGGCCAAAGACATGGGCACTGGCAACATCCTAGCAATAGTCTGAAGACTTGTGCTCCAGAGTTAGCTGCTCCCCTACCCAAGTTCCAGTTTAGTTGTAACACTGGCATCTACCCACCAATGTAGAAAATTACACAAAGAAGCAGGCCAACCTGGCCAAGAACCACTCTTTTTCTGTCTATTGTCAATCAGCAGTGAGGGGTCATTGGCAGTGTGACCAAGTTAGGGCTCTGCCAGGCCACTTAGCCCCTGATTTCATTTCAGCTTTGGGCCAAACATGAAACCTCATAACATTAATGTTTGGGTGCAGTGATGCTTCATCTGTTTTTATGAAAGGTGACTGGACCCAGATGTTAACACTGCTTTCTCTCCACAGATGCTGCCCAAACTGCTGCGTTTCTCCAGCAATTTCTGTTTTTATTTCATATTTCCAACATCTGCAGCTCTTCATTTTATTTATATTATTAACCTTTAAAAAGTACTTGGATGAGCAATTGAACTGTTATAACATTCAAGACTATGGGCTTAGTGTGGGGAAAATAGAACTAGCTTTGCAGAACACCTGCGCTCAGTTCGCAACAAACAACTGCACCTCCCAGTCGCGAACCATTTCAACTCCCCCTCCCATTCCTCAGATGACATGTCCATCCTGGGCCTCCTGCAATGCCACAGTGATGCCACCCGAAGGCTGCAGGAACAGCAAATCATATTCAGCCTGGGAACCCTGCAGCCCAATGGCATCAATGTGGATTTCACAAGCTTCAAAATCTCCCCTCCCCCAACCGCATCCCAAAACCAGCCCAGCTCGTCCCCGCCTCCCTAACCTGTTTTTCCTCTCACCCCAAGCCACACCCCCATCTCCTATCTACCAACATCATCCCGCCCCCTTGACCTGTCCGTCCTCCCTGGACTGACCTATCTCCTCCCTACCCCCCTACCTACACTCACCTTTACTGGCTCCATCCCCGCCTCTTCGACTTGTCTGCCTCCTCTCCACCTATCCTCTCCTCTATCCATCCTCTATCCGCCTCCCCCTCTCTCCCTATTTATTTCAGAACCCTCTTCCCCTCCCCCATTTCTGATGAAGGGTTTAGACCCGAAACGTCAAGTTTTCCTGCTCCTATGATGCTGCTTGACCTGCTGTGTTCATCCAGCCCCATGCTTGTTATCTAGTATAGGTAGTCGTGTTTTTTGATAGTACAGACTTGTTGGGCCGAAGGGCCGCTTCTATACTGTATGAACCTATGAACATAGACAAAGGAACTAAAGTCCAGACGTGAGATAAGAGTGACTGCCTTTGATACCAAAGTAGGATTTTACCAATTATGGCAAAACGGAACCCTAGCAAAACTGGAGTCAGTCAGAATAAGGGGGAAAATTTCTATTGATTGAAATCATACCTGGAGCAAAGGATAATCGCTGTGGTTGTTGGATGAAAACATTACAGTCCAAGGAGTGCTGGGAGTTCCTCAGGGGGGTGTTCTAAGGCTCAGTCATTTTCAGCTACTTCATCATTGACCTTCGCTCCATCATAACATCAGAAGTGGGGATGTTAACTGATGATTGCACTTATGTTCAGCACCATGTACCACTCCTCAGATACTGAAGGAGTTCATGTCCATACGTAGCAAGACAATATCCAGGCTTGGGCTGAAAGGTAGCCCACGCAAGTGCAACAGATGACAATCTCCAACAAGAGAGAATCTAACCACCGTCCATCAATATTGAATAGCATTGCTATCATTGAAACCACCACGAGCAGTATTCTGGAGGTTACCATTGACCTAAAACTGAACTGGACTGGCCATAAAAATAATGTGGCTGCAAGAGTAGGTCAGAGGCTATGAATACCGTGGCAAGTAACTCACCTCTTCCCTCACAAGCCTGTCCACCATCTACAAGACACTAATCGGGAGTGTGCTTCATATGGACATGGATTCCTTCAGTAACTGAGGAGTCATGAATGGTGCCAAACATTGTACAAACAGCAGTCGACATCCTCGCCTCTTATCTTATGATGGAGGGAAAGTCAATGGTGAAGCAGCTGACAATGGTTGGGCCGAAGATGCTCCCTTGAGGAACTCCAGCACTGATAGCCTTGGACTGTAATGTTTGTCCTCTAATTCCACTTGCCTGGATGAGTGTAGCTCAAATTTCACTCAAGAAACTAGACAGTATGCAGGATAAAGTATTCTGCTTAATTTTCACCCCATTTGCCATCTTCATCAGTCACTTTGATTATCACTGGCACTGAGAGACAGTAGTGTGTACCATTTACAAGTTGCATGCAGTAACTTACCAAGCCTCCTTCAATAGCACCTTTAAACAGGCAAATTCTACCACCTACAAAGACAACAGCAGACTCAAGGGTGCACCATCCTCCTGTACATTCTGCTCCGAGCCACACACTTTCCTTTCTTGTCACTAGGTCAAAATCCTGGAATCCCCTCCCTAACAGCGCTGTAGCTGTACCAATACTCCAAAGACTGAAACAGTTCAGGAAGGCAGTTCACCACCACCTTCTCCAGGGCAATTAAAGTTTTGGCAAGAAGTGCCGTCCTAACTGACAACACTAATGTTCCATGAATGCATTTTTAAAAAAAGTAGTTTTGTTTCTGGATGGTTGAGTTTCATTGGAGGAACCTAAGTCTTATCTTTAAAAGTGTACTTATGGTGTTAACTGTTTGTGACAATTTAATTCCTGTCTAAAGTGTGCATGTGACAATTCCTTGAAACTCATGAGGTTGATGACTAGATTTCATTTTTGTGAAAGCTGTGCAAAGCACACTATGATTTTCAGAAATTTGCATCTCACAGCATATCTCTTCAAACTGCTTGGCTTTTTACACATTTACAGCAATGGTGAATGCACCTCAAGTTTGGCAGAAATGTCTGGATCATTTTGTTCAAAGAAGATTATGTAATGTAGTTGGAGTTATATTCATGCAGTCTGTTAATGTAATTAAGTTTTTTAGTTCTTACTGTTTAAAATCTAGGGGTTTGATCACCTTGGTGGCAGGAAAACCAAAGGTTAAGCGTGACAATTTAAATGATTGAAATGCTGATTTTTAGGCCTAGCACATCTACCTTGATGTAGATTTCAATTGGAGACAACTGAGTTGGACTCTCAGGGGAGGGAGAGTGATACATAAAACTCACAAATTTTCAATCAAAGCCAATTATGTTAACCTCAGAGGCAGATGTCAAATGTGCACCCATGCACACTTTTAATTAGAAATAAAATAATTAAGTAGGACACTCGAAGGTCAACTTGCTGATCATTTTTTGTATAGTATTTAATTCAGTGATAATATTCCACCCTCACTGTAAGGGAAACAAGGAATCAAAATTAGCAGCAATGTTTAGATGCAGTGTGCTGGGAGGTAACTATTTTTTTAATAAACCAGCCATACTTTGTTATCGTGGGACATTTTCAGCTTTGCATCAATGAAGACATTCTGGAGTGGTATTCTGCAAATTGAATTTTGGCAGTAGGGATCAGATTGCCATGCCTCTAGCTTCTTCCAGCTGCAACACAACATCTGATACAAAACATTATTTCAGAAGATGACTGGGTACTTGATGAACTTCTAAAACTCAATTTTAATTCCTTTGTTGTTAGCAGAATGCTGGCTTATGTCCCAGTGTCACAGTGTTGCTCTGTCATTTGTTCATTCAAACTGAGATCAAAAGCAGAATTTAACCATTATGTTTTAGACATTTTGCTTAAAATTTTCCAGATTTTGAACAAGCTTTTTATTTATTCTTTTACTGAGGAATGCCATGGAATTGCTCTTGCTTTGGCTCTGCTGAGAGTATGACAGAACCTTCATTTAGAGCTGAGCATAATTTCTCATTCTTTGTATTGAGCATAAATTTTTTGGGCTCAAAAAATTCCAATAAGAACTGCCCAAGAGCTTTGATAGAATTTTTTAAAAAATTTATTAAAAAAAACCACAGTTACATGTAATGACTTGATACCTCAATAACTGTGCGCTGACCGGAAGTTGTCAGTTTAAGCTTTAGCTGCTATTTACAGGTTAGTTCACCACCAGACCCAGTTTAACATGCAGACTTATCACTCATCTTTTTGAGGGGGCTGTTGGGGGAAAATGTAGTAATGAACCATCCTGCTTTTCCTCATTGGTACTTGGAGGTTGAATTCAGTGGTAACCGAAGATATGTCTATCACCCAGATCAGCACATGTACTTTATTAAGTAGTGACTTAGGTAAGTTTCTGCAATTGGACAGCATTTTCTGAACAATTCCCAGTATGCTAAGAATTACACTAAAAAGCAATTTGAGATTTTCAGTCAGGTCTGCAATGCAGCTCACTTAAGCTTGCTGGATACTACATATATTCATACATAGGGACCAGTTCTTTTCAAAAAAGCACAATCATACCTTGGCATTATTCCTCTTTTGAATTAATAATAAGTATAGGGCAATTGTTCCTTGGAACATTCTCCATGACAATCCCTAGACCAATCTGCACCCTTTACAGAATAAATTGTTGTTCCCATTGAAATTTAGTATTGTTGTATCTGTCCTGAGTAGGCTCGGTGAAAAGCTTAAAAGGTGTATCTAGTTGAAAGCTTCAACAGTGCATCTCTGTTTTTAGTTCTGCTTGGATTCTGTGCTACCCAATGATTATAATTAGCGAGTGTTCCAAAAAGGGAGAGAAGATATGAATTGAAGTTGGCATTCAGCCCCTGGAACTTTTTCCGTCATTCAAGTAAATCATGACTAATTTGTATCATCAATCCATTTAAATGCCTTGGTCCTGCAGCCCTTATTAACTTAATCGTCTTTCTGAACAAAAACCTATCAATCTTAGTTTTCAAATTTTCATTTGACTGAACTACATCCTCTTTTTGGGAGACAGTTCCAGATTTCCAACATCCTATTTGTGCTTCTTATCATTAACCTTGAACAGTCTGGCTCTGTGTTTTAACGTTAGCCCCCTTCTTTCAGATTCCCCCTCCAAAGAAAATAGTTTCTCTCACTGTATCCAATAAATACCTCAATTAGGTCAGCCCTAATTTCCTGCGCTGAAGGAAATGGATTGGCTGGTCTCTGCAAAGAAAGTTAAAAACTATACTGCCTCATGAATTATGAGTAGATGTTTTGAATACCTGTTTGAAAAGATCCTAGGAGAAACTCATTGCATTTTCAAGGAAAGGTTGAATCAATAAATACTTTTAGGGCTGAAACCAAGACTTCATGAGTCATTAATGGTCTTAGATATTTTATACCAACCTTTGACTTTCACTCTGTTTGTCAGCCTTTGAAAATTTAACTGATCTTTGCACTGACCAGCTAAAACTGCTATTACCTTGTTCCCACTATAATTTCAACTGTGTCTGTCTTTCAATGCAACTGTGGGCTCATTAGAGGCAGAGAAAAAAAAAGTTATAAAGGGAAAGAAAAAAATGGCAGAAATGCTTTGTACCGGTCTTCACAGTAGAAGACAGATGAATATCCTGAAATATTGGAGCATCAGGAGCTTAACAAGAATAATGAATTTTAAAGAAACCAGCAGAAGGAAAGAAATAGTTTTGGAGAAATTAATGCGTTCTAAACAACTGGTGTCCGAAGGTCTTCCAAATAGAAAGCTGCAAATATTTGTTGGTTTTGATTTTTCAGAATTGCTTACATGGTCCCAAAAATTGGCAAGGAGGAAACATAACACAACTATTTATGAAAAGAGATAGAGAGACAAAAGGGAACTATAAGCCAATTAGCCCAATATAAATAGGAGGCAAAATGCTCAAATCTATTATTAGGGCCAAGTAACAGTGAAAACCACAATATGATTAAACACAGTCAACATGCATTTATTGAAGAGAAACTTTTAAAGTTTACTCCCTTCACTTTCGATGCACAGTGGCAGCGATATGAACCACATAAAGGATATGCTTCTGCAACTCACCAAGGCTCCTCTGACAGCACCTTCCAAATGCACAACCTGCCAATCATGCAAACGCTATCACTTAGAAGGACAAGGGGCAGATGCAATGAAAATGGGAGCACCAAATCAGCAGGTTTCCCTCCAAGTCACAAGCCATCATTGACTTGCAACCACGTCACTGTTCCCTCGCTGTCGCTGAGTAAAAATCCTGGAACTCCCTTCCTAAAGGCATAGTGGGAGACCGTACAACCTACATGGACAGCAATAATTTAAAACCACCTTCTCAAGGGCAGTCAGAGATAGTTAATAAATGTTGGCCTAGCCACTGATGACCATTTGCCTGAGAACAAATCAGTTAAAGCGAATTGTATTTGACAAATCAGTTTGAGGTTTTTGAGGATGGAACGAGTAAGCTGTTCCTGAAAGCATAGTTATGCCTCATGGATGGCTAGCTGCACTCCTCCATTGCAGAGGTATGCCCAAGGGGCTAATATTGCATTACTTTGCTTATTAATATATGTAGTACCTAGCACATGCAATTGTGTCACACCGTAAGCCTGACTGATAATCCTAAAGTGGTTGGCTAAAGAGAAATCTGCAATTAATTATCCTGATAACCAATGCTCGTACGAAATGGGGACAGGAACAGGACATTTGGTCCCTTGTGCCTGCAAATTATGCTCTGAGTTCTGTCCCAGAACCCAATCCTCTTTTGGACCCGTTCCTTGTAGTTCAAGATTTTCACACTGGTGAAACTGTCTCCTGAATATATATCCTGTCAAGCTCCCTCAAAATCTTGCCTTTTTCAGTAGATCACCCCTTCTTCTACTAAACTGTAAACAATAAGGACTGAATGTTTCTAGTTGTTGTCAATAAATCAAATTCTTAGTCCCAGGAGTCAACCTAGTGAAACTTTTGAACTGCCTCCAATACAGTATATCCTTTTATTTCTAAATACTGGGACTAGAACTGTACACAGTGGTTACTGGTTTTAATGTATCTCATATCATATTGTATTTGAAGTCTTTCCTCTTTATGTTTTGGCATTTCTCATGTTACGTTGGGTCACTGCAATGATGGGTTGATCATTTTCATATCAACCATCATGTTTTGGATTTGCTGGGTGATTTTATAGCCGATGTGCTCCCTACTGAGTGGGTCACTCAGCTGCCCTCTTCTTGAAGTAAAAAGCAGGCAATAAAGCAACAGACTAAAGCAACTGGCAGATTTTATTTACAAATAAGCCCATCTACTGAGCAATACTGATCCAAAATGCCAACAGCACCATTTTGCATTTACTTAAATAGCCTTTTCATGTCAATAAGGGATAAGATTGCAAAGGGGTGAGAAGTGGTGGCCAGCAGTGGCTAATAAAGGGCCGGGAAGAGCATCCTGCTGTGGTTTCTTTAAGGATGACCTGTAATTGCTGAAAAGAGAAACACGTTGCCGAAGCTTTTCATCTTGTACTCATCAGGACACATGCTAGAATGCTAAATTTCAAACGATCACAACAATTTATGCTACAGGAGAAAAGGGTGCTGATTGGTTGGCAAGTCGACTCTGATTGAACAAGGCCTTGCCATGGAGAAAGCAACGGGGTATTTTCCACTAACAGGATGCTGTCGCCAGTCCAAAAAGACATTCTACCTGCCATACAATTGAACGACGTCGTGCATGAATTTCAGGGCCGGTGAATGCCAGGTATGTAGGCCTTGCCTCCCAAATGATTGGCAGATCAAATCAAACCGTATGTTCCTTCAGATGTTCGTAAAAGGCAGAGTACAGATCATATTCAACTAGCGAAACCAAAAACAAAGTATTTAACGTTAAATTTGATTCTGTGATTGGGCAGCACGCCATTAACAACCCTGAGTACATCAACAGTGACACCAACAACCAGTTTTAAGGTAATCAGTTGAGTTCGTAACGTGACTTGCTAGGCGTGACAAGCATTCATAAACAGAAAACTGTTCTCTGCATACAAAAGGAATATGTCCAAGGTTGCACTTCTATTGAATTATCTGGCAGCTTGAGGACCATTAGTTGTCCAATGATGACATGTTGGCCAATCATAGTTGACTTGCCAAATAATTAACACTCTTTTCTCCTATAGAATAATTTTTGTGATTGTTCAAAATTTTATAATCTTACATTTGTCCTGCTGAGAGAAAGATAATAAGTTTCAGCAACGTTCTTCTCTTTTCATCAATATTCAACATTGTGCCACTGAGTAAGTCTGTAAAGCCAATCTTAGACCGTGTTCTCTGGCTTGTAAAGAATTTATGTTTCCTGCTGCTTAATGCGAGAAAAATGGGTGCCATATGATTAGGTTTTTGAGCCATTTGTCTTTCATATTTGGTTTATTTCTGACAGCTTTCCATCTGGTCAGATGGACTGTTTTCAAAAGAGCTTTGTTTCTAATTCAACTCCTGATCTATGTATAAAGAAAAACAGCATTTTCAGACAAACCAGGAAATGACTTGCCCAGTTTTCTGACAAATATTAGTGACTGCGAAGGTGGATTCCTGCAAAGAAAATTAAACAATATTCAATGCATAAATTTCATTGAGGATAATAGATTGGTGCAAATGTCCCAAAAAAATGGTGTAGAGATTTTGCCCCAAAGACTATAGGATATTGGAGCAGAAGTAGACCATTTGGCCCATCTAGTCTGCTCTGTCATTCAGTCATGGCTGATATGTTTCTCAATCCCATTCTTCTGCCTTCTACCTGTAACCTTAGGTCACCCTGAGGAAAAGGGACACTAGTATTCAGAAATAAAAAAAATCAATATAGGACAGCACCTGCAGAGAGGGAGACAGAGTGAACCTGCTAAATAAATGGGCCCAGCCAGAGGGACGAGGAACGGGGAATGGGATCCAAAATAACGGTGCTAGTCGGTCTTCAGGCCAACTGCTGCTTTGACTGGTGCTGGCGGCTTTTGCAGAGCCAGGCTCTGGACAAGTAGGACAAACTAACTTCACGTTGCAGGTCCCTGATTGGCTTAAATTCAGATGAACACTCTGAGGCCTACCAGGGCTCAGTTCTCCAGGCAGGCTTCAAGGCCACCCAGACCTGACTGAGTGGGAATACAATCACATACTTCCCATGGAGGTCTCCATTCCCTCCCAAATAGTGGCTCAGCTTCAAGGCCCAATTTTTAATCTAAATGTGAAAAATCTTGGCGGTAGTCTCCATGTTGGAGTCCTCTGTTATACTTTCCCACCATCAGAGTCTGCAGTTCCTCTGAAGTTGTAAGCCCTCCGCTTGGCCATTTAGTTTGAAGAGCCTGCTCCCTACCATTAAATGTGCAGAGACAGTGTGCATCCCAATAAGTGACAGTTACTCCTGGGGTAGATTTCGGACCCGAAACAATCCTCACTTATGTTTTCTTAAACTGACCCCCCTCCCCTGAAGGGTTTAGGCCCGAAACGTCAAGTTTTCCTGCTCCTATGATGCTGCTTGACCTGCTGTGTTCATCCAGCCCCATGCTTGTTACCTCTATTATTGAGGGACATGCTGTTGAGCCAGTAGTAGGGCAAGGGTAAAGGCAAAATTGTACATCTGCAGCCATCTTGTAGGTGAGTCTTCAAGCAGCTCCTGCTAACTGCACCAAATATTGATGTCTTAACTGTGTAGAACGGTGGTGGTGCACTCTCCCAATCCAGGATGCGAAGCAAGAAGACCCTAGGCCCATCTCAACCTGTTCCTTAAACACTGAGGAGCAACACTTAGCAGCCCCAAATAATGCACCACCACATTCTTCCTCCCAACCCTGCACCGGCACAGAGTCTTTCAGTAGGATACCCATTGAGAGCAGGCTCAGGGTAACATCCTTATGGGTACGGGTGGTGGAGGAAGAAGCAGTCCCCACTCTCAGAAGAGTGTTTAAGAACAGATCCCTGCTGAGTGCTGGAAGGATGATGAACCTCTGAAGTTTGCCATTAAAGAGCTGATGGAGATGCATGGGCAAGGTGGGAAAGGCCTGGCAGAGCTTGTACAACAATCTTATACAAACAGGAGCAAAGGGTAGAGGAGTCTGGCCACTATGTCTGACGCTGTGGATCCAAGAGCACGGCTGACTTGATTGGATTGAGTATCAGCAGCCAGGCCCAGCAAAATAGTCAGTATCTGCCAGAAATGTGTGATGACCTTCTCTCTGTTGCTCTGTTGCTCAAGCCTTGAATACATTCATTCATGAGCAGGCAAGAGAAGGGGGCTGAGGCAGCTTGTCCTCCCTCCAGGTTCCCAGCCCCTCAGTTATTGAGGGAGGTGCTATTACACACTGTCAGGGAGGAGGGGTGACAGACAAGCACCCAGGGATTATCATCTCAGCAATCTAGAAGCAGTCTGTTTGTCCAGCCACTCTTTGCCTGGGACCTAACGCCTGAGGAGGTTGTAACTGTACCCGCGCAGGATACCCATGCAGCCCTGAGGTCAGAGGACATCTGGCAAAATCATTTAAGGCAAAGCAATGAGCAGGCTTCCTCCACCCCAGCTCCAATTATTAATACAGCCCCTGTACGTAGAGGCAGAAAAAGAAAAATGGGAAAACATTGAAGTCATTCAGAGTGCATGAGAGTGGCATCACACTGGAAACAAATGCAGCACTTTGTACAATAGTGTTGTGCTCTCTTTCAATCTGTTGAGGTTTCTAACTGTTTACATTTGCTTTGTGGATTACCTTGAGGGGCACTGATGACCGTACATGCTCGCAAGTGGGTCATGTGCTGCAGTGTCAAGAACACTGACACTCCTGTTCTCTCTGGGAGGAGCATAACCTCTGGAAAGTGAAACTCTAAGCATATTTCAGGAGGCAATCAGCATAGTTTAGCCCTGCATGTTTCTGTAATGGGTGACTTCCATTGCAAAATCAAGGTTTGAGTCACAGAAGCGCAGACCTTATGTAATCCTGGCTAATCCCCCTAACCAACTGTGTGTTTTCAGATTTCCCTGCAGAAGGTGATGGATGGAGATGATGGTTTGTCTCATCATGCAAAGACACCTGCAGCATTTTAAATCAGAGAGTTCAGGCAGTGTCACTGCAATGAAATCGTTAACCAGGAATTGTGAAACAACTTAAAAATGAATCCATCTCCTGAATAACCATTAAACTGACCCCACCAATTTAACGAACACACTCTCAACAACACTGCTCCTGACCCTTTATGCCACCAGACTCTGACATAACAATTCCCCACCCCAGGCAGTTGGTCCCAAAAATCTCTCCACTCTCCCCTGCCGGCCGAATACCACCTCTCTCCCTCCAAGACCCGAGGCCCCACGACTGTCTGGAACCTGAACTCAACATGCATCCTCGGCCCTCCAAAACTGTGCTGCTGGACACTAAACTCACCCATTACAGCAACTACTGCCATCAAGAAGGGGCCACAGCTTTCATTTTGCTGGTTGACCAGTACCACAGAGATAGTTGGACTTAAGATGAAGACACGGGGAGCACTTTCTTCATGCAAAAGGTGAAGGAGCAGAGTAGCAATCTGACTGTGATTGTCACACCTTGCATCCTCTGGCCCATTATGTTCTTGAGCAGACTTTTATAAGTGGTAAAAGATGAAAAACATAAATATTTT
Organism: Ginglymostoma cirratum; assembly: GCA_024137785.1. Lineage (NCBI taxonomy): Eukaryota > Metazoa > Chordata > Chondrichthyes > Orectolobiformes > Ginglymostomatidae > Ginglymostoma > Ginglymostoma cirratum. The sequence goes on along the minus strand of JAHRHZ010000111.1, from coordinate 25,075,227 downwards.
CTGATGATCCTGATGGGAGTGTCAACATTTGAAGAGCCAATATGAACACCCAGCAATTAACTGTTAAAATTATGCCACAAGATTTCACGTTTTTAAACAAACACAAACTTTATTGTATACCTGAAGAATTATTAATTTAAGACTATCATTTATAATTACTTAGGCTGTGAATCCTATCTTTTCATTTCCCTCCCTCCCTAGAGTTCCCTTACCTTATGAAATCTGAAGGTTCATTCATTTTTCCTGGGGCTAATCCTAAGGTATGCCACATCCCACCAGAAGTGACTCTGATTTCTTATGTGTTCCAGCTTTTCCCTGGGGTATGAAATTTAAGGTAAACCTTCTTTTAACTTTTCACCAAGTGATCCTTCAATTTTCCTTGAAGATCTCACAGTTGTGTATCTCCAGTTCAAATGCTTAGCTGCCGACTTCCAGATTTAAACATCAGGAACGTCTCCCCCTTGGTTCCTTTTGCATTCTCACTTCTATACAATTGCTGGCCCCATAGTTAATTCCCAGCTCCTAGCAGATGTTTTCTTTCTGTCTGTGATGCAGAATTGACTAACATTTACTTCCTTTGGCTCTCGCAACTCAGTAGGCTGCAGTGTACACCTGGGCCAAAACTGCAAATACCTCTGTGATTTGCAAACTGAACTACTTGCTTCTGACAGCACACACACACACACACACACACACACACACACACAGAGAGAGAGAGAGAAATTAAACTAAATAACCTTCTATGCCACATCCCGTCACAATTACAATATGTCATGCTTCGAGATGTTCTCAAACAGAAATGTGAACAAGTTATTTTGCCTTCAATGCAACTCCATGATTGTATTAAATAATTTCAGTATGAATAACTTCTGTCTGTCCTGGAATTTTACCATCTCTTTCCCAGAATTGTTAGCTTTTCGAGATAATCATACCCTGGCTCGACCAAAAGCTCCAGAAATGGATCACCTATTGTTTTTCTTTTCATTATCATCTCTGACCGTGTCTGATAAAATGCAGATTAATTAAATCTAGGCTTATTGGATTTATGCTTGTTTGAGGGGAATTTATGAGTTTCTTATCTAAGCAATTCCATTCATCTATCTTTTGTCCCTCTAATTTCTAAAACTGTAAGTTACATTCTAAAACATGAATTATATTTGTGCCCTTATATTTAACCTGTTAACTCCTATCAATATATTTGAACAATAAGCTGCGATCAACCACTATAATATATTCATTGTAAATCAGTTGGTTGTTTTAATTTTATTCAGGCAATAGGTAATATTTCAGTGGGGCTATCGGTGAGAAGAACATACATAGTGTGTCTTTTTGCTTTTTAAAAAATTGCAAATGTATAAAAACTGGACTCTGGCATTCTATCAATCACCATCTGAATTCTAATATTAGGCTACAAGGTAGCCAATTATTTGCTATACATGTGTATGTGAAACTTGCTCATGGGCTGACTCTTAATGTTTTTTGACTAAATGGTAGTTGCATCAAATTTTGTGCCATGGTACCTAGGGATATTTGTCACTGTATCTTACCAAACTCACCTCATTAACTACCCACCATGACCCTTTGCATCCCTCTCACGCGATTCCAGCTCCATCTTACCATGTGTTGTTCTCAGAACAAATTAACATTCAGTGGACATCTAATGAGAGACTGAGATAATACGAACTGCAGATGCTGGAGAATCCAAGATAACAAGGTGTAGAGCTGGATGAACACAGCAGGCCAAG
>JAHRHZ010000111.1:25058221-25073082 GCA_024137785.1 Ginglymostoma cirratum | reverse complement strand
TGTGTTCATCCAGCTCTACACCTTGTTATCTCTAATGAGAGACTGGCATCTCTAGTCTCTGTGCCATCTTTTAAAGGTTGCAGGGCACTTGGCAGGCTCGTATTGCCTCTCCCCACAATGACATGGCACAGCAGCTACAAAGCAACGTCACTCATGACACATAGCAGGCATGGCTAACACTCCCATGCACTTACATTTCATTGTCCTGTAGGGGAACGTCACACAGGAGCAAGCAATTGGGCAATGGCGACCATGAATTTTTATTTGCAGCCAGCAAAGCAACACAAACTGAACAATTAGTTCACCCCGACAATGCAAACCAAATGCTAGCATGATGACCAACAGCTATTTTACATTCCATAATATTCTTCTGCACCCAGCTCCTATCTGCTGAAACTGGGTGTCAATCAGATGCTGTCTGGCTCGTGGTACCTGACACTATTGCACTCTGTAACACACATAAGGGAGAGTTTTCTCCTCCTCAATGTCCTGCTTCTTGGAAGACAGCTTCCAGTCTCCCAGTTCGTCTATATCTATTACATGGTCCCTTGCATGATCCAACTGTGCAGACCGCAGCATGTCATGGTAACGTACTACACTTGGTCTGGCTTGTACTGCAGGCACTCACCCCAGACTAGACCAAGCAGTGGAATCACTGTCTTCAGCAACCCCATCGCCTACTCTATCATGGCCCTGGTTGAAGCACATGCACCAACTCGGTGAAGGTACCGCTTCAGCTGTGTGAGAAACATATTACATCAAAAAGAGAGCTCCTGTGGCAATCTGACCCCCTTCCTATCCCAGAAGCACATCAATCATTCAACTTTATATTGCATGCAGCAAAGTCCATCTTCATACTTACATGCAAATGATGAAGTGCTGTTCTCCAACTTGCGCAGCCACTTTGCAAGTTTCGCAATTGACGAGACACTTTTGGCCAGCATTAGCCTCTTTTTAAATCAGCGCCAATAATTCCTGCATTGTTGAGATGCCAATATTCATTTTATATGACAGGGTGAAAATTGCCTCTGACCAACATTTGAACTCTGAGCATGTGCAATCCATGTTGCATTGCAAACAGATGAAAACATGATTGGAAATTAAATGTAGCTGAAGTTTGCAAATGCATGCTTCGTGTATTTGCCCCTTCATTGCCCTAGTGTTGGACAAGAATAGATCCTGTGCTTTCACCTGTCACACTGACATGGACTCTGCTCATCCTGGGTGTTGTCCCAGACATTTTCCAGTTGCATTTTGTATCTGGAGAACAGCAAGTGAAGACAAGGAATGCAGCTGTTCCGGCTGCTTGAGGGCTAGCCTCTACCCAGTTCCCAAAATGGCCATTTGGTTGAATATACGTACAGTGTGTTTGTCATACAGGCAAATGGCACATGCTGCAGGAATTAGACTAATGTAATGGCATAGTATACAGCGTTGTGGTGCAGCCTGGTCCACTGTCTGGGTTGGGGGCCTGTCCTAGCAAGTAAAGTGTCCTTGTGGCAGCCTTTCCATGCTGGTTATCAGTATATCCTACAACATAGTTTTGCGCTTCTGGATCATCTTGAAGTTGATCGGAGAGGTGCTGTGAAGATCCTGAGGGTTGGCAAATATTAGATGTCAGTGTCTGCAGGCAAAGGTTTCATGTGCCCATGGATTATGCCCTGAGATGCTGTTGTGTGACGAACAGTGTAGAGGCTCCTCATAGCCAGTGGTGAGCTGGAGCCACCAAGTATGCAAACCAACTTCCATGTTGAGATTTCTTGGTGTCTAATTTGTTTGATGGGTTTTGTAAGAAGGTGAGTATTAATGAGGAGAGCTGTGCAGTTAATAAGGTTGTTAATGAGCAATCTTCCTCCTTAATAGGCAACCTGCTGCTGACCAGTGAGAATCTCACCTTGAAGTCTCACAGTTGCATATGGGAAGCAGCAAGTTGCTCCTGACATTGACATAGGCCTCACTGGACTGCTCACCACAAATCCGGATTCTGCCACAAAATGTGTCATAGCTCGTGTCGTCCAGGTCTCTATAAGATTTGCCTACACAGAACTGTCTGCCAAAGCAAGACGACAAGAGACAATTCTGTAAAATTTAAGGAGAAAGTAACACACAGGTCCAGCTTGATTGTAGTGACAGACAGAATGCCACTCCCTGTGCAGGATATATTTTATTAAAGCTGAGGCTCTCAGTTAATGTTGAGCAGATCAAACAGTGTTTAAAATGTTCCTAGGCAACCCAGTGATCTTCTCAAGAACTTCTTAAACTTTTGCACTAAATTATCAAAGAGAAAACATCTGACTGAATTAGCCTATAGTACTGGCTGTCTTAATGTTGTAACTATTTATCTACAGCAAATAACTTTATTATTCTTTTTGTAGTTTGCTACTATGGAAATACTCCCTACTGTGTTAAATGGTTGTGTTTCCTTGTTCTAGTGTTTATGGATGTCCCTTGGCAAAAAAACGAAAAATTCAGGACAAGCAACCAAGTGAACCAACTCCGAAGAGAAAACCATTCTTAGTGAGAACAGACAACTCTTCTGTAGATGAGTGCTATGAGACTGATGGTACAGAGGAACTGGATGAGAAAGATGAGGAATATTCTGATGAAAACGATGATCAAGAGGAAGATGAGGAGGAGGAGGAAGATGTGGAAGCAGAAGAGGAAGACGAGGATGAATTAGAAGAAGAAGATGAGGAGGATGAAGAGTATGAAGATCAGAGTAATGAACAAGGTATGAATGAATGTCAAAGCAATGATTTTCCAGGATTCATTTTTAGTTTGCATTATTTGAAGATTAGCAGAGACTAAATATTGAAGCTTTAGTTTATTTTCAGCATTAGTATTAATCTGCTGATCCCAGATTCCTTGTGGTGAACTGTGTTTACAAGAGCCACAGCTTGATAATAAGGATTCATTACTCTCACAATTGATGAAATAACCCTGTTGTTCTATGTTATTGGGAATCAGCATAAATTTATTTTTAACCCATCTTCAATTTTATTACCTGATCATAAACAACCTCTTACCATCATATGCCTATCATGGTGGGACAATTTTTAAACCTTATTTCGTGACAAGCCATTGAGTTCAAAACTTGTCTGTCAAGTGATTTCTTTTAAAGTCAATATTCACTTGGAAATATTATTACTTACTGTATTTTTGTTATCCATTATCATGCATGTATAATATTGTAATTCTGACAGCAACCTGAGCTCGAAGGAGTTTTTATTTAAATTAAAGAATAATCATAAGGTTTGTTTTGATTTTCTGCACCCAGATGATTGTTTAGGGTATGATTTGCTTTTATAGAAAGGATAATAAAAATATGTTCCTAATTAGAGCCATGAGACCAGTATATACTATTTAACTTTCAAACCAAAGTTACATTACTTCATGAATTAGGTTTCAGTATTGCATCAGAATAAATTTATTTCTCAAAAGTATGATGAATTTGCATGATTTAATCATGGACACCTTGTAAAATCACCTTTTATTCTTGTGTCAATCATTGTGGCATGACCATTTTATCATTGTTACATTACAGACCAATAAGCTTGATGTAAATTGTTGATGGTATTAATTATTCTGTTAATAATATCCAATTACTGAGAAGAAATGGTTTATACTGTGTGTGCGTTTGTCAATCATCGTGCTCACTGTCATTTGGTAAGAGATATATGCTTTTAAAATATAAACCAAACATTTTTGAAGGCTGAGTGGATAAATGCACCAAATGATATTGTATTGAGCCATACCTGAAGTTTATTAAATTTTAACCCTGGCCTTTATTGTTCGTAGCCTGGCCACCAACGGGCCATGTTAGTTGGTCTCTGTTTCTTATCCGTGAGAGAAATTATTAAAATTTTCACAGGGGCACAAATAAGGTTTCCACATTCGCCGGCTGCTGCTGAAACATGTGCAAAGTTTAAAGGTTCATTCAAAACAAAATTAACCGATTCCTTCCCCTCCCCATCCAATCATCGTAAAATTTATGTAACTTTTAGGTAACCATCTAGCCTCCTGCCAAAGTCATTGTGGGAGGTTGGATGGACTTCCAGGACCTTCCTGTTCATGCATGGAAAATGATCACATGAGCAAGATGCCAGAGCTGTGCAGTAACTGACGGAACATACTGCCATTTGAGTCACTGCCTGTATCAGAATAGGGGGAAAGAATTGTGATGAAAAGATTTAATGGTAATAAACTATATCCATTGAATAATTTCATTCAGAGGTGAAAAACAATAATTAAGCTTTGCTTTCTTGTTTTCCATTAGAAGACCTTCAAGAAGAATCTGATAATATCAGGAGGAACCAGGACATTGAGAAAGATGATAACAACAATGATGAATATGACAATTATGATGAGCTTGTTGCAAAATCATTATTAAACCTGGGAAAAATAGCTGAAGATGCAGCATTTAGGGCTATGACAGAATCTGAAATGAGTGACAGCACGGCGCGTGGCCTGGAGGATGATAGTGACACTAACGGGAGCAGGGGTAGAAAAACAAATAAAAGTGACTCCTGCCAGTTGAGTTTGGATGTTGACAGTGATGTTGTTAGGGAAACAGTGGATTCCCTTAAACTTCTGGCACAAGGACATGGTGTGGTACTTTCAGAAAATGCGAGTGTTAGGGGTCGCATAGATGGTTTAATACAAAATGAAATTAGAAATGTGAACTTAGGATCATGCAAGTCCACCAATGATGGTATGGAAAAGACTGTTGATGAAAGTGATGAGGCTGTTTGCTTGAGCAGTCTTGAGTGCCTAAGGAACCAATGTTTTGACTTGGCTAGGAAGCTAAGTGAGAGTCAGCATGAGGAAAGAAACCAGCAACATCATTTTAGTGACTGTCAACAGAACAGACCTGATGATGACATCACAAGAAGGATGTCAGATCGGAACTATTCAGATATGGTTAATCTGATGAAGCTCGAGGAACAGCTTAGTCCTCGCTCTCGAGCTTTCTCTTCTGGTGTAAAGGAAGAAGAATCACATGACAGAGATGATGACACTGGCTCAGTCAAATCTGACCGGTCTGAGGAAGTGTTTGATATGACTAAGGGCAACTTGACTCTGTTAGAAAAAGCCATTGCACTGGAGACAGAGAGGGCAAAGGCGATGAGAGAAAAAATGGCAATGGAAACTGCAAAGAGAGATGCGACAGATCAAATTCCAAGGCATCATGTCGGAGATGAGAAGAAGTCTAAATCCTGTGATGGCCATGTTAAAAAGCCATACTACCCGAAAGGTACAACTTCTGTCTGTTTATAGAAAGTATAGTAATATTCTTTTCAGTGCTATTGATTCAGCTCCTGGTTTTTACAATGAAAGCTCCCAGAAAACTATTGAACGGTATCAGAATGATCAATAACAAAAGAGAGGAGCATTGATTACATGTTAATTACGTTAATATTGTGAGTTAATGGAATACATTTTAATGTAATGTAAGAACTGGTCTATTTTTAAATTCATAATCAGTTTCTTTTGAGTCACACTCTGTACAAAATCCTCCTTTTGCAAATTCTGGCCAGGTTATACGTACTATGAAGACATGCTATACAAAACGTGAAAACAATATATTTACATGGTGAATTTCCACAGGAGTTCTCCTGTTTATCAGTCAGAGGTTTGGCAGAACACAAACCCCAGAAAAATGGCACTAGCAATGCATGCACATTTTTTCTGTGGTACTTTTGCTGGAACATCTAGTTAATCTGTGGGAGAGCCTCATAGAAATTCCGTTTTTAATTTCTCTGATTACAAATATCATTTTAGCAATGTAACTATTTTCTTACAGTGGTCTTATGATAATCATACATTAATATTGTTTTGTGATTTTTGTACATTGTTATTTTCATTCCTACCCCAGTATTTGCTTACAACTTGACGGGTATCTTGTGGTGATACAGTCATAAAATAACTTTTTAAAACGTCATAAGTATAATGTAATTTACCAATGATGTACTAAGTGTGACTGTGTAATAGAGTTGTATGATGCTGGTTGGACTTGATTACTTGATTATTTAATATGTAGAGTCACATAAAATAAGAATCGGTGGGTTTATGGATTATTAGAATTTAAACCAACATGATGAATTTAATTTGGTTTTGGTGCTTCAGGCCTTAGCCTGTCAATAGGTTTGAGCAAGTTTCAGCTTCCTTGGGCTGGTCAATATTTAATGTCCTTCAATTGTTATGGTGATGCTGAAACAACTACTAAGTTATTCAATACAATGAGTAATTTTATGACCATAGTCATTCTGTAGAACTGAAATTCTTCTGTCTCTCCATGACTTTTTTCCCTCTATTTTGTATTTTTATCTTTCCTTTCTTACTGTTTGCTACTTTTTTTTCCACTATGTCTTGCTTATTACTTTTTAAAATATGTATATTGTATCCTGTGCCTCCAAAGATCCCATTTTCCTTTTTGGAGACAAGTACAACTTTGGGCAGTTTCCTCTCAAATGGCTGAAAATCAGCTTCAGAGAATAATTTTCAACCAACCCAAAGCATTGAATCAACGGCTTTTCTGGGAGGATAATTTATGTTGTCCAGGGCTGAGACATTACAATTGAAAAGAACAAAAAGTTTTGCATGTGTATATTATCAGGTAGCCTCTCAACATTTATGGTCCATTAATTGCTCCTGGACAGTATAAAAGGACAGGAAGAATTTGTCTCGTGGAAATGATAAAACAACATTGTGTGATATGCTAAGCCAGATAAATGAAAAGACTAAGTTTAAACAGTTAAAATATGTGACAACACTCGCAAAGGAGTGAAATATGAAACATGTCCAGCTTTCTAGCTTTCTCTTTATATTAACATTTGTATATTGGAAAACAAATGGAAAACCCTAGCAAATGTATAAAAACCCATGAGTATTACAAAGAGGGCTGAAGAAGGGTCTAGACCCGAAACATCAGCCTTCCTGCTCTTCTGATGCTGCTTGGCCTGCTGTGTTCATCCAGCTCTGCACCTTGTTATCTCAAATTCTCCAGAGTCGGCAGTTCCTACTACCTCTGACTATTATAAAACCATTTTTCAGGAGAAATCTGCAGACAAGGAATAATTATGGAAAGTATAGGTAAGTGATACTTAACTTTGTGGAAGTTAGTGAAGGGTGTGTTGTATGGAAACTGTAAAGATAAAATATCCAGAAGACTACTGAATAAGAGAGAACATATCCTGGAATCCACCAAGAATTATAAGAAGAATTCTATGTGATTTGAGGCAAGATTTTCTGAAGGGAGTAAAAGTGAAAATGTTATTGTCTGTTAAAGTATGACTCGTGGGTCTGAGTTTAATGAGTCCTGGTTTAGTCTTATCCATTGTTTTGAGAACTGACGGGAACCCTGAATGTTTTTCTATGGGAGGCCTGATACAATTACTGAGTAATCAGGCACCTATTTGGACAGCTTTGGGGAAACAGTTGCAGTTAAGCCCCTGGTAGGACAGAAATTTTGCCCCTAGGGTTTGTTAGTCAGTCAGAGGTCAGCAACTCGACAGCATCATTGGAAGCAGTGACTACTGCCAGCATGACATTTGGGCCTGTCATATGGTTTGGTCATGGATACCCAAATAAGAAGTCAGGATAGGGATTGGGGGCTTCAGAATGCAGAATAAGGGTGGGGCGGGGTGGTGCATGTGGCCATCATTGGCTGCTCCCCCATCCTGCCTCATTCCTGACGCTAGGCCCCAGGATCGGGCACAGAGTACCCATCAATGAGGAACTTCCCCTGAGATGTGGCTAGCAAATCTGACTGTTTACTGGTGGTCTCCACAGATGAAATCTCCCATCTGTTGCTGGTAGAATACTGGGCCCTTAAAGACTTGTTTTAGTATTGCCTACCTGGAGCTAGCTTGGAGAGAAGGCAGCGAGGGAGCCCAAAAGACAGTGGGTCCCCACATCCGTGTGCACAGTCAAATGGCCCCTACTCCCCTTGATGGTTGGAGGTGGAAGTGGTTAAAGTCCATTCCTGCAATGTGTCAAAACCACCACAGTTTAAGACCTTATTCAAAAAGTGATTATAATTTGCAGGCATTAAGGTAGAATAATAACTAGCTTGTTGGGGAGCCAGCAGCAACTCAGAGGGATCTGAAGAAAACGAGCTGGCTAACACAGCAGCAAGGTGACTGGCAAAGTCAAGTCTGCAGGAGAGCAGAACACATCTGGGTTCACTGAGGAATCTGGAAATGCTGCCAGATGAAATCATGCAGAGGAAGGAGACATTATTTGGAACAGTGATATAGGCCTCATTGCAGTTCAGATGAATTGGAAGAGAGTGAATGCTCACGGCAATAAGTACAGGAAAACGTTTAACAACAGGCCAAACAAGGTAGGACAATTATCACACTAAAATGACACTAAGATTAAGCATATGTTCCATCGATAGAGCCTTGTCACGTACTGTGCTAATGTGCTTGAATTTTTCATCAGTGGCCATAAGACAGCATGGAACATTTTACATCCCTGCCTTCAACTGCAAGTTCTCTTTTACATTCGGCATCATACGCAAAAATCATGCCAAAAGCCTCACACAGATGCTTGCATTAAATAATTCAATTCTGTCATTGCATGCACAGTGGACTGCACTCTAATATTTAGATTTTACTACATGTCACCGTAATCTATCTTGTGCAACCTTTATTTTGAAAGGAGAACACAGTCCACAGTGCCTCACAGTGAGCTGCAAAAGGTGATAAATATCCTTGCATAAATATCCAAGCATAAATATCCTTGCACTCAGCCCCAATCATGAAAAATCTTTAAAGGTGTTGTGTAATGAGACAGTGGTATCAGAAGTGGGAAGTAGATTGGCAAGTGCCAGATGCAGGGTCTTGATGATCTCTAGCTCCTTTCCATCTCATCTTCCCGCTCTCTACTTATCAGAAAACTTTATTGTGAAAGCCTCATATTGCTCATTTTATGAAATGTAACATGTAAAGTCTGCTCCGAAGCATTCATTCCCATTCCTCTTTTCCATCCCCAGATGTGCCAGAAGGAGCAGAACTAGGTTCCTGTAAATTCAGGAATCATATTATATCATAATCATATTATGTCACATTCTCACTTGCATACATACTCCCTGAGGAAAATTTACAAATAATGAAGATAGGGTGCCACTGGATGATACACAGAACAAGAATAGCTAGTGGTTGAATATGAGGGGGAACCTGTTAATGATTGAATATTTGGCCTACATTACCACGTGGTGAGACAGGCTGGAGTCCTATTTATAAAAAAAATTACATTTGCATCAAACCGTCAAACATATTTGTAGGTCCTGACGGCCAGATCAAACAGTATAGTGTTGATGGATTGTGCAGTGAAGTGCACAAAACTGCACAAACAGCACAATGCTGCATGACTGTGAAGCATTACTGTCAATTCTGGATTGGATTGCCACATCTCCAAGACCTTCTGAAGCAGATGCCACCAAATGTGTTTTATCTGGTGATGCTCAGAATGCTGCCTTTAAAAAGAGATATTGCCAGATTGGAGGGGTACTGTTATGATGTTGAAATAATTATCGTTGGGTTTCCGAGCGTCATATGTGGCTTCGCTGATCTCATTGGGACCATTGAATCCATTTTCCCTCAGATTAATGAGAACCCAAAGACAGTGCCAAGAATCAGTGGCATGGCAGGAAAAAGTATGCAGTAGTCTGGACCCTCTGGATGTTGGCATACAAATGAATCCCTAAGTCAGCCTCTTTCATTGCCTCGAGATGCAATAAGTCAGTAGATCACTGAGGAGATGAGGATGTCTCAAGCCCCAGTGAAAATGGCAGCCTTGCCCCTTCTTGGGCACTCAGTCATGGATGACTGAGGAGAAACACGAGAATAGTCATTTTTATATTAGAATGTTACTCTGCCATTTTGATGAGGGAAACCAGAGGCCCCTATTTGCCTAGCAAAGTAACTCCAAAAAAAAAAGTCTTTCTAGCAAAACCTTAAAATTCTGGCCACTCTTGAAATAGTTGTTTGGTGTTCTTCACAGGGATGGCTTCTATCGGAAAAATAAGTTTGCAATGGGTGGAATTCTTAGAATAGCATTGGACAAGAATCCAGAGAATCCAGATTCTACGCACTTGTGCCCATCAACCGTACAAGGATCTCAGGATCTTTGAGCAGAAAGATTTTTTTGAAGGGGGAAACATTTGGAAATTGCATTCATTATGTAGATCAATGGTATTGTAATGGTAATGGGGTGTTGATAACAGAATGTTAGTTGTGGGAAGCAGCACCGTTAAGGCAAAAATGAGTGGCTGCAGATGAGGGAAGATGATAGAATCCATCCAGTGTGGAAGCGGGCCCAGTGAGTCCACATCAACCCTCCAAAAAGTGTCTCACCCTATCCATGTTACCCTACATTTCCCATGGCTGATCCACTTAGCCTTCACATCCCTGGACACTATGGGCAATATAGCATGACCAGTTTGGCTAACCTGCATATCTTTGGAGGAAAATCAGAGCACCTGAAAGAAACCGATGCTGACACAGGGAGAATATGCAAACTCCACATGGACAGTCACCTGAGGTTAGAATTGAACCCAGGTCCCTGGCACTGTGAGGTAACAGTGCTAACTGCTGAGCTACTGTGCCACCCCCTTGTGCTACATAGTTATGAGGCAGGTCCTTCAGTGTTCATCAACATTCTCTTCGATCAGTTACTGTTTCTGCTCCCTCTCCTTGTTGCCTTTGCTTTCTCTAGACCTCTCATGGTGTCTAAATAGGTGTCCTCTTCATAAAACAAAGTTGTACAGCTTGCAATACAGCAGTACAATCCTTGGCTCACCGATTACTATTGTTTAGATAGTGGTGTTACCTGCTGTCCTGTACAAGGATCAACAGACTGAAAGAGATAGATCCCAAGATCCATCCTGTTTACTGGGTCAAGAGGCATTGGCATAGCAGAGTTCCTTAAACTAAAAGAATCAAAGGGAATTGTAGGGAAATGAGATTGACTTGCATTGTTGCTGGTCGTGGGACCATGATGAATTCTACTTCTCTGTAAAATTGTAGTACACTTTTATGTTACTGTCAATGAGTCAGTAGATTAAATTGTTAGTATTAGAAGAGATCCTGTGGCTTCCTCAAAATATGTGTGCACAATGTGTTGGCAAACGTTAGAGACATCCTCATTTATAGTCTGGAATGACCCTAAAGCATAGAAGATCAATCAAACCTTAGCCATTGGCAGAATAAGGCCTGTAGTAGACTTGATATTAGGTCTGCTGACAGTATTTGACATGGTATAGTAGCCACCGCTTTTAGAAGATGAAGCTTCTACAAGCATGGTGATGTCCCCTTTGGCATACCAGTGGGGTCAGTGGTTTGTGCCTCTGGTGCAAACTCACCAACCTTGCATCCCTCAGGTGCTATTGTTTTCTCTTTTCAAGACACAAAGATGGAAAGGAGCTCCTCATTAAAAGAAGCCATCATAGCAGATTTTTATTCTCACTGCCTATGGAAAATAAACCTGTAAAGCAAATCATCAGAACCCATTTGATTTTTAACTCTTTTAAATTTCATAAGACCATAAAATATAGGAGTAGAATTAAGCCATTGGGCCCATTGATTATCTTCCACTATTCAATCATGGCTGATGTCCTTCTCAACCCCAATCTCCTTTCTCCTCCATGTAACCCTTACTCATCAAATTTGTATCCATCCAATGAAAACGTAACCTATTATGTACTGTGTGACATCGTGGTGTGAGTAACTGACAATCTCTCATCAAAGGGAAGAGAGCGATGGACAAAGTAGTTGGAAGCAAGAGAAAACAAAGATCATAAATTCTCTTTCAAATATTTAATGACACCGAAGAACATTTAACATTTACACAAAGCCTGTTGGAACATCAATTAGTGCATGAACTTGGAGTTTACGATGTACCTATACTACATTACTAAAACAAAACTGTATAATATTGCTTCATTTGCATGGAATAATAAGCTGCAGTAGCTGTCAGAAATAAGGCAGGAAATAAGCTAGGCATAAAAATGGCTGAATTTATGATGCTATGAGTGTCTGCCTCATTCGCGCTGCCACCCTTCCACATTTAACATTGAAAATTGAATGCTGGTCAGTTAATTTTTCCATATCAGTGCCCATTGGCATAGTGCCTGATGCTTGAACAATAACACTGTCGTTTCAATAATTGTAGCGCATCTCCAGTAATTCAGGCCATTTAATCAAACGCCCTTGTTTGGACACAGTTGCAAGATGCTTTCAATGTATTTTAAGAGCATTGGCAGGATTTTATGGAGCCCACAAGTGTGGGAAACACGTCTTGTGATGATGACTGTGAAATTTTGCTTTCCCGACCACAGGTTGAGATGCAGTCATTAAGTCAGTTGTGTATCTCTGGTCTGTCAAGCCTCATGCTGTCATGTGGTGGCTTTGTACTACTAATCCATTTGCACGCTAAGAATACACATTAGTGCAAAGTGTTTTAAAATTACCTTCATGATAAAGTCAGCAGTAAATGAGAATCTTGTGGCAGTTGCTTCATGTTTGTTTAAAGGCGGCATGCACCACTTTGGTTGAGGTCAGTGGTTTTCCTATTGAGCTCTGTGGCATGAGAGCGTGGGGAGCAGAAGAATAGAAGCTTACCAGGGCACTCAGGACTGGAAAGGCTGAGTCAGGGTTGATGACGAGAGTGATTGAGGTTTAAGAGATTCTAATTCAAGTGCATGGGGAGTGGAAGAGGGAGCCAGGGGATCGTGAGTGGGCTGCAGTGGTGTGGGATGGGATTTTGGCTATGGAGGATTGAAGTGAGAAGGGACTGGCATGTAGGGTGTTGTGGTGGGGAGTGGAAACTATCAGTCAAAATTAACAAGGGGCCTAAACAGCAGGGTCAGCACTCCCCAAGTGTGGATCCATCTCAGGGAATTTACTGGTTCTGTCCTTACGTGGCTTTGAGTACACCTACAACATTTCAATTAGCCATCCTGAGTATACTTTTGGAAAGATCTTCAGTGCAAAGGAAGGAGACCCATTTGAGCTTGCATATTCAGTGTTGAGCACAATACTGAACACTAACCGGAGTATTCAATAAAGATGAACAAAGCAAAATCAGATTATTTCTTCTGTGATACAGTAAATGCCCCAAAATACCCTGTAACTGTTGATGTGTGCTGGCTATGAATTGTGTCAAAACATCCAGATCTCTGATTCATCGAATAACAATGATGCACAAAAAAAAGTAAACAATATAATGCAAATTATTTATTTGTGAGATTTAAAACCCCTCTGCCACTTTGGCCATGATGCAGAGTTTCCTTGCTTGACCTGGAGACTGTTTTACTGACTTCCCATTTTCAGCTGATGGAGGGTATTTCTGCTGAAAAGTATTCCCTGCAACAGAGTTGAACCTGTTTTCAGTGCACACTGTCAGCACTTTAAATTTTAAATGTATTCGAGTGTAAAACAGGGGAAAAAGCAAGAAAGTGGAAATAGTACACACTTCCAGTTCTGATGCTGGGAATAGTGTGCCACTGTTAAAATAAAACTCTGGCCTTTCTCATAAGGAGCAATTGTCTAGCCTTCGAAGTAATTGTTTATGTCAGACAGACTTAAATTCTTTTGGGAAATTAAGCCAGTTATTGAAGTCCCCGTTTGGTATAGGTTTTCAAAAGGTACTTAACAAAAGTGTAAGCAGAGCATACATGCACGGCCAAGGTTTGTGGGATAGTTAAGAGCTTGGTGCTTTAAAAAATATGTTAGGATTAACTATAGGGTGGTGACAAATGGGAAATGTTTTGCCCAAGGAAAGTTCTGTTGGGTTCTCCTCTGGAATTCTATTGCTCGCATTACTTGAGAATGATCTCAAACAGCAAGTAGAGTTTGATGCCAGACATTGGATGGGTGAACTTCATTCTGACCCCTGACCCCAATCCCAATACCAGGTGGCCTGAAATCTGCTGGCAGACAGGTAGGTCTGGGAATAAGTATCGTTGTATCGGAGATTATGGGAAGTCCACGGTGTTCTTGGGGCTTGAAGGAACATTGCTGCTGTATTTCTGTACTTACCTTTCTAGATCTTTGCCAAATGGGGTGCACAGCTACAAGGTAGAAGAACTTAAAATTATATTGTTTCAGTCAGTCATGAGGCCAGTACCTGGCCTATAACATACTACTTTTATGAGATGCGTTAAATGTGAACAGGATTATTCCGCACTAAGTTATAAATAAGGGCTGAAGAATCCAAGGTCCTGATGCTTTAACTGTGTGTCAACCTTCAGCAGCTCACCTGTTGCTCCAGTAATGAGGTGAATGATTAGGAAGAATGTAACTTGCAGAAGGAGAGTTTGAAATATGCTTGTCCTTCAAGATCCATAACGAAAGCTTTTAAAAAAGCCTTACCTTTTTGGTTGTCTTCTGACCCTGATCCATGTCAGCACTTAATAAAAACCAAAAGAACTGCGGACACTGTAAATCACGAAAAAATACAGAATTTGCTCGAAAAGCTCAGCAGGTCTGCCAGCACCTGTGACGACAAATCAGAGTTAACGTTTCGGGTCTGATGACCCTTCCTCAAAGCTGATGGTAGCTAGGAATATGTCAGTTTATATTCAGAAAATAGGGGTGGGGGTAAGGAGTAAATGATACGTGTGGATAGAGCCCAAAGAGAGAGAAGAACAGTTAAACAGTAAAAAGAGTAGGTAACGATCTGACTAGGAGAGTGAATAGAGTGTTAGTGGAGACTGTTAATGGCTAACAATAGATAGTGTATGATGGCAGACTATGTGATAACAAGAGATAACAAGGTGTAGAGCCGGATAAACACAGCAGGCCAAGCAGCATCATAGGAGCAGAAAATCTTGACGTTTCGGGCCTAGACCCTTC
>JAHRHZ010000111.1:25037297-25057821 GCA_024137785.1 Ginglymostoma cirratum | reverse complement strand
GAAGGGTCTAGGCCCGAAACGTCAAGATTTTCTGCTCCTATGATGCTGCTTGGCCTGCTGTGTTTATCCGGCTCTACACCTTGTTATCTCGGATTCTCCAGCATTTGCAGTTCCCATTATCTCTATGTGATAACAAAGCCTGGTGTGTGGGGAATAGGGCTAGGACATGGAGAGTTTTCAAAATTATTGAGCTCAATATTGAGACCGGAGGGCTGCAGGATCCCCAAGTGAAAAATGAAGTGTTGTCCTTCCAGCTTACGGTCAGCTTCTCTGGAACACTGCAGCAGACCTTAGACAGAGATGTTCGTCAGGGAAGAGGATGGTGTATTAAATTGGCGGGAAACTGAAAGTTCAGGATCATTTTTGTGGGCAGAACATTGATGTTCTGTTATCCAGTCTTCGCTTCGTTTTCTCAATGTAGAGGAGACCACATTGTGAGCAGTGAATGCAGTAGACTAGATTCTGAGAAGTGCAGGTGAAGTGCTGCTTCACCTGGAAGATATGTTTGGGCTCTTGGATACTGAGGAGGGAGAAGGTAAATGGGCAGGTGTTATACCTTGTGGTTGCAGGGGAAGGTGCCGTGGAGCTGTGGGAGTGTGCTGGGAGTGAAGGAAGAGTGGACCAGGGTGTCCCAAAGAGAATGGTCCTTGCAGTAGGTGCACAACGGAGGGGAATATGTGTCTGGTGGTAGCATCTCGCTGGAGGTGGTGGAAATGGCAACTGAAGATCTTCTGGATGTGAATGTTGATGGAGTGGTAGATAAGGAAAAGGAGAACCTCAGCACTTGGTTGCTGTGTCTCAGAACACAGCGACTCCTTCAGGCATCCCAGTTACAGTTACAGTCATATCTCAATGGTGCTACCAGAGTAGATGAAAATCTGAACCTGTTCAATCCTGGTCATTCTAGGTCAGGCCAATTAATTAAGCAATTTTAATGACACTTATGCCTATAGAACAGATCAAGGATAATCATGACATAGCATTTTAAAATAAGGTGATTTAAGTAAACCAGGAACCTGTGTTCAATTCCACCCTTGGGTGACTGTCTATGTAGAGTTTGCACATTCTCCCCGTGTCTGCATGTGTTTTCTCCAGATGCTCCGGTTTCCTCCCACAGCACAAAGATGTGCAAGTTAGGTGGCTTGGCCATGTTAAATTGCTCATAGTGTCCGGGGATGTGAAGGATAGGTGGATTCACCATGGGAAATGCAGGGTTACAGGGATGGGGTTCATCTGGGTGGGATGCACATTGAAGGGTCATCGTGGACTTGATGGGCTGAATGGCCTGCTTTCACAATGTATGGATTCTATGAAATGAATGCAACATGAGAGGACACAATCACAAAATTCACAAGACTTGATAAGCATCTGCCCGTTGCACCCCAAGCCAGTGGACATTTTGCATATGATGGGTTGATTCAGGATCAATCAATTCCTTTTTAAAGGGATTGGGTGAGTGACATTTATTTGGGGGTTTTAATGTGACAACAGTATTTGAAGTATTCTGTAATACACCATTTAAGTCTCAGCCAGTAATAGCAGAAGAAATGAACTGACCATTTATTTCATTTCTGCTTGTTTGACCATTCTGTATTTAAAATAATTGTTCCATTCCCTTGTAAAACAACAATGAATGTAGAAATTTACTCCTATTCCATTTTTGTGTCCAAGTCTCAATTTCCATGGCATACAATACTCAGTTTACCCTAGTCTTTGAACTTACTCAGCAACTAAGCATGCCCTGTCTTCTTGGGCTGAAAATTCCAAAGATGTCTTATATGTCAGAAAGTGAAGACTTTGTACTATGCCTCTTCCCCTACCGTTGCCCTAAGGCAAGCAATCTGTGGGAGAGGTGTAATATCTGACTGAAAATCTCTGTGAGGTGGGGGAGAAGTCATTAAAAAATCTCTGAAGCAACGTCACTTGACTGAAGCTAGTTCAGGAGACTAAAATGACCCTGTCTTTTATTACAGCCTGCCTATCTCTTCTGAGATAGAAACAGATCTGGCTTTATCCTGAAGGTATACAGTGGCCAGCTTTCACTACCCAAGCTGAGAGCCAATTTCACACCTCCACAATTCAACAAGAAAAGAACAGCAAGCCAACCGTGATACACCTTAACCTAATTGTGTCCTTTTGTGACTTGTAAGAGTCGCCCCGCATTCCCATATAACCTATCCATTTGAAGAAGATGACTGTGATTTGAAATTAATTCACTGTTTGGGACATATAAAGATATTCTGCAAACATTCACAGAGTCAGCGAGCTGTACAGCATGGAAACAGACTCTTCATTTCAACTCGTCCATGCTGACGAGATACCCTAAATCAATCGAGTCCCATTTGCTGCCATTTGGCCCATAGCCCTCCTATTCATACGCCCATGCAGATGCCTTTTAAATGTTGTAATTGTACCAGCCGCCACCACTTCTTCTGGCAGCTCATTCTACACATTCTATGCATGAAAATATTGCCCCTCAGATTGCTATCAAATCTTTCCCATCTCACCTTAAAATTATACCCTCTAGTTTTGGAGTCCCATAACCTAGAGAAAAGACATTGGCTATTCATCCTTCATGCCCCTCCTGATTTTTTAGACCTCTATAAGGTCACCCTTCAGCGTCTGAAGTCCAGGGATAAAACCCCAGCCTATCAGCCTCTTTCTATAGCTCAAACCCTCCAATCCTGGCAACATCCTTGTAAATCTTTTCTGAACCCTTTCAAGTTTCACAACACCCTTCCTATAGCAGGGAGACCAGAATTGCACATAGTATGCCCAAAGTGGCCTAAACCAATGTCCTATACAGCCGCAACATGACATCCCAACTCCTACACTCAAAGCACTGACCGATAAAAACAAGCATACTAAATGCCATCTTCACTATCCTGTCTATCTGTGACTCCACTTTCAAGGAACTATGAACCTGCACTCCAAGACCTCTTTGTTCAGCAGTACTCCACAGGACCTTACTATTAAGTGTATAAGTTCTGCCCTGATTTGTCTTTCTAAAATGCCATTCATCTAAATTAATGTCCATCTGCCCTCCAGTCTGAAAAATAACCCTTCACACCACCCTCTATCTCCTACCTTTGAGCCAGTTCTATATCCAGATGGCTGGTTCTCCTTGTATTCCACGTGATCTAACCTCGCTAACCAGTCTACCATGTGAAACCTTGTCAAATGCCTTACTGAAATCCATATAGATTCATACAAACAAGGAGCAGAAGTAATCCATTAGCTCCTTGACCCTGCTCAACCATTCAGTAAGATCATGACCAATCTGATTGTAATCACAAATCCACATTTCCACCTACTCTTATAACATTTCACCCCACCCCACCCAAACCTACAATCCTTTTGCTTAACAAGGATCTATGCAACTCTTCCTTAAAAACATCCAACGAAACCATTTCCACCACATTTTCAGGAAGAGAGTTCCAAAGATCACAATCCTCTGAGAGTAAAAGAAAATTACCTCATCTCCATTTTAAATCGGCTTTTTAAACAGCAGTTCCTAGTTCCAGATTCTCCCTTAAGAGGAACCATCCCTTCCATCCTGTGATAGATATGATAAGGCATTATAAACGCTGCCTTTCTGTAAGACGTCAGGAAGTCTTTTTTTAGGGATACATGCTGAATGGGCACAATATTCCTAATGTGCCCATTTAAATTTAGGTTTAGACCTCTTTGACATTTACTGATGAGCTGTTTGCTCCAAATAAGAGACTCACTGCCCCCTGCCAATGTGTCTGATGACATTCTTTTGACCAGCAAACTCTGTAGGTTGTTAACAAGGTGTGGAGCTGGATGAACACAGCAGGCCAAGCAGCATCATAGGAGCAGGAAAGCTTGACTTTTCGGGCCTAGACCCTTCATCAGAAAATCTTTTTCATCATTTTCTGATGAAGGGTCTAGGCCTGAAACGTCAAGCTTTCCTGGTCCTATGATGCTGCTTGGCCTGCTGTGTTCATCCAGCTCCACACCTTGTTATCTCGGATTGTCCAGTATCTGCAATTCCTATTATCTCTGTAGATTGTTGTTGTAGGTTTGAGATAAGAACAAGCCAGCAGCAGGCTCTCACTCCCGCAGAAACTTTAAAAGGAAACAATCTGTAGAGAGTGTTATCTGTATTCAGGCCTCTCAATTCCTGTGTCTTAGCAACGTGATACACACTGTGGCCATTGTGCATTAGTGACAGAGGGAAAGGGTGTTTGTGGATGTGGTGCCAGTCAAGTGGGCTGCTGTGTCCTTGAGAATGTCAAGTTTCTTGAATGTTGCTGGAGTTGCACTCATTCAGGAAAATACAGTGTATTCCATCACACCCCTGATTTCTGTCTTGTAGATGGCGGACAGAATATGGGTTGGCAGGGGTTGGATTACTCATTATAGGACTCCTAGCCTCTGAACTGCCCTCATAGACATAGAACTAATATGGCTGGTCCCATTCAATTTCTGGTCAATGGTAACCCCCAGAATATTGATATTAGGTGTTTCAGAGATGGTGATGCCATTGAATATTAAGGGATAATTGCTAGTTTCTTTCTTGCTGGAGATGATCATTGCCTGGTACTTGTGTGGCACAAATGTTATTTGCTACTGTCAGCCCAAAGCTGGATATTATCAGGTCTTACTGCACTTGACATGTACTGTTTCAATATTCGATGAGGCGTAAATGGTGCTAAACATTGTGCAATCATCAGCAAACATCCCTACTTCTGACTTTATGATGGAGGGAAGGTCATTGACACTCCTCTGAGGAACTCCTGCTGAGATGTCCTGGAATTGAGATGACTAACCTCCAACAACCGCAACCATCTTTCTTTGTGCCAGGTATGACTCCAACCAGTGGAGACGTTTCCCACTGATTCCCATTGAGCTCAGTTTTGCTTGGCATCTTGATTCCACACTCGGTCAGATGTGGCCTTGATATCAAAGACAGTCATTCTCACCTCACCTCTGGAATTTAGCTGTTTTTTCCACGTTTGATCTAAGGCTCTACTGAGTTCAGGAGCTAAATGGACCTGGTGAAACCCAAACTGAGTGTAAGTCAGCAGGTTGTTGCTAGGTAGTTCGGTTGACATCCTCCATCACATTACTGATGAAATACCATATTACCATGTGTTTAAAATATTCTTCCACTGATGTTGCCAATAAGTGGCTCAGCTCTAATTCTAAGATTGCTGTGCCATGCCCATGCCGTCCAGGAGAGGAACTAGTTTTACCAAAACTGCTGACTTCCACATATATATAATGTTGCCTCCCAACACATCTCAACTGCTGCTGATATGATCATCCATGATTTTACATTCATCACATATTGATGCAACAGTGCTCTCCTGGCTGACCTTGCATTGTTTGCCCTCCAGAACATTGAACTTATCCAAAATGCTACAGGTTATATCCTAACTCGTACCAAGTTCCATTCGCTCATCACCCCTGTACCCACGTGGGTTCCCAGTACAGCCATGCCTCCAATTTAACACTTCCATTTTAAAATTCTCATCTTTGTTCTTAAGTTGTTCCATTGCCTCATTACTCCTTAACCTCTTTCAGCCCTCTTAGCCCCCCACCCACCCCCAAACATCTGTGCTGTTCCAATTATGAAGTATTATTTGCTCCACATTGCTTGGGCTCTAGGCTTTGGAAATCTCTCTATAAAACTCTCCGCCTACCTTCCTTTGAAATGCATCTTAAAACTTATTCCTTTAACCTAATATTTGGTCACCTCTATTAATACCTTCTCATGTGGCTCGGTGTCAGAATGTACTTGCTAATACTGCTGTGACACGCTGTAGGATGTTTTAGAATGCTACACAGATGCAAGTTGTTGCTGTGGTTTCTTACTTCCCACCTTACAGAATCCCTTCAACATTTTAAACCCTTAATCAGGTCAACTGAAAAGCCTCATAAGTTGCAGGAATGCATGCTATATTTGTACAACCTGCTTTTGTAATTTAACCTTTCATTATTCTGTACACCTTCAATGGCTGTTATTTGTTTGCAGAGACTCTGTGCACAGGACACAATGTAACACTGCAAGCGAGAAGATGTGAGACTTGTCTGATCTGTGCATGTTTCACTCATTCATACTCGTCAGTTGTAATCTGGTGTCCTACAATAGGCTTGGAATCCTTGGCTTGTTTCTCTAAACAACTTATGGTGTTTTTTGGCTGGATGTCAATTTAAATGTCTATCTAAAAGTTTATGCAGTTTGCCAGCTTGCTGGACAAGAATCCCAAAGTCTTTCAAATACTGGTCATCCATTTCCTATTTGAGAGACAGGCAGTTGAACGTCTTCCTCATTTCTTTCTGCTTATGCATCTCTCAGTAATTTGTTTACCTCCAAGTTTACTTTGTTTAGGTTACATAACTTAAAGCACTGGAAAATGTTTTGGATTCAGGCAAGGAAAGGTGCCATTTTGGGTAAAAATGTTGGGAATTATAATTTTTGCTTTGATTTTGTTTCAGTTTTTCGACGCAAACCTAAAGATGTCATTCATGGAAAATGGACTGGTAGCATTATCCTTTTGCAGAATCTGACTTAATCTCTTAGCACAATTTTGTTTTTGTCAGCAGATGTGATTCCCTTTTCTCATATTCATACCCAAAATAAAAATAATTTCAAAATCATAAAATCCCTACAGTGTGGAAACAGGCCCTTCAGCTCAACAAGTCCATACCAACCCTCAAAGCATCCCACCCAGACCCATCCACCTAATCTACACATCCCTGGACACTACAGGCAATTTAACATGGCCAATCCACCTAACCTGCACATCACTGTGGGAGGAAACCAGAGCACCCAGAGGAAACCCACACAGACACAGGGAGAATGTGCAAACTGCCCACAGACAGTCGCCTGAGGGTGGAATCGAACCTGGGTACCTGGTGCTTTGAGGCAGCAGGGCTAACCACTGAGCCACCGTAGATTTTAAATTCTACACCATTGGTCATTAATAATGCAATGGCTTAAGCAGCAGCCGTAAAAGGGATTATCACACACTACTTCAAGAAGTGCAAAGTGTTTGTCTTACACTAGTTCTGAAGCGAAGAGGAGCAGCATTGCCAGGTCCTCTGTCTGGTCCCTCCATTCAAGGAATCACTTCACCCCCTGGTTCCCATTTCTCATCTTCCTTGACAGACAAGTTAACATGGAAACCCATTCAAAGTTCAAAGCTCATAACTTGCAGGCAGCAAGCTGACAGGACCCAACCACCTTTTCGTTCACTGTCATAGACTGGTGGAAGTGGATAGTGACCAGTTCTGCATCCATCCTGACTAACCTTAGCATTGACTTAAAGGGGAGAGCTGTCTGTCAAGTGCCATCCTTACTGCCCCACCCACAGTGAAATTTCAGCAATTAACTGCTGGAAATGGACTGGTATTGCAGTATGCATTTGTTTAACTTTGCCGAGCTTGTTAACTGATTTCTAATTTTAAAAAAAAAGTTCTCTCATTTTCACAGAGTCTTCGAGGCCTGAAAAGAAGGAAAGCAAGTGTCCCACGCCAGGATGTGATGGAACTGGACATGTCACAGGCCTTTACCCTCATCATCGCAGCTTGTCAGGCTGTCCTCACAAAGACAGGGTTCCCCCAGAAAGTAAGTGAAAAAGAAGTTCAAAGTGAAAGGTAAACATATTTATAATTACTATCATATTAATCTGCCATGGCCCCTGAAAGAACATCACTTTGTATCAGTTTTGGTGCTTTCCCAATGTCTCTAACTATCGCCCAAATGGCGCATATAGTTTTAGATTTTTATTTGCTGACAAATTACAGAAACCAAAATAGAGGAAATTTACTCAACAGGAATTTTGAACCCTGAACGGTAATCCTTTTCCAGTGAACCCACTTTATGCTCTACCAAGTGACTTAGAGGATCAATGTAAAACAGGGTGCTGCTTCCCTATAAGACCATTGTCACTTTCAATGTATTATGACTTGCCATTATCAAATTCATAAATATTACTCAGCCAGCTGTCCAGTCACTATTGATTTTATGCCTGTGCCGAAGTTCAAAGTTCTTCCCTCAAAGTCATGTTTGTGTCTCCTCCAAGTAGGATAACCTTAATTCCATTTTTCAATCAGGAACCAGTTGGGAACAGTTTGGTCCCTTCTGTTTCAGATGGTTGATCTCTTGCCTTTGGTTTCTGTAATGTGAATGGGACCCCAGCAGTTATTTCAACTAATTTGTGGATGGAGCTGGTTCATGTGGAAAAGTTCACAAGAACTTTAGGGAAGAACTTTAGGGAAGAAATTTAGTGGATTATTTCTCTGCTAGCCTGTAAGTGCCATCTCACTTAACACTCTGTCTTTCACGACAATCATACCCACACCCTGCATTCCAGTGTAGGAGTGTGGTGTAGGAACTATTTTGTTCCCGTGGGGCTGAGGGGCTATCATAGGGTTTCAGTTAAGGACACACTCACTAGCAGTTTGGCGATCAGAACATGCTTCCAAAATAACTTGGACCTCCTGCAAGTAGGAATAGGCAGATGGCCAATGTTGCTTTCTTGTAGGCTATCACAAATATTTAAATCCACTCCACTGTCTAATTCTGATGGCAAAATTCGGACACTCAGAAGCATGATCAGGTATCCCACTGACTCAACATCTCTTCCTGACTGTAATTTGTAGATAAGCACAGACACAAACAGACAATCTATACTCCATGATGTAGCTTACCAGAGTGTAAAGACAATCATGACATTAATGCAGCAATGAAATGTTGAGCTTAACGTTGAATGAGGCAGTATGAGGATCTGAAATCTTGTCAAGAGAAAACTTGTAGATGGCATTGCATGCAGTTAGAAAAGTGTGAACGGCCTTGCTCCCGATAGGGTGTTTAATGTGAACGAGACTTTTTGAAAAGGAATTGTAATGATCCATCAATAATTTTGCCTTTTCTAAGATTGAACAATGCTCAAAAGCACATTTTCTTTTCTGAACAAGCGTAAGAAATTTCTTTAAAACGATGGCTTCATAGGTCAGTACAGGCCAATTATTTTCTGTGATTGCACATAAGTTGAAGTCTGCAAAGGCTTACCTATCTTGAAGAAGTATTGAGACAAATGCCCTTCATTCTGCTAAGAAATTGTACTGGACTGTGAGTATGACTTTCTTGAAATATTGGTTGAATATCCAATTTTTCATTAGGTGGATTTGAAGATTGTGTGTAAATTTAAAATGGAATTGCCAATGTTTAACTCCCTTTGATTGAAGAAAAAGCAAATTTCATTCAGGGATGGAGTATTGAATATTAACTTCTATCAGATTAGTTATTGTATGTAAGTACATTGACAATCATGAATAACCATTGCTGTATGATATTGTAATCATTACTATGATGTAATCTAGAATTGATTCTTATAATAAACATTCTGAAGCAATCATTGAAAGATTGTAGTCTCACACTTAATTCCTCAATAACACACAGATATTAATGTCCTTGAATTCTTAAGTTAGGATTCTGTCTGCTGATATTGGCTAACTTTTGGCACAATGGCTCATTGGTGAGCATCCTTAAGAGTGGAACCCCAGGTTCGAATCCACCCTTGTGTTACTGTCTGTGTGGAGTTTGCACATTCTCCCTGTGTCTCCACTGGGTGCTCCGTTTTCCTCCCACAGCCCAAAGATGTGAAAGTCAGGTGGATTGGCCATGCTAAATTGCCAATTGTTTTCATGGATATGCAGGCTGGGTGAGTTAGTCATTGGAAATGCACGGTTACAGGGATAGGCTAAGGAGGTTGGTCTGGATGAGCTGCTCTTCAGAGGGTCAGTATGGACTCCATGGGCTGAATGGCCTGCTTCCACACTAGGGATTCTATGACTCTAAGTTATTTCTGCTATAATATACCTGTAGATTATATATCCCATCCTGAGATAATGTTACTGTCTGGAAAATCTTACAGAAGGGGACATTTCACTGTAGGATCTGTCTATAGCTAGTAATTCTGGATAAATCCCTTTAATTATTGAAATATTGAAGTTTTAGTCTGTCTCTAAGTTGGCCGGATAGGTTGTCATTGCAAGGGGATAAAGATAGTAGAAGCATTAACATGAACACTAATGTAGCAGTGTTACTACTAAAAGTTGACAAATGAAAAAAAAACTAAAAATTAACAATGGTGTAATGGTATCATCACTAGACTATTAATCCAGAGACCCAACTAATGTTCTGGGGTCCTAGGTTTGAATCGCACTTTGGAAGATGATGGAATTTGAAATCAATAATAATCTGGAAATAAAGGTCTAATGATGACCATGAAACCATTGCCGATTGTCAGGAAAAACCCATCTGATTCACTAAAGTCCTTTAGGGAAGGAAATCTGCCATCCTTATCTTGTCTGGCCAGACCCACAGCAATGTGGTTGACTCTTAACTGCGCTCTAGGTCATTAGGGCTAGGCAATAAATCATGCTGTAGCTAGTGACACCCACATTTATGAATGAATAAAAAAGAAAATAACAGAGCTTTATAAAATTAAAAAGAGCTACAAATAAAATGGAACAAAGACTAAAAGTGGAAAACAGAGGATGAGGTGATAAAATCCAACACCCTGTGATTAGGGAGTCAGTGATGTTATTGCCAAGTGGCACTATAGCTAGCAATAGTTTTAGCTGTTTAATAGAGCTATTTGATTAAAAAATGTTTTTAACATTGGCTGAAAATTTCCTCAGAGCTGCTCCTGTTCTATTGCCTTCATTGCATCTGAAACCTTAGTTGTGAGTAAAAGCATGGAACCTGCTGTGTTGTCAGGGGAATTTTGCCGGTGAGATGGAAACAGCTCTCAAGAAATGACAGAGAATAGCAATAAGGTTACTGAAGTCTACCTTTCGAATTTTGGGGGAAGTTTTCCATATTAGCTTGGTGTGATTTCCTCATATAAACAAGAATTTGCAGCACTGAAGATATTTTCTCGCTTTGTCTAGATTCTCTTATAGCAACAATATTTTTTGAAGCTGTTTGGCAATATTATTTATTCCTACAGGAGAAGTGTACATTAATTTTTGCGAAAGGGCAGAAACAATTGGAGGTGTAAGAATATAGGAGGAGGGAAACAACTCAAATCCTATTTTTAGATAACAGTCTATACAAGCCAAGAATGAATGGTTATTATTGGAGGAACAGCGATGAGGACTTGAGGCTAAAAAGAGAGATAATAACCATTACATCAAATGCTGGCTCCAGATCTGGAAGTTCCCTTAGTAACTATGGTGCCATGGTCACAGTAATTGCAGCAAGTAGAAGCTGTTGGCCAAGTGCCTTTGAGATAGCATAGCAATAATCTGTCAGGTTTCCACTCTTAAAGTAGTTATAGCTACTTAACAGTGGGCTTACCTGTCAGAGAGTAATGGGAAGAGACAAGATGTTGGCAAGGGCCTCATTAAAAGGCATTTGAATGCAGAAAATTGCCCTTCTGACAATGACCCCAGTTCGTCTTATGTTCTAGAAAGTTTTATTTTGCTATTCTCAATTAACTGCTGCTACATTTTAAACATGCATTTATTCATATTGAACAACTGCATGGAATTATGCCCAACTGTTCTCTGGAATACAGAATGAAACAAGTTGAGCTATATATAAAGTGCTCCATTTATACGATGGATACACAGAAAGAGACTGTACCTCTAGACCTCTTTGCATATGTATATTTCATTATATGCAAACATAGAATTAGAGACAGAAGTAGGCCATTCAGCCTCTTGAGCCTAATCTACCATTCAATAGGATCACTCTGAACTGTTTGTGCTTTGAACTCCACATTCCCATTGACTCCCAGTAGCTTTTTGAATCCTTTGCTGAACTTTTTGAATCCTCCACCTTCAATAATCCTACCTCCACCACTTTTTGAGACAGTGTTTTCCACAGTCACTCAACCCTCTGAAAGAAAAAAAAAGCTCCTCCTCTGTGTCCTGAAAAAGCAGCACCTAATTTGAAAACAGTGCCCTCTAGTACTGCACTGACCCAAAGAAGAAAAGTCCTTCCCATTTCCGCCTCAAGATGACTCAAGTCTGAACTGCCTCCAATGCATTTACATCTTTCCTTAAATAAGGAGATCAAAATTGCCCATGGTGTTTGAGATATGGTTCTCACTAGCACCGTGTAAAACTGAGCATGACATCCTTATTTTTATGTTCAGTTCCTTTTGTTACGAAGGAGATCATTTCATTAGCCTTTTTATATTTTGTTGTACCCACCTGTTAGGACCCTAGCATGAGAACATGTGGATCTGTCTGTGCCCCTTCTGCAGTCGTTCTCTGTTTAAGTAATACACTGCTACACTGGACATTCTTCCTGCAAAAGGGAACTGTTTCACATTTTCCCACATTGCACTCCATCTGCTAATGTTGGTTAATTTGCAGCACAGTGGCTCAGTAGTTAGCACTGCTGCCTCACAGCGCCAGGGACCCGGGATTGATTCCACCCTTGGGTGACTGTGTGGAGTTTGCAGAATCTCCCCCTGTCTGTGTGGGTTTTCTCCCACAATCCAAAGATGTGCAGGTAAGGTGGATTGGCCATGCTAAGTTGCTTATAGTGTCCAGGGATGTGCAGGCTAGGTGGATTAGCCAGGGGAAATGCAGAATTACAGGGTAGGGTAGGGCGGTAAGTCTAGGTGGGATGTTGTTCGGAGGGTTAATGTAGACACAATGGACCAAATGGCACGCTTCCACATGATAGGATCTCTATGATTCTATAATTCATCTATGGAAAAGTGTGATTTAAGGACAAAAAAGAAGCTTACCAGCTGCAAAGCAAGAAAATACCAAAATCGCAACACTGTTAAAAACCTACCCGAGAGTGAAGCAAATGGGGTAAAATTTGACAAGAAAAAATGTTAATGGCCGAATTTTGAAACAAGAACTTATCTTGTAAACTAGAAAATCTAATAGAACTGAAAAATATAAAGGGCATTGATTTGAGGAAGTGGAGTGAGGAACTGCAAAATGTTGTTAAAGAAATTAGTTATGACAGTAGACAAGCTCAAGTGACAATGTGTTAGGCAAGAAAAATGTAGATATAATTAGAAAAGAAAAAATAATGAGCTGTAAGCAGGAAGAAATCTGTAAGAGATGGATCTCAACTTACTCAATGATAAAAGTTTTCAGAATTACATAGCCTCAGTTTCACGAGATCACAAGTCAGTTGTCTTGGTTCATAACATAAAGTGTGAGACTATCACTATATCATCCATCCTGCACAAGTGGCACCAAAACAGCATACTACTTACTAAATATCTGCACTTACAGCTCAGTCATTTATCCAATACGGTCACACTTCTCATTCAACAAATGGAATTCATTATAGTACAATATTTAGTAGTACATCTGGAACACAATGTCTGCTTACGAAAGAAATGTCTGCCAGAATGCTGTAAAGCTAGGGCAAGTTTATCTTTGTCGTTAACATAGTGCTGTCATTGTGATTACTGGTAGAAACATATTCTCGCACTAAATGTAATTTCAGAAGAATGGAGCCTAATGAATGTAAAATCAAGTTGAAACACTTGTTTGAGTTTGATCGCCTTGTGACATGTGTGATTTTGTACACATTGTCCAACTGACATTTATGATAGTGGATTGCTTGCTCTTAGGACCCATTTAGAGATCATGACAAAACAAAATAATTTTTCTTAGTCTTGTTCAGTATTGAATTCAAAGAAAAACACGACTACCGATCAACATAGTGGGGGAACTCACTTGGATGAGTTATTTAATGTTGACTGTTCGGAAGAACCTTAGTGGATTGAATTTCCTTCTCTGGATAAGGAGACAAGTTCAAATCCAGTACCAGTGCTTGAAATCATAATCTGAACTGATATTTTTGTACAATAATGGAATTTTGCTGCATAATCAATGAAAACGTCCTTTAATTGAGGTGTTGAACTGATATTAATTACTGCTCTTTTTAAGATCAGGGTTACCTACTTAGATCAGTAGGAGATGCGAGATTCTGGTTAGTGGGCTCATGAAATCTAGACAGCTCTGTTTGTACTTATAGGTGCTGTTTTATCATTCGTCTTGGAGTTCTGTGCACTTGGATAAGAGTTGCCTAAAGAAATTTTGGATCATTGCTGGGTCTATTCTAAATCAGAACATTAAGGAGTCAATTTGAAGTTCTTTCAGCCATCAAAAATGTGCCTGTAGGGGTTCAAAATTTGCTAGTCATAATTTTAAATACATTCTCTCCCAGCGGCCTCTCCATAGCACTTCAGATCCGATTTTGTTTGGAGCCAAATTCTGATGTGCGAGGCTATATTAAAATCACATAAATATTGATTTGGCCTCAACTACAGCACGGGGTCCATATCTTGGACGCCATACTTTCAGAAGGATGTGAAGGCATTAGAAAGGACCAGAAAAGATTTGTGAGAACAGTTGCAGTGATGGGGAACTTGGTTATATAGAAAACTCAGAGATGTCGGAACTGTTCTTCTCGCATAAGAGAGTGTTGAGAGATCTTTTTGGTAGTATTAATTGACCCCACCCCCACTACACTACAAAAAGGAAAAATTATCAGGACCATGGGGAAAAGGCAAGAAAGTGGTACTACCTGAACTGCTCATTGAGAAAGACAGTAAGGACATGATTGGCTGAATGGCTTCTTTCTGTGCTGCAACCATTCTGTAATTTTGTGACGTGAGGTGGTCTGGACTAAGAGCTGAAAAATGGGATTAGGCCAGTTAGTGTTTTCTTTTGCAGGTACAGACTTAATGGGCTGATTGGTCTTCTTCTGTGATGTACAATTTTCTGTATTGCCACTGATCGATGAACTCAACAATCATAACAATGACAAAATCTACGTTTAATAAAATTGGCTGAGACCTGAGAAACAGACATTGCATGTTCCACAGAGAGAGTTAACTATAAGTACAGTCTGATAATGAGGTGGGAAAAGTCTATTGAATTGTCCAAAAAAGTCAGCATGATTAATATGTTATAAGAGGTGCCGTTACTAATTGACTTGCGCAGAATGGTGAAATGATTAGAAACCACTTGACCAAGATAAGAATTTGTTCACAATGTGCATGTATATCATGGCTGGAGGGGAATGTATCTGTCGAGGTACCACCAACCATACCTGCCTGGGGGAGGCAGTGGCAAAGTGGTAACGTCACAGGATTAATAATCCAGTGGCCTAAAATAATGCTCTGGGGAACAGGGTTAAATACATCATGACCCCTGGTGGAATTTAAAATCAAGTCATAAATCTGCGATTTAATATAGTGGCCATGAAATTATTGTTGATTGTCATCAAAACCTATCTGGTACATTAATGGCCTGAGAGAAGGACTTCTCACTTAACTGTGACTCTAGATCCTTGTGATTGATTCTTAAATGCCCTCTGAAATGAGCCAACAAGCCACCCATGTGTGTCAAACTGCTACAGAGTCTACAAGAAGAAATTAAACTGGATGGACTACCTGACATCAACCAAGGCTCTGGAAATGATAGCAGCACAAACAGCCCTGTCTACCCTACGCAGTCCTCCTTACTAACACCTGAGGCTCGGGACAAAGTTGGGAGAGCTGTGCTGTAGAATTGTCAAACATTAAATTCATGGAATCACAGCTTGCACGTGATGCCCCAGAAACCACCATCGCCATCACTATCCCTGTCCCACTGGCAGGACAGTTACAGTCAAGAGAAAATTGCTCTGGGAGACATCACTAACGAATCTGGACCCCGTGAACTCACATGAGATCAGGTCAAACATGAACAAGGGACCTTCCTACTGATTACTACCCCCCGTACCTACCCCCTCAGCTGACGAATCAGTTCTCCTCCTTGCTGACCAATAATTGGAAAAGGTACGAGGATGGCAGTGGCATGTAATATACTTTGTGTGGGAAACTTCAAAATCAGTGACCTAAAGTTGCTCTGTAGCACCATCAGTGACTGAGCTGGCCAAGTCCTGAATGACGGAACATTTAGTTCTGTGGCAGGTGCTTAAGGAACCAACAGAAGGGAAAATCATACTTGACCTCGACCTTACTAATTTACCTGTCACAGATGCATCTGTCCGTGACGGTATTGGCAGGAGTGACTACCACACATTCTTTATGGAGATTAAGTCCCATCTTCACATAGAGAATACCTTCCATTGAGTTATGTGGCACCACCACAGTACTCATTGGGATAGACTTTGAAACAATCTAGTAGCTCAGACTGAGAATCCATGAGGCAGTGTGCACAATCAGCAATCTGTAACATCATGAGCCATCATATTCCTCCCCATACCCACGTTACCATCAAGCCAAAGGAGCAACCATCATTTACTTCGTAATGTAGGAGGGTGTGCCAGGAGCAGCATTAGGCATTGCTAATAAAAAAGAAAGATCAAATCGGTAAAGCTATAACACAGGACTTTTTGCAAGACAAGCAGAATAAGTAACGTTCAATAGACAGTCTGAAGCAACCTCACAACCAATGGATTAAATATAAGCTTTTCAGCCCTATCATAAAAGGTGATAGACAACTAAACAACCCACAGGAGGAAGTTCCACATGTATCTCCACCCTCAATAAAGTACTGAGCAGAAGATTCATTTTGGCCCCTTCCTGAGACCCTCCAGATGCAAGTCTTCAACAAATTTAATTCACTTCACGTGATGTCATGGAATAGCTAAAGATACTGCATGGTGCACTGGCTACAGGTCCTGACAACATTCTAAGAGTTGTAATGAAGACTGTGTCCGAAAATCAGCCATGCACTTTAATCAAGCTACTCCACGTCAGCTGCCCCAGTAGCACCCACCCAGAAATATAGAAAACTGTCCAGGTATTTCACAAGGCAGACAAATTTAATCTGGCCAATTATCGCCCTATCAGTCTATTCTTGACCATCAGCAAACCGATGGAAGGGGTCATTAACATTGCTACCAAGTCGTATTTACTTTACCACAGCCACTCAGCTCCTGACTTCTTTACAACTTTGGTTTAAGTATGGACAAAAGAGCTGAAGTCCAGAGATGAAATGAGAGTGGCTGCTTTTGACATCAGAGTTGACCAGGTGTGCAATGAAGGAACCTTAATAACATCACAGTTGATGAAAAGAAGGGGGAACCTCACCTTTCGTTAGTCACACTTAACATAAAAGTAAATGGGTGAGGTTATTGGATGCCAATCTCTGCATGAGTTCGCCAGGGTAGAGTTATAGGCCTAACCTTCAGCTAATTTGCCGATACCTTCCCTCTGTAATAAAGTCAAAAGTAAATATGGTCATAGAATCCCTACAGTGTGCAAACAGGCCCTTTGGCCCAAAAAGTCCACACCAACTCTCAGAGCATCCCATCCAGACCCATTTGTCTATAACTGACCTAATCTACACATCCCTGAAAACTATGGGCAACTTAGCATGGCCAATCCACTTAGCCTGCACATTGTTGGACTGGTGGAGGAAACCAGAGCACCTGGCAGAAACCCACACAAACATGGTGAGAATGTGCAAACTCCATACAGACAATCACCTGAGGGTGGAATTGAACCCAGGTCGCTGGTGCTGTGAGGTAGCAGTGCTAGCCACTGAGCCACTGTGCCACCCTGTTGTACATACACTGATGGTTGCATGACGTTTAACACCATTTGTGACTCTTCAAATATTAAAGCAAATTGTGTGCATTTTACATTAAGACATGGACAATGTCCTGGCTTAGGTTGGTAAGTAGGAAGTAACATTTGTACCATACAATTGCCAGGCAATGACCATCTCCAACTATACAGAATCTATCCTTAACACTCAGTGGCATTGCCATAACTGAATCTCCCATTATCAATGGGTTACCATTGATCAGAAACTGAACTGAACCAGCCATATTAGGAGCAAAAACAGAAATTTTTGGAGAAACTCAGCTGGTCTGGCATCATCAGTGGAGAGAAAGCAGAGTAAATATTTTGAGTCCAGTGATGCTTCTTCAGAACTCAACCATGTTAAGACGAGCTACCAAGAGCATGTCAGAAGCTGGGAATTCTGCAGTGAATAACTCACTTCCTAACTCCTCAAAGCCTGTCCACCATTTACAAGGCACAAGTCAGGACAATACTGGTATACATACTAGTTGCCTGGTTGAATGCAGATCCAACACTTGACACCATCCAGGAAAAAGCAGCCTGTTTGATTAGCATGTCACCACCACTTTTAACATTTTCTCTCTCTACTACCAATGTGCAGTAGCAGTAGTGTGAGCCATCAACAAGTTACACTGCAGAAATTCACCGAGGCTCCTTCCAAACCATCAATTTCTGTTATGTAGGGGCAGCAGACACGAGTTCTACTCCAAGCCACACATCCAAACTAAGGAATATATTACCATTTCTTCACTGTGTTAAAATCCTGGAACTTCCTTCTTAACATCAATGTCGCTGTCCCTACACGCCGGGAAGGCAGTTCATAGCAATGTGCTGAACGGCATTTAGAGATGGGCAATAATTCAGCCAGCCAGCTATGCTCACATTCCATGCACATTCACTCGTAGAATTTGTTTTCATATGATTCTGTTCAGCAGAGCAGGAGAACAGTAGCTTTGGGCTATGGATTAATAGTCCAGTGATATTGCCACTATGCCATGAACTCCCCACAATCTCTTACCTGCAGAATTGTGCCTATCACTTGGTGCTTTCTTGTCCTCGAGGCTAGCCTGTCATTTCTTTTCTCTTTCTCTCTTCATTCAGCCTTAGCAAAGAAACAAAATGCCTTCCAGAGCTTTCCCAATGGCGATATCAATTTTTGCTCCAATTTTCTGCCATTTTCCTTTGTTATCCATATGTCTTTGATTCTTATGAAATTCATCAACATGTTTTTTTCACTCCTGTCAGTAGTGTCTGTTAATGCGCTGGCCCTAACCTCTATCTAAAGTGGCTAATAATTATGCCAACAGCTGACCCTGGAGAACAGCTATTAGCACATTACCTCACACTTTGTTGAGATTTGCATTGGTTCTTAAGTATTTAAGTCAACAGATGGAATTAACTCCAGTCTTTCCTTTGAGGTATTTTATCTAATGGTGTCTTCAGTGCTGAGATCTGCTCAATCCACACGGGGTCTTTAAAGCCCCAGAAAAGGATAGGTTTGTGCTGGCTGGGAAATAAAAATATAAAATGTCTCAAAACCTCATCCTACACCTCTGCTTTTACTGGAAGTGGAGCTTGATATCCAGCCGGCTCCCAGGAGGTGGTTTGCTTGTTAAAGTATTTTAATGAGGCTTTGTGCTCAAGGATTTTCTCTTTGTTTCAGTGTTAATCTGGCAACTAAAGTGAGGTGAGGACTGCTATATGGAAGAGGCAGCTGCTTTGCATCCCCTACTTGTGAGCTAGACAGACCAAGTGAGCTTTTACCCAGGAAATCTCTTCACTTTCCAGTTATTAAATTGCACCCAATTATATTTGCCCACCTCCAAGGCCGGTGGTCTTATCCTACCCACTCCCATCCTCACCTGTGCCTATGCAAACTCCTCCCTAATCTCAGATAACAAGCATGGGGCTGAATGAACACAGCAGGTCAAGCAGCATCATAGGAGCAGGAAAACTTGACGTTTCGGGCCTAGACCCTTCATCAGAAATGGGGGAGGGGAAGAGGGTTCTGAAATAAATAGGGAGAGAGGGGGAGGCGGATTGAGGATGGATAGAGGAGAGGATAGGTGGAGAGGAGGCAGACAAGTCGAAGAGGCGGGGATGGAGCCAGTAAAGGTGAGTGTAGGTAGGGGGGTAGGGAGGAGATAGGTCAGTCCAGGGAGGACGGACAGGTCAAGGGGGCGGGATGATGTTAGTAGATAGGAATGGGAGGGGGAGTTGAAATGGTTCGCGACTGGGAGGTGCAGTTGTTTGTTGCGAACTGAGCGCAGGTGTTCTGCAAAGCGGTCCCCAAGCCTCCGCTTGGTTTCCCCGATGTAGAGGAAGCCACAACGGGTGCAGCGGATGCAGTATACCACATTGGCAGATGTGCAGGTGAACCTCTGCCTGATGTGGAATGTCTTCTTGGGGCCTGGGATTGGGGTGAGGGAGGAGGTGTGGGGGCAGGTGTAGCACTTCCTGCGGTTACAAGGAAAAGTGCCGGGTGTGGTGGGGCTGGAGGGGAGTGTGGCGCGGACAAGGGAGTCGCGGAGGGAGTGGTCCCTCCGGAAGGCAGATAAGGGTGGGGAGGGAAAGATGTCTTTGGTGGTGGGGTCTGACTGTAGATGGCGGAAGTGTCGGAGGATGATGCGTTGGATCCGGAGGTTGGTGGGGTGGTATGTGAGGACGAGGGGGATTCTTTTTTGATTATTGTTGCGGGGACGGGGCGTGAGGGATGTGTTCCGGGAAATGCGGGAGACACGGTCGAGGGCGTTCTCGACCACTGTAGGGGGGAAGTTGCGGTCCTTGAAGAATGAGGACATTTGAGATGTGCGGGATTGGAAAGTCTCATCCTGGGAACAGATGCGGCGGAGGCGAAGGAATTGGGAATAGGGGATGGCATTTTTGCAGGAGGGTGGGTGGGAGGAGGTGTATTCCAGGTAGCTGTGGGAGTCAGTGGGCTTGAAATGGACATC